>JAVDPK010001968.1:20087-45851 GCA_034780415.1 Cichlasoma orientale
TGTGTGTGTGTGTGTGTGTGTGTGTGTGTGTGTGTGTGTGTGTGTGTGTGTGTGTGTGTGTGTGTGTGTGTTGTAAGTGAAATCTTGAATCCTTCATGGCAGACTTTGGGATTTTTTTTCAGCAATCTTTGGCAGTCCGAAGCGGGAAATGCCAAATATGGGCAAAGGGGCGGAGCCAAGAATTAAACCTTTAATCAGAAACTTTACCTGAGCTGTAATCACTGTGCCTTCAGTCATAACTGAGCTGAGGAAAATTCATAAACTGATACCATGAAGCTGACCAAAAAATATCCAATAACAGCCTACATTAACTCTTCAAATTAACACCGCTGATGACAGCAAAGTTTGAGGGTAAACTGTTTATTGACTTGTGTCTGGTGAAATTTCCAAGCTCCAGTTTAGTTGTCATCATTTGTGTAAAATGAAATGATTTGTGTATACATAAATCATTGTTACAGCCTGAATTAGCTAAACTATTAGCTATCTTTGTTTGCTAACATTAACAAACAATGCAAAAAGGTCTTATTAAATTAACTGAAATTTGTAGCAAGTGTTATTTTCTTGTAAAGATTATGTAATACCGGTTATTATTCAGTGAGTATTATTTAAATGCCCTTTAAAATGGGGATGAATTATGATTATGAAGAGTGTATTTGAGTTCAGAAGGTTTAATGTGATCTGATTTGAACATCTGGAAAAAGATACAACATAATTTTGGTAATGTGACCCGATCTGGCAAAGTGAGTTGCAGTCCCAGGGGCCAATTCTTAGGCCAATAACATATGAATCAGCGCTGTATTGCGGGTCGTTTGTTCACCGGATGTTCTTAGCATAAGGGAGAGGTCGCTTACTTGGTTTGAGCGCTTTTACGCGCTACCAATGATGTCATCAGTAAAATTAGTAAAATAACTTTGCATATTATCTTTTTTGTCAGATCGGGTCACAAATGTTATATTAAAGAGCAAATAATATCACAATTCAAAGATCAGAAGAATGCAGAATAGATTACATCTTGTAGGCGATAACAAAAAGATCAAAGATCAACTATCTAATGTTACTATAGCACTCCCATGAATTTAAGCAAAATCCCTAAATTGGTCTTCGTTTTTTTCAGTTATTATCAATAGCAATCATTTAGCAAATGTAAATATTTCTGCAATTTAGCATCCTCATGTTGACGTTTGAGTCCCTGTTTACAGAAACAGGAAACTGTTAAACAACATAATGTATCCACTGGTGGTACAAACTACTTTCACTTTTCACTCCTGTTGGTGTGTGTGTGTGTGTGTATTCAGAAGTCTCCTTTTGCTTTTAGTGCAATGCTACGAATAACTAAAATTATATAATAATTTTCACTTCAGTTACCATCATTTAATTAAGGTGATTGGTGTCCTCAGTACATGTGTTGAATGCTCAAAGGCGAAGGTTAACACAGCCAGATATTACAGATGCTTGAGTGGCTTTATTTCTGTCTGTACTCTTCAAGTTTCCCAGTGGTATTTCTGAGGTTTTGAATTCTTCGTCATTTACTAATGGCTGGGGTCATAAATTACACAAGCTGATGTGGACCTCTAATGAAAATAAATGCATTTTTATCTGTTCTAATTTCTGGCTATTTTTAAATTCACACGCTTTCTGTATGTAATACAAAAAAAATCAAAAGAGCACAAAAATGTCTTAATGATGTAGATTTCAGCTGGTAAATGTGCTGAAATGTTAGGGTATGTACAAGCTGGTTCATAATTCATATAGAGAGCTACAGCAGAGTGAGCACATTCCAAGATCTGGTTTGACAGATGTGGTACATTAATATGAGAGTAATGGTGTTTTCAGGGGGCTTGGTGGGGTGAGGCGCAGTCCTGCTTCTGATGCCATGTTGTCTGTAAAACTTCACAACAGGTGTGTCGCAGCGGGAGAGACCACGCTGCTTCCAAGCGGCTTTTTAATGCTGTTTTTTCAGACGTGCAAGAGCTGAAACTATAATTGTGTCTAAAAGTGTAAGTTTGAAAATAGAAATGTGAGAAAATAAATTTTAAGGGACAGCCATGGTTCAGTCAGCGGTGGGAGGTGAAGATCTCCAAAACTGCAGCCTCTTCTGATGCTGTTTGGGTGAGCCAAGCCTAACCAGCATCCTCTCCTGCCACCTGATTCAACTCGCCACCAGGTGGTAATCAGCTCACGGTTTGACGGTCCAAGACATACAGCCGCAGATCTGATGGTATTATTACAAAACTAATCACTGACTTGCAGCCTAGGGTGTCGTGTTGCCAAGTGCACTCAGGAGCACTCTTGTGCTCAAACATGGTGTTTGTTATGGGCAAACTGTGATTAGTGCAGAAATCCAAAAATCATAACGCCAGCCATCCTCCCAGTCAGACGTCTCCAGGTTTTTCTGTCATTATTGACATGAGCTTTTAAGTCCTTTAGTACTTCCCTAGATGGAGTGCCCTCCAGCAGTCCGTTCAGGGACTCCAGGAAGGTCGAGTGATCCGAACTGGTTTGGAGCGTAAGTGAAAACGAACCTTCCACCACTTAAACATAGAGATACATGGGAGGGATTATATATCTATTATTAAATAATCACTTTTAAAAAAGAATCATCCACTAATCTGTTCCATTTTCTTAACTGCTAAATAAGGGAGGGCTGAAATTTGTGAAGGTTTTTTTTTTCTTTCTCTATTAACCTGTCCTGTCTGGCAGCTTAAGGAAGCAAAATTATAGTCTGCATGCTGTGTTGAGCCAGACACCAAGAGGATCTTTAAAAAGGCTCCTCTTGTTTTTATTTAGTGTTTATATCTTCTTTATTTGCTTATTTTATTACTGATCTTGATACGAAAGAGTTCACCCAAAAGCAGAAACAAGCACACAATCTTGCTTTTTGTGTTTGATTTTTTTTTTTTCATTTTGTTTGTTTTCAGAACTTTTGAGGCCTAATTACTTGAGCACAAATGAGGCGTAAAAGTCGCCAACGCTCTGCTGACACAGGAACTGGAGATTTCTAAACCTCCTCTGGTTTTAAGTTGAGCACTGTACACCGCGAGCTCCGTGGCATGACCTCAGCTCCTTTAGCAGCTCCATATTAGTATGGCTTCAATAATGAAACAGCACCAATTTAACATCTATGATTTAGAGCAACACATGTTGGAGAAATTTTCAAAAAGTGCAGTTTGGGTAAACTTTCAAGGGTCACATCATGTTGTGGGATAGGCGGCTGTTCAAAACAAGGTATAGCATATGAAAGGTCTCATTTGCACCTATATTTTGATAGCAGGATCATCTTCTAGCTGTGATTCCTTCTGTTTTAAAATCCATTATCCTGTTCAGGGTTGCGGGGGCCGTTTTAAAATAATTTTATAATATGGAATCATATTTAATGCTCTTTTTTTCAAATTTGGCTGATTTTACATGAAATGACTTAGCAAAGGCATTTTATTTCAGATTTTTTTGACAGGTGCAGTAAAACTTTATTGTAAAAGCTTCACAGATCGAGTAAATCAAATGGCCAAAGTGGCCATTAGATTTATTGTAACGTGAGCTAAACCTAAACTGTCAATCTTCACAGTAAATCTCAAAACAAGAAGAATTTTATGATGTTGTGAATAAATTTGTTTCACGTTTCTTCACATAGCTATATTTACATCACACCGATATTTGTAGGCCAGCACGTAAACATGAATAAGAAAACGCCGAACCATAAAGGCGTTCTTGACTTTACTGTTACTGCTCTCGCAGGCTTTATTTACGCTGTGTGGTTTCAAAGCTGTCAAATAAAATCTGCTGGATAGAGTTATGTGTTGCTGGTCTTGTATATCGTGGCGCTTCTGGCCCATCTGTCTTTATTGACAGTGATACTGAGGCGCTAATCCTGTTTCCTGTCAAGTGGCAGTGAAGCAGGCAGCCTTTTTAAGTTAGTTTTTATATCCAGCTATCATTTCTTTATCTCTTCGGTTTTGGGCTCGCAGCCATCGTTTATGTGCATTTAGACTCTGGCTCAGTGAACAATAATATACTCTAATGCACGTTGTTTAAGATCATTTCAGTAGCTCTAATATATTAGCTAGCATGTGGTTTGTGAAATCTAAATGCCTACTGTGGTTGCAAAATTATAGCTGAGTTGAAAATGTGTGTGTCTTCTAGCATTTGTATACTTAGTGTATTCTAACTGCACAAAGAAGGAAACTTAAGAAATCTATAACAGGATGTTCTTGATCTCAGGTCAATAATATAACTTTAAAACTATTTAAATTCTCCACTGGCACCATCTGACCAATCACAGTCCACTGGCAGCAGAGTCGCTCATTTTACAGAAGAAGATAAAACTATGTTATAATGTTATGAAGAGGGTAAAAACATATGACAGAAAGTATCACAGCTTCTGCTGACAAATCAGCGTTGTAATAGAAATAGTGTTGTACAGTAGTGTGCGCTTTAATCATTCTGGTAAGAGTAGGATTAGAAATGTGCTTCTATATTAATACTTTTTAGACAAAGCTAACAAAAATATCGACTGTGTAAGTTAACAGACTTATCAATATCACTGCTCTGTCAGTAAGACATCACTTGCACAGGGAAAATGTTATAGATTATGATTGTTATTCTATTAAATTGATATTTAGATGTGTGTAAGACAGTTTTTTATTCTTTCCTCTGCAGCCCTGGTGGTGTTTAATGGTCTCTTTATGGTACAGACCTCTGGTCTGTTCATTAGAGTGAGTTCAGTATTTTGCTCATTGTTTTTCCTGCCCAGCTTCTGTGGTTCACCTGTGTTTCCTGGGAATCAGCTGTTAATCAGTGGCATTGAAGACAGGTTTGCGTGACTAGGTTCTGAGCAGCAGTTTAGGCTCCTAAACCTTGTGGAAAGGCTTCCCAGAAGAGTTGAAGCTGTTATAGCTCCAACGGGTCGACATCATATTAAACCTTATGGATTAAGAATAAGAAGTCAGTCAAGTTCATATGCATGTGAAGGCAGATGAGTGAATACTTTTGGCAGTATAGTGCATATATAGTAGCATGTAGGCACCCATTGAGGTGTCAGCAGGAACCAGGATTACTTTTAACATTATGTTTATTTATATTTTTGGTTATTTGGGTTGTGACCATCCCCTCCTTACCTGTGCAAGTGGTAGGGTCCATGCGGGGGAGGCTGGGAAGGCATAAGTACAGGTTGGGGCTGACTTGTTCAGTTATATTTACCCTCTGTTAGGGTAAATTTCCTGTGGTGTTTTTCTTCTTAAAGCGCCCTTTAATCGAACAGCCATATTCACGGGGCTTCGGCAAGACACCAAGAAAAATGATAAGTGCACACATCTTTACTATGATAGAGAATCTATATCTCTGCCACCACGCTACTGAAACCTCAGCTGTGTGCTCGTGTCAGTGTGGGAAATAGAATAGCATGGCAGTTGTCACTTTCAGCATTTGACTTGTTGTCTTTGTAATAATTTCAATTAAATATAGGGTTTAAATGTTTTCAAATTACTCTATTTTTATGTTTTACACGCTGTCCCCAGACCAGCAGGTCCAACAGCAACTAAGCCCTATAGAAGTCCAACTCTGATGGGACTAAAAAACATGTTCATTGCTGATGTGTCTAAAGCCTGTATTTTTTTATTTTATTTTATTTTATTTTTTTTTTTTGCCTCTAGCTGAAGTTGGGAAATTTTCCAATTAATTCTAATTACATTAAAATATTCCATCTCCCGGTTTCCATCAGTATTTGAGGGTTTAAATTCTTCTCTCTTGGAATGGTGCCACATGTGTATTTTTGTCAGGAGCACTGAAAGCACACGTAATGAGAGTTGGTATCTGAGGACTGTAGAGTAACACACTCAGGCTGATTAACCCGGGATCAAATTGGCCAACTCCTGGCAAATAACAGACCTGTCTGAAAGGTGACGGGCACAGTCACCAACATGTTAGTCCCATAGATTTAAGTCAGCAATGTGTTATTTGTATTGATTTGCAGGTGATGTAACGAATACACAATGCATCTAGGCTAAGACAGCTCAGCTATTGTTACAGTTCTGCTAATAGAGTATGTGGAGCCAAATGAAGCAAAGTGAAGCCACCCAAACTTGATTTTTAAACTGATTTTTGTGGCTCTTTCTTCTCCTGCGTGCAGGACTCCTCACACACAAGTAAAGCAGCACCACGAGATCAAAAATTACTTAATGTCATGAGCATCATCAAACACTTGCTGAACCAGCAAAACGTTGCTAAGCAAAAATGCAGCGTGTGTCGTGCCCCTGCACTTAAACCGCTGCTCCCTTTTTATTTACAGCAGGTGTGCTTTACACCGAGAGATCAGAGTTTTACTGCCCTCCTTAAATAAATATATACACTTTCATTTTACCTTGTTCCTAATTAAACAGCTTTGTTGTTGTCTTAAATAAGCCTGCAGTGGATGGCAGCGCATAAAAGCTCGTTTTTCTTTGAAAGGACCCTCTTGTCCTTTTACCAGCAAAGGTCTTGATTATAGTTACAGTAATCAGCACTGTTCTTGTCACTTCCAGAAAGACAGCATCTCTAACTCGGCTTGGGTTCACTGTCTCGGTTGTGGCGCTGGCTCTCTGCTGCCCGCTGTGTCTGAGGGGCGAGGCTCCAGCACCGCCACAAAATACAGCTTCATCCCCACTACTGCTGTGTTGTAAACCTGTTTGCTGAGAAAAACCTGAGCTGCTTGAGCTGAGCATAATACATTTTATTTGTACCTATGCTTCTAAATACATTTTACAGTCTGCATATGTATCTAATTTTAGTTGCATGCGAGGGAAACGCTTATGCTGTCGCGCCTTCCTACTTCCTTTTCCACGCCGCTAAGAACAGCCTCTTTGTCTCAGTGAGCTCAAATGCTTCCTTTATAATGAAAATAGGCGGCTGAAGACAGGGAAACAAAAATTGGTAGTGAGGGCTGCTTCAGCCAGTTCGCTTCACAGGAGCATTTATTTGTAACTCTGATTGGTGGCAAGCCCTCATTGGCCTGAAAGGGGAGGTGGCCGGCCAATCAAGTTGCCCGACATTTATTTTTTTACTTGCGTGAATCATCACGCCATTGGTTAAGGATTTACTATTAGCGGGGGTTTGTAAAATCTACTAACAAACTTGAATAACATGTAATGGCTGAACCTGACTAGCCACATATCCCAAACTTAGTTTGTCTTTATATCAGCCACACAAAGTGGAGGTGAGTTATGGAGTTAATTGATTTAATCACCTTGGATTTGTGCTCCGGTCTTAATCTCCTAAATTAAATCAAGACTATTCTTCCAAAATATTTGGTCTTTTGGTCAATAATTTAGATTTAAAAGATTTTAAAACTTCTTCAGAAAAATACTTGAATAAGTCATAATATCTAGAGGCATTACAGATTAAGTGCCAAGGACCGATCACAAATATTCAGTGGGACAGCTGATTTGCATCGGAAAGAAGCGAAAAATGATTTCACCTTTACCTTCAGATCTTTTTCACTGCAGCACTCGAGCATGAAAGGTGACACAGAGGGGATAATTTTTGCAATATGTGCGTGAACTGCGGAGCAGCTTAAACTGTATTAACATGTAAATCACTTCAGGATGTAGTGCTATCACTCAGTTGAGCACCGATGTTATGATACAGCCCACTCAAAGCTCCAAGTGCTTCATAACCGCATTATCAGTTGCATTTCAACATGAATACATCTACTTACTTGATCACTTCCCCTCCGGCTCACAGACATTTTTGTAGAAAATGTGCTGTGAGTCAAATTAATACCCACTGAGAGCAGGCTAGCAGGTCAGGATAACATCACCTTTCAGATTTAATACTTAAGGAAAAAGCAGTGCTTAACTAAATTCATTGAACAAACTGTGACTTTATAAATTATTATTTTCTACCTATTTGGTTAGGTTGATGAATGCCAGTCATGCCGCTATATTAGCCCAACAGAGCACTGCTTCCAAACTCCACGTGTGCTTGAAGTTGCTCGAGTTTCCATTGTGGGTCAAAGCCTTCATCTGTCAGGCCCCTCTCCGTGGAACCGGCTCCCAGTTTGGGATCAGGGGGCAGACGCTGTCTCTATTATTGACACGAGGCTTTAAATATGACTTTTTGCTAAAGTTGGTAATGCCTTAGTTATGCTGCTGTAGGCTTAGGCTGCGGTCGGATCCCCCATAATGCACTGAACACCTCTTCTCCACTCACCTCTCTTTCACTCCCCATGTATTTGTACACCATTACTATAAAGCAATTAGCTTTGTGTCTTCTCTCTCTTGTAGTTTGCGCTTTGTTCTGTGATTTGTTTGTTGTGTCTCTTCCTTCACCCCAGCCGGTCGTGGCAGATGGCTGCCCTCCCTTAGCCTGGTTCTGCCGGAGGTTTCTTCCTGTTAAAAGAGAGGTTTTTCTTTTTTCTTTTCAGTGATGCAAAGCGCTTGCTTCTAGGGTATCATTGGGTTTCTGACTATTATGTTGTAGTGCCTTTACCTTGTAATATAAAATGCCGTGTGTGTGTGTGTTTTAGAGAGATTTGGCACTATACAAATAAAACTGAATTAGGTTTTGCTCTGTGTTGATGCAGAAATGCTGGGAGGTATGTAGTCGGCACTAAACAGTAGTCAATAGAGGAAATGTCTGATACTGGAATAAACCTGTTAATTTTCTTAATGTGAGTTAGATTGGTGCTGCACTCAGTGGTGAGTGATACAACAGCCTACAGCTGGCGATCTCAGCATCAAACCTAGACACAGGTGTAAATGGTTAGCTTGGTTTTGTCTGTCTGATTTGAGGTGCTGGAGAGCAGATTTTATGGACTTTAGACAAAGGAAGACTCACTCATTCCCCATATCTTTCCTTTATGCAAACTTAAAGTAACCAACTTCATATTTAGTGTGCACATTTGAGAGTTTTGTTGATCTTCTCCTTTAACTCACAGCATGAAAGCCAATAAGCACATTTCCCCAAATGCAGAAGTATTGCTTTAATTTTTCTTGTGGTGGACAAGTTCCTCCAACGTCATCCTTGCATAAGCACCATTTTTAACATTGGCTTAGGGCTAAAGTGGACTTAGTTGTTAACGGACAAATACATTTGGCACATGGTAACTATTTCATGAGAAATGCCTTTAATACACAGTACTGTGTAAAGGTTTTTGGCATCAGGTAGGGTTACAGTTGGTAGAAAATTTGTTTTTTAAGCACCAAACAGGCTCAGAGTAAAAGCCAAAGAATAAAGCCCTGATTTTCTGGAATAAATCTGGGATTACAAGAAGAGATGGGAGTAACCCAGACAAACAAAATCCACTAAACAACAGTAACGAGCGCTCCAGGATGCTTGGAACAACATACCTGCTATATAAAACTATGTACAAGTGTACCTGGGAGGATTAATGCTGCTTTAAAAGCAACAGATGCACTTGGTATGAACTTAATTGATAAACTATTCATGACATTGTTTTTGAAAGCATCCTCGCTTTGCAACATTTGCTACAATGCTTGCACGCTGCTGTATGTTTAACATATTTGATGACGTTTCCTCTTTTTAAAATCACACAAAATACCATAATGTTGTTGTTTTGGTTTTTTTTTTGTAACAAATGTTTGAGGAATTGTATGCATTGGATGAGGCTGTACGCACATGAAGACATGTCAGCACTTTAGCTATTATGTCATTGTTTTCCTCAGGAGCAGCATTTTTGGTGACAGGTCTTAATAAAGGTGCACTTAAGCTTAGATGTAATGCACTCCCATTGTGGGTGTGTGTCTGTGTGATATAGAATGTAACTGGGTTAATTCATAGAGTAATGTGAGGTCTGTATTGCTGGAGGCATATGCTGTGTCCCACGTGCCTGACTTCCAAATGAATCAAGGCTTTTCCACAGTGTTGATGCCACTAGCGAAGTGCATAGGGCTTTTTCAAACACTAAATATTACATCAAATAAGCCTGGCTGTGTCTCTGGTGTCACTAGTGAAAGCAGAATCAGTTTTTCAGGCTTGCAAAAATCTTCATGCTGATTATGAATAGACTACTCTAGTGATTCTAAATATAGTCTCTAGCCTGATTCGCAATACTGTGTTCATACATTTTAAGGTGACCCCGGCCTGTTAATTGGCTTGTTTGAAGTTGTCATAGCATGTAGTTGGATTTATACTTTCCTGCAATATTGAATATTGAATGTGATTTATATGTAGTTTGTTCTTTTATGACAGAGTGAATAGTGCAGTCCTTTTTTTGTCTTATTTTTCTTGATGCATGAATGTACACATGACCAGTGATTACAGTAATTATTATTCATAGGGACAGGGAATAGGGATGCAATAAATAAAATATAAGGATGTTTGTTTGTTGGCCCTGTAATGCCATGGCAGTCTGTCCAGCTATGACAGCTAGGATAGACCACAGCCCACAGAGTTGGATAAGCAGTTAACAAAATGAATAAATGGGCAAATTTGCAAGTGCAATGAAATCATTTGAAACATTTGAAGATTTTTTACTTTTTTATTTAACCAGAATTTCTTTAGCATGTTAAACCCCCACTCACACAGGCCTAGAGATCAGTCGGTGACCCGCTGGAACACACAGGTTCTTAGGGAAAAATGTTTGCTTCCCGGCCCATTGGCGAGCGATTGTGGCAAATTAGTCGCAAAGAGGTACTGAGTGCTGCACCACAAACTTCATTACAGTTGGCTTGGACACTAGCAGATGGCTACTGTCGCCTGTAGTTTGTAGTGAAGACACCAACTTTTACTACCACTCGGCTCGTAGTATGCAAGTGTTTGCAGGTGAGTCGAAATCTTCCATACAAACTGTGGGCAACCACAGCAATCTGCCAGCGGCCAAAGCAACCACAGGGACGTTTTTTTGGTGCAACACCGTCTTTGAGACCTATTTCATCTAGTGACTGCCATCAGCCTCCAACAACCGGTCGGGGGAATACACATTGTTCACCAACAGGTCTCTAGGCTTGTGCGGCAGCAAGTTAGGGCAACTTGTGGCAACCCATGACTACGTGAATAAAATTTATAGTGAAAAGACTGTATTTAAAAAACCTCTTGACCAGTTTTACACACCAAGACAAGCTGACTGATCGTACTGATCCTGGAACAGTAGACTTCAGTTAAACGTCTTCTGTGGCTGCGGGGGGAACATTCTTAATCAAAGTGATGAAGATGTTTCAGAGTTAGCTCAGCTTGTATTGCAAATATGTGACACTGCATGAGAAAACCAGGCTAAAGTCCCAAATTTTCATCTTTCCTTTTTCTAAAAAAAAATAATAATAATTATAGGTTAACATGCAGAAGCAGATGACATTTGTCATTTATCATGTCATTTATTTTCTATGAATTTTTACCTTGAAGATGTCAAACTGTCCTTTTTTTGAATGCAAATAATCACTTATAGTAAGTTCATGGCTGATTAAACTGCACAAGAAATCACTGACTGATAACAATCCACACACCATTATTGCCACAGGCTAAAGTCAGAAAAGTGGGGGGCAGATTTCACTGACTGATTGGCCAGGTTGCTTGGATTCTCGGTCTCAGTCGCTTAGCAAATAGCAAATTCTTGGTTGCAAACTATAAGTGTGGAGTTTAAAGACCTGGATATTTATTACTATTATCCACTGAAACTCGTAGGAAGTAATTTTGATCCTGTTTATCTTGTTGTTTCATTTCTGACAAACTTTAAATCGAGTCTGTGAAGTGCAATAATAAAATACTGGTGTGTTCTCCAGCTGTGGAAATGCATTATCCATATACCACAAATCGAGTGTGTATATTCATTTCTATTGGGATGAGAAAAAATAATGTTCATAACTTGTCCTACTTGCCATTCATATATCAGCTATGACAACTCTATCCAGCCCCAGAAGCACTTTACTGGCACCGTACTGCTACTGTTCAGATACCCAGCAAAATAAACAAAAGTAAACAAACAACCAAGAAATATATTTTGGCTCTGGAAAGTCAGAGTCCTCTTAAATAAACACGCTTGGCTCTAAGCCCCAAAACAACTCTTCTTCGAGTTGTTCTGTAATCTCCTGCATGCAGCGTTGTGCACATTTAATCTTTAAGCTGTTGCTTTATTCTGTGTAGCCTAAATAACACAGGTCTGAGGGGGCAATCAGTTACTCCCCGAAACAGTCAACAACAGATCTCGGTCTCTTGAGGCTTAGTTTATGCATTTTGGACTTGGTTACGGAACTTTCAGCAGGCTGCAATAATTTGGAGTTTCTAGATATTCCTGCTTCACCTTAATCAACTGTCTGTGTTTTTGCTGAGTGGAGGATTAGTCATTGAAATGCCGTCCACGTTGGACCGCTGTTTGTAATCCATCAATGCAAAGTAGCCTGCCTTCTTCCCAACACTCCCGGCAGTAGCAGTGCACAGTCCTAACTCCTCAGGCAGTCCCACTCCTCCAGTGTTCCTGCTTTATAATTGGTTGGCTCAGGAGCGAGAAAGGAGGGTGAGATGGGAGTTTAATGCGTGTTTTACGTTAATGCAACATGTTGATCCATTTGGATTTCCTGCCTTCTGTTTTTAAGTTATGAGTTGATATGTCTGGCGGAAGGTCATTTCTCACCAGTGTTTCACACTTACTCTCTTTAACAGATCGAGAAGATCATGAACTTGATTGGAGCAGGCATTGAAACGTCCAAAAACAAGCAGCCAAAGCCAAGTCCAGGTAATGCCTCAGTATCTGTTTTATTCTCCTCATAACAGACATGAATTTGGACTGTTTTTTGTTTGTTTGTTTGTTGGTTGGTTGGTTTTTTTGTGGTGTAAATGCTAAATGGGAATTAAGGGAGTGTTACTCATTAACCATTTGTAAGCTTTTTTATAGCCCGTGGTGCTTAGTTTACTGAACAAGAATTATATGTAACATTTGCTGCAACCAGTCATTTTTACACACTGTAGCTGGTCACATTTGGTACCAGCAAGAGCTATTTCGTGGGGTTCAAACACACCTTTTAAAAAGGATGGAGAGTAGTCTCATTGTGCTTAAAAGTTAGAGTGATTCATGCTGACTTTTGTTTGACACATCATTGTTGTTATTTATTACTCACAAGGTTTCCACTTCATGGAAAATCTAATTCTAAATTCCCCTAAGTGTTGTAATTTTTTTTCTCGTGTTACTGTAGATCTCAATAGGGCTTGATTTGATAGTACGCTTCATCAAGTGTCCTTCAGGCAGTATAGAGAGAGAAGCCAGCTGGCATCAGCTCAGTTTGTTTAAATAACACAACTGAGTTGATACAGTGTAAACCTACCTCCATTATATACTCTGTTATATGGAGGCTTCATCATACAGGATTGTGGAAGAGCATTTTTCTGCACAGGACTGCGTTTTACGTGTCTCATCAGATATATTGAGATAAAATTTTCATTAGTTATGCGCCGTATACTTTATGGACTACAGCGTCTGCTGACCAGAGCGATAATAAGAGATGGCACAGAAACAGAAAAATAATGAAAAACACTGTCATCATTTAAGTTTTACTTGAAGAAAATTAATTTCTTTTAGGCTTGAAAAATAAAGGCTGTATTGTAAAAGTAAATAAATGTTATCCAATAATTGGGGTGAATTTTTCAATATTTGTAATTTCCCTTAAAGAAGCTAAAATGCAGATCAGATTGCTTTTAAAGATAAAAATTTAAAAATTTAAATAGAAATCTAACAATTTAGAAATTTTAAAATTTTAAAAAAGAAGACAAAAGTAAATCAAAAGCAATAAAAAAAACAGTTCTCAGATATCATTAACTTTACCTCTTTCATCACAACACAATTCTTTTAAAGATCATTTCTATTCATTCATTATTTAAGATACATTTTTGATGAATCTTGTTAAATTATAATTTAATTTAATTTAATTTAATTTAATTTAATTTAATTTAATTTAATTTAATTTAAAGTGATTCTCGTTAAATTATAATTAAATTTCAACTTAAATTCCAGGTCAGTGAACAGTGTTAAATTAAATGCTATCTAAGCAATTAAGACCTGGAGTTATTCCACATTACGTAAGAGGAAATATGGTGTTTGTTTTTTTTCCCCTACACTTATAGGTGTGTGCTATTAATAGGCCTTGTTTGAAGAATGACATGCTGAAAGTGTCCCAGATTCAGCTGAGTCATACACTTGCTGCTCCGATTTAAATCGGAGATTGCGCACAACCAGTTCTGACGGTTGCCAGGATGCTTTTGATGCTTTTTTGTTGTATGTGCCTCTTAATAAAAAGGTCATATTTCTTTTTTCCCTTTGTAATGAAAGAGAACAAATGGCTACCCTTCAGAGTAATCACACAGAGAGGGAGGTAGACAGAGAGAGGAGGGGAGAGACGTGGGAGAGGAGGGATTACAGAAAGATGGGAACCTAAATTGTAAATCTTTATTCCACTTTTATCTTTTATTGTGACACAACCAGGAAAACCTTATCCGCTGTCCCCATTTTGTGTACTTTCATCCATCCACCTTTCTTACTTGTATACTGTCTCTTTCATAACACAAGCCGAGGATGGTCATTCATCTTCCCGAAGCAATTTCTGAAAGGAATCAGATTTTCTTGGCTAGCAAAATTTTAATGCAGTTTTGTGCCATATAAATCCTCAAAGATAATGTTGTTTGTGTTGTGTGCCCATCACAAGGGCCTTGATTGTATGCTAAGAGTTCACTGAGTAAATGGGCTTAGAAAGAGAGGGGGGCTGGAGAGAGAGCACAGCTAACAGCACACAGGAGGCATTGGCTCGGTTTGTGTACAGGCGCACTCTGACGTTCAAAGGAAAAGAGTCCGCCTTCAGTTTCTCTGAATTAATTCAGCTTTGCAGCTCATTTTCTCCAGTGCTTGGGTGTGTTGACAAGGAGCTACTGCTTTTCTCCTGCTCTGATAAAGAGGCATGGCTTTATCTACGCACAACCTCTACCTCTTCTTCGGTAAATAGGCCTTTCGGGGTGTTCCGTGGAGTCAAGTCTAGACATCGTGGTGCTCAAACAGTACAGAAACCCACTTGGACAGATTTGACAGCTTGGCCTGTTTAACAGGGGATAAGACAGTGACCCAGTTACCCCCCTCAAAGAAGTATTGGATACTCTGTCAGTCAGTAATTAGGTTTTACTACCGTGGGAGGTGTTGCTGTCCCAAATGAATGGAAGAAATGGGGTGGGGCGGTTGGTATTTTTAACAGTTTTTGTCTGAATATTGTAGCGTAAAAGCTGAGTTTGGTATGAGGCTTAGGAGAAAAGTGTAAAGACGGAGAAGGAGGAGTTGTGGGATCTTGTAGTGAATCATAATTAGTCCACTTCAATCCTTCTTACTTCCTATTACCATCTTATCTCGCCCATATGTTTCATCGCCTCCTCCTCTATTAGTCTTTTTCTGTCTTATCTCTCTTGCGCATTCTCTCCTTCTCCCTTCCTTTCTCCTTCCCTCTATCCATCATTCTTCTCCTCAGTCAGAGCAAATTTAATAGCAGCCTCTATTCCTGATAACAAATGATGAGCATCGGTCCTTGTGGCTGACTGGCAGGTCATTGAGACCTGACTTGGCCTTTTACCTGATTGTTAAGGGCAGAGAAACAAAGGTATACGTGGCCAATTAAAGAGAAGGTTCAATCAATAGCCCTTCACTTTTCCTCCCTGTGTTGTCACTGATTCTCCTTGCCCCGACTACCTTACTGACTGGCTGGCTACCCGTTGGGGAATGTGTGAGGTGATTGCGGGCTGCTTGAATGCCTGCATAATAATGCTTTGCCTGCAGCTGTACTCAGATAAAACCTTTGCACATCCTGCATGGATGTGTGAGAAAGGTTTTCAGGCCTTGTTCACCTGCTATTAACATGCATTTTTGGACAAGATCGCGCGTAGACTCCATGCAAAGGATGAATTTGTCTCGACCTTTAGGAAAACATTCTTCATTAGGTTTGTCGAGATTTCATTTTTAAGCTCCGGCGTTAGCGTTGTGGCTGCAGACATGCTGGGATCCTTTAGAGCCAGCAGATGACCATGTTTGGATGCGGGGATGAAATGAAATGCAAAGCTTGGTTACCAAGCTGCATCCATAATCCGTACCGGTGCTAAGAACAGACCACACATATGCACTAATTAGTGCTAATGATAAATAAAATACTAGAATTTCACCCAACAAAATTGCAGTAGAAATGTCTTGAACTGTTTAAACGCTCCAAAAAGGCACCAAGACCACAAACACAGAGTGTAGGACTGCTCAACTGAAGTGTCATTAACCAGTGGAAAATTTTGAGAAAGGCCTTTAGCAGTTTGAACACCTGTGGCTGTTATTAACCAGTAATTCTGCAAACATAACTGGGCGATTTCACAGGTTAAAAAGTGATAGTTTCCGGCAGCCCGCTGAGCTGCAGAGCAGTCAGATGCTGGTTTGCAAAACTGGACCCCTGCAGGATTGGTCTAGTTAGCTTTTAGCTTCTTTCTTTTATACTTTTTCTCATTGCACCCCCACCACCACCCCCTTCTCTCTCCCCTCACACCCAAACCAGTCAAGAGAGATGGCTGCCCCTCCCTGACTCTGGTTCTCCAGGGCATCTTTTCCTGTTAAAAGGGAGTTTTTCCTTCCCACCATCACCAAGTGCTTGCTCATAGGGGATCATCCAGTCATTGGGGTTATCACTCTAATATTGCAGTATCTTTACCTTGCAATACAAATGGCCTTGAGATGTTGCAAGCTGGTTCTGTATCATTAAAAATAAATAGATATGATTACAAGTGGTAACTTTAGATGCTTGTGGAGAGACATTCAAATGATAAGTGTGAACTCGCTTGGCATTGTCCACTTGTGATAAAAACACATGTTAATACCACATAAAGCGCGTGACCTGATTTTTTTTTTTTTTAAACCCTAATTCTAAAAATTTCATATCATCTTACTTTCTTATGCAGGCTTTTCCTGTAAGAAGTCGCTGTTGTGCTCTAAAAATGGTTGACATGACACGAGCATCTGGAAGTACATAATGGAATTTGCCTCTTTTCTGTCATGCTGGATGAGATGAAGAAGAGACAGGTCTTGACATGTCTCTTCTCTTCTCTTCTCTTCTCTTCTCTTCTCTTCTCTTCTCTTCTCTTCTCTTCTCTTCTCTTCTCCAAGTGCATTAAAAACTCTGCTGACTTGAATCAATGCTGCCCCCCCTTGACCTATCATCAAAGTAAGATGTAAATGAATTAAAGCCTTCTGGTAATAAGGAGGGATTTGAAGAGTCTTTGTCTCAATATCCCCTGTTAGCCAGAAAAACTGGCGTTGCTCCTGCAGCACTGGATCGAGGCTCCGTCATCCCTTTAAATTCTAGTCATTCTTTGCTGGAAAAGACTGTGATTTTGGGCTCTCGGAGCTTGTTCCTTGCCTCTGATGGTGGTGTCCTTTCTGCACTGGCAAGATCAGAGTGCTTCTGTGCAATTCTAATCAGTGCGGTGGAGGGAGAGAGGGGGAGAGGTGCGTTAAGGTTAGAGATAGACTGCCAGAATAGAGTGAGTATGTGTGCATTTTATTGAGAGAGAGAAAGAGAGGCAAGATAGAAGGAGAAAGGGGTAAAGAGGCAGACGATGAGGAGAGAGAGAGAGAAAGTGTGTGTGTTTGCATCTGTCTATGTGTTTGAGAATGAGAGGCAAGGAGCGAGACAGTGAGGGAGAGTGCAAGCCAGAGAGGGAGAGAGAGGCAAAGGGAGGGGAAGTGATATAGTGGGAGAGAGAGGTGGTTACGTGGAGCAGCACCCCACTTCATCAGGCAGCATACGGCAGCCCTGCAGTGCGATCACACAGTATGGGTATGGGGCTATGAGATCGAGAGAAAGAAAGCAGAGAGAAGCGAGAGAGACAAGAAGGGGGGGGGGAGTTACAAAGAAGAGCTTGAGGGATTTGCTCGGATGAGAAGGGGGGGGATGAACAGTGAGTCTGTAGGCTGTCGTGGATGTGAGAAGGACGTGGCGGCAGTGGCTGAGCGTGAGGCAGATCGGTGGTCTCCTGTGTAGAAGTAGCCAGCGTGAGGACGCTATGCCCTGTGAGCAGTGAGGAGTAGCGTGTGTGAGCCAGGAGCAGCTGCTGTGACTGCATCTGCGCTGCCTGCGTGTCTCAGACAGGCAGGGGATGCAGCAAACCTCTGCCCTGAGCACAGAGGCTGCTAGCTGCACCCAGCGAAGGGAAGAACCAGGTGGGCTGGGGAGGGAGTGGGGGGCGCCTGCCTCAGGAAGGAGCTACCTTAACCGGCACTGTGGTCCTGCAGTGATCCTCGCTTCAGACTCAAGAGGCTCACCTGCCGTCTGCTGGATCTGAACCTGGATTTACAGCTTTGAGAGATGAGAAGCACGTTCTTTGGCTTAGCCGCACATCCAGCAGCTTGCTGAAAAGTGTGAATGTGGGCAGCACAGGAAGCACTGGCACCACCAAGGACACTGAGCCTTTTTCCTCTGGCAGACAGCTTACCTGGAGCTTTATCAAGGAATCTAAACTTGGATTTTATTATGAATTGAGGAATTTGGAATCAGCACACTGTGGAAATCCTAAGCCAACGTTTCTTTGATGTAGGATTTACAATATGTCTACCTGACCGTACTCCGTGTGGCTCTGGAGTAAGGACGAAATATGATTTAAGCAATTGTGTATTCCTTGATCAAAAATAACACGAGTACCTCAACAGTACTTTAGAATGCTGCTACCTTCATTGTATGAGCCTTGTCCTAGCTCTCAAAGAGGTTGACCAATGAAGCCATGGGACTCAGCCAGAGCTTTACAAGTATGTGGTGAAAACCCTGACAAATTCATTTTGGGGGAGCTGAGTATTTCTGTGTTACAGCCTGATGGAGTAGTTTCTGATTTTAGAATAAGTGACGGGGAGATTTTTAGCAGAGTAAATAATGTCTGGTATATGAAAATGTCTTATTTAGTGAAACATAATTTCCGTTTCTCCTCAGTCTGAAAATGATCTAGTCTCTTGACTTGTGGTGTATTGTAATGATTTTGGACTAACTAGGCACTTGTTTTTACACTTGCTCATCTGCTCACTAAAGGAATGCTTAGTGAGCCCTGTTTGTTGGAAGATGCTGTAGTGGCTCAGTCCAACATAACTTAACAATACAGCTTCAGATGGGCTTCCTTCCCTGCACTACCTCCACCCTTGCCTGACATTTCCAGTCAGTCACACTAACACCAGTGGGTGTATATTAGCCTAGTCAGTCCCCTGCAGGGCTTGAGCGCTGCCTGCAGCACTTCCTATCCTCCTCCTGTGTTTGAGTTTAGCCGGGCCCCCGCCTGTACTGTGGGAGCCCCACAACCCCGGCCTGGACCCTGTCTCCCCCCTACCCCGCCTGGTGCTGCTGCACTCGGCTCTGCTTCTGCTGGCCGAGGATGATGTGGCAATGCCATGTGTCGTCCTCTGAGTGCCGCTGCTACCGGCTGAACGGCTTCTCCCTGCTGAAGCGCTTCCCTCTCTCGGCAGATGGGGCCTGTGGTAAAGCCCTGGACCAGCCGGTGGGAGAGTGGCTGGAGCACGTGGGGCTGCCGCAGTACGAGAGCAAGCTCCTGCTCAATGGCTTTGATGACCTACGATTCATGGTGAGTCACCTGCAGCATGTCATCTCAAGGGTCGGTTCCACTTTACATCACCCTGTCTCTCCGCTGTCAAACACGCTGCATTAGTCTTTTTATGTCACCACTCTGCTCTCTCACCCCCTGCTTGTCTCTTAGTAACTCCACGCCCCCTTATTTCTATCTCGCACTCATCCTTGCACCCTCTCGCTTCCTTTATAACACTTTCCCCACTCCCCTTCATAACTCCTCCTCACCTCTGTGCAATGCATGACCCGGCTAAAATTTATGGCCTCTCACAGAATCCCTTTAAAGAGTATGGTCTGTCAGCAGTGGTAAGACAAACGACAGCCAAAACCCATTAACTTTTTTCCCAGCATTCCCAGTCATCTCATTTACTGTAAAATTCAGAGATCCCTCCTCCTCCCCATGTTGAATCCCCTGATTTACGGCCACTGCGCTCGACCTCTGTCACTCAGATCAAGTCACTTAACCAGGACAAACAATCCTGAATATAAACACAGCATGTTTTATTCCAAGTACACTTCGCCAAATCTTATTAAATCCTCCACACATTATTCCCTGTGCATGTGGTGAGCAAGAGATGATTACGCTGCAGCAGCATGCTGTTATGCTGTATTTTTATACTTGTAGATGCTACAGTTGCATTACACATGTTTGCATGCAGACATCTAATTTGTTTATAAATTTATTATTTAAGCACTAAATAAATGATCAAAATCTTCATGTTTTTCCCCACCCTGGTGGTTAAAAAAAAAAAACGATGGCATAAATGTAAATCAATTTTTAAAAAAAAAAAAGGTTATTGACACATTTTGCAGAAATGCTTTACATTTGTTTGAATGCCCCAGTCAGATTCTAATATTAATATATTCATACTACAGCTCAAATGACGCCCACAACCTGACTAAAAGTGTTATCGTGTATCCTGTAAAGAACATTGTGAGGAAACGTGATATAAAATTTGACAGTGATTGTAGAAAACACCATTACGTTTCCCATCTGATGGTTATGTTTCTCTGAAAACGCGGCTATACGCTATAAATAAGCAGGCCTGGGGGGGTAAATGTGGACATTTCTCAGGCCACAGAGCTACATTAGCACCATGGGTTATATGATACATCTGATGTCACAGCAGCGCTCAGTCAAGTGAGACCAGTGAGCTCAGAAAAAAAAAAAAAGAGTGGTTGTATTCACGAAGCATTATAGTTTAGAAGTGCTGCAGTTCTCTGTTCTCATTTTTTTTCATTGTGGGCAGAAATGAGTGTAATGGGAATCCAACTGTGGGGCGCTTGACAGACTCAGATTTGTATTTGTTTATGAGGTGATACCACGGCTAGAAGAGCGTGCTTGTAAAAATAAAGGAATACAGTATTTGGCAGGAGGTGATTACAGCTACACTAATAAGTGAGTTATCTCCTGAATAATACACTGGAGTTAATTAAGTTTGAAGTAATTTGGACACTGAGAGATTTAGAAATGCTATTATATAGTGTCCTGTGGGACTAAAATGAGTTTTTTTCCCCACCATGACTGATTGAATCTAACCAATAGATTTAAAAAAAGATTTTATAATAAAGTATCATTGTTTAAAAAAAAAGTTTATATAATAAATCTGTGGTTAAAGTAATAGTTTGTAATATATGTTTTCAGTCTTCTTCTAAATTACATGTATGACCAGGTACTTCATTTAGTTAATGAAGAAATCTTGTAAATCCAGTGTTGCCATAAAGCACCTCTTCTTATTGATTGGTTACATACCCAGATACAGCAACCGGGTATCAGAATAACTGCCATCCTTAACTGAATGAGCCATATCTCTGCCTATAAAGCGATTGATATTGCTACTTTGCCCCAAACCTAACATTTATCTAGAGTAGATTTAGAGAAAACAAAGCAGCCTTTACTGACTGACTGGGTTTGAAGAATCCATGTTGATCAAGATTTCTGGGACACAGTGTGACGAGGACTTGGGCCATTAAGCATTCTGATGTTCATTTTCATGCCACGGCTAATGTCTGCTGGACTTGATGCATCAAGGAAATAAATCATTAGCTTCACAAGGCAAATTAGCCTTGGATATTTCCAAGGATGTGGAAGTTGCAAACAAGAAGAAAGGTCAGAGTAGTCAGGCAGGCATTGTGAATGTTTAATAATGTGCCCTTTTAGATTGTGCTAGACTTGCTTCAGATGTGATCAATCTGGCCGAACTTGAATATCTGAAGTTATTTGTGGGATTCAGTGCAAGCACAAGTAAACCGATCAACAGAGGGCAGCACTGTGGCTCATTTTCAGTTCGCCGTCACGTTTGAGTTCATTTATGTGTGACCGCTGTGTTTAGGAACAATGCAACGGAGCCCAGAGGAATGCGTGGCAATGTTTAACCATTTCTGGGAATCATTTCACATAAAAAGAAGATCAGAGTAAACAGAGCAGATTTTAAACACTGTATCATTCGTGAGTCCAGAAGGGATTGAAAGCTCTTCCCAGTTTCATTCTGCAGTGACAGGATCCTCAGCATACAAGCCCTACTGTACCTACAGACCCATCGCCGTCATAGCTTAAGATGCACTGTACAATGCTGCTTGGAAAGTTTCCTCGGGCCCGCCCACCGGAGCACGAGAGCACGCGCTCACATGAGTCGGCAAGGCTCTCCGCATGTGATGATTGCTCTGAGATGCAGCTTTTGAGGGATCATAAATTATGAACAGCTGTGTGCCCATTCTCATAATTTTTACACGATGATAATCATTTTTGCGCTACCAGAAGTGGGGCGCCCGTGGCTTTCATTCTCTTGGCCTTCAAGCCCACACATTTCATTTGAGTCTTTTTTTTTTTTCTTCACATCTTTGTTGCGCTAATGTCCAAACTAATATGGCAGTGAGGCAAACCGTCTAGTGCAGAACATCTTCGAAGTTCTCAATCATGCATTTACATTGCATCTCTCCCGCATTAATATTGCATCAGACCCTGCAGTCCTTTTGAATATTATAATGTGAAACTGAACATAAACATCCTGATGCATAAACCCTCTATTCTTTACCATCTCATTGTTACGTCCGCTTCAAAAATGGGCAATTTTTATTCTTCCAAACTACTCCTCTGTGAGGAAGGGCAACAGAGCAGTTCTAATTCACTGTTGCCTTTACTGAGTGCATTTAGTGAGATGAAGGACTTCTACCATGGCTACATCTGCAAGTCGTATCAGATCAAATCACACTACCATAGCTTATAAGCTATGTAAGAACTCAACCATACATTCCTGTCACATGTTTCAAATGCAGCATGAAATAACAAGTTTGCAGAGTCTCCCGAGGCATCATCAAACTTCAAACTGTGTTAATAAAAGTGGAGGATCTATTTTGGGCCTCCCTTACATCAGGCCTCGCTTCATTTTGACCTTTTATTCTTGTGATCAGTGAGTAATCTCCCAACTGCACCCTGATAGAGGCCTGTGAATACTGCTGCATTGTGCTCTGAAACCAATCCAGTGAGAGCAGATTGAGTAAAGACTACAGAACATTTTAACATTCTTGGCCAGAGAGAATCAATCTGCAGCAGTCCTCAGGGAAAAACGCTTAGCTCTTCGTTTTCATGGTTCTCCTCGTATTTATCTTCCTACCTATAAACCGGTATAAGATGATGAAGCAACTGGAGCTGTGATTTAAACAAGGGAAGAATTTCAAGATGTTGAATAAATGTATTGTTCATTGTTTTCGCGTTCCTAAATTAACAAATGGTCTCAAATTGTTGTGGAATATTTTAATTTCCTCTTGGACTGTTTGGCAGCAAAGGGATCCGCGGCAAAGGGATCCTGGAGATGCAGCTGCAGTTCTGAAGGCTTTGTTCCTGCTGAGTCGGACCAGATCAGATTGATTACTCTTGGCATGCACAATTTATTTGACTTCATTGTCCTCCCACTCCGCTGTTACTGCTTGTGTCAGAGATGTGCATATTCTGTGTGTGTGTGCGTGTGTGTGTGTGTGTATTTGTTCAGTCACAGTTTTACCCTGGCAGTAAGGCTGTGGAGCAAGTCGTGATACTTCTGTTGACCGGATTGGTTATTTTTGTGCAAATATGAATATGGATGAGAGATACTTTCTAATAAATGCTTTTTCTTGTACACTATTGTGCTGCATATCCATTTCCATTCTGCATATTGTCTTTGTGCTTGTGTGTATGTGGTTGTTTGCATGCGTGTACGTCTGATGACTATGCCTTCGCGTGTGCCTGTGTGTGAATGTGTTTATTTGTGTGTCTCTCTTGTGTTTGTGCACACGCAGGGAAGTAACGTGATGGAGGACCAGGATCTCCGAGACATCGGGATCACTGATCCAGGGCACCGAAAGAAAATCCTCCACGCGGCACGCAGCTTGCCCAAGGTACTTAACATCTTAGGTTGTCTTCAGCCCAAAGGAGACCAGTGACTGGTCTCAGAAAAACAAACGAAAAACAATAGTAACAAAGTACTTTAAAAACAATAGCAGATAAGCTAAAAATAGATAAATGGTGCCCCAATATGTATCATAGTGTTGAAGGATGCACACCACTACACCTCCATTTCTCCACATTCCATTTCTCGCATGTTTACTTTGAGGTGGGTGATGAAGAGAGTGAGAGTGTAAAAAGCCATGCTCTCTTGCTAGTTATGATTCCTGGTTTGAACTTCAGCAGATCCTCTTGACCATGTCTACATGCCACTGATTACATATTTTACTATATCAAATCTCTGTGTGTGTGTGTGTGTGTGTGTGTGTGTCTGTGTGTGTGTATTTGCTTCTTTGGCTGCTAACTCCTCCTACACAATCAGGAGTTGAGCAACCAAACTTGGCAAACAGGTACATCTTAAGGCCACTAAAGGTTCCAATCTATATCTGGTATTCTGATGTGATCTGGTTGCCTAGCAACCACCTAGCAACAGGCTAAAATGATCTGTATTTAGCATTTATGTACCTATAAAAACATTATATCTTTTTTTATTTCATCACATTATTATCTCATTGTTATACATGATATATTATAATGTCATCATGTTGCCCAGCAACCACCTAGCAATGGGCTAAAATGACTCATTTTTTACATTCATGCGTAGCACCTTAAAAAAAAGCGTTTTATCATTTTCATGTCACGGCCACCAGCATGAACAGGCCAAATGAAACTGTAGCATGAGCATGTACTAGTTCCTTTAAGGAACTAGTACATGCACAAGTGTAGCTAAAGTACCACGTGCACTAAGTGTATTGTCACCTAGGACCATAAGCTTTGCAGTATTGCACAAAATACATTTTTGGTCTAAAGAAGGGAAAATGTTAGATGGAATATGAATCAGCAAAGTCAGTAGTAACATTCCTCTGGGGACTGTAAATGTTTGTATATGATTTCACAGCAATCCATCCGGCTATTGTTGATGTTTCAGTCAAGAGCTGAACTGACAGAGCTGTCTCCTGAGCCGCTCGCCTAGCATGGCTTCTGCAGTTGTAGTTGGGTAGAAAACCCAAATTATCCTTCCACAAAGTCACAGTTCTTGCTTACTTAGATGTGTCTGTCTCTGCAGGTAAAAGCACTGGGGTGTGATGGCAGCACATCTCTTGCCTCTTGGTTGGATGGCCTTGGCCTGCATGAATATCTGCCCAACTTTCTTGCCAGCGGCTACCGCACACTGGAGTGTGTTAAGAACCTGTGGGAACTGGAGATCATCAATGTAAGAAGCCACTGATTATTTATTCGCACTGTAAATGCAAACACTGGGAGTAAGTAAACACATTAAGTAGATTTTTTTTTCCAAATATTTTAAGTTTGTAACATTTTTCCCTTCCTGAGTTGCCGATTAAATAAATACCATCTAAAAGTAAAATTTCATAGTACTTAAATGTGTGTCTACTGTAGACAGTGTTCGTCCATTAATATTGAATGCTCTACTCTACTTAGTAGTTCTATATTTGTACTGTGATGTTTACAGTTCAGTTGCTTGGGTCATGTTTTATTTACCTTTATGTTTGAATGACAAAGCTGCGATGCCATGAGCGAAGTGGGTAGCTGGGTTAGTGACTAACACTGTGGCAGCACATAAAGCAGTGAACATGCTCTGCTCATTGTGAAGGAAGGAAGATCTTTGAAGTTAATGTTTTAAGCTGTCTCAACCGGAAAGTGAAGTTCTTGAGATTAAGAATATTTTTGTTAAGAGTGTTGTGGGCTGACCCAGGCGGCATTAACCGCCTGTGTCAGCCCGGG
>JAVDPK010001968.1:59416-73503 GCA_034780415.1 Cichlasoma orientale
CCCCCCCCCCCCCCCCCCCCCCCCCCCCCCCCCCCCCCCCACACGCAGCTTAGAGGGTTAAGTAAACGGTATTGACATTCCAGGGTCAGAGTGCCTTTCTGGCGGGTCTTTATGCAAAAGCCTGGCAGGAAATATTAGGAGAAATAGGGGAGCAACACTTCCTAAACATAGGAAAGTTATACAAAGAAATATACACAACCTATTATACTGTTGTGTCTCTCACCTGGTTGGCTCATTTCCTCGGGCTCGGAGTCGGTGTTGGCTGCATTGCTGACCGGAGTTTTGTCCGGGTCCGACGACAGCTGATGATCCAGCTTCTTTGGGCTATCGATGAGAATGGGCAGGCGCTCCACCTGGTGTCAGGCAGAAAATATTTAGAAAATGGACTAAAATGAAACGCTACACACAGCGGGAACAAGAAACAATGGTTGTGATTTAAGGCATCATATCTGGACTGCTTTATTACAACAGCTGCATTCTGTCAGCCATCACCACAGCAACACCAAGACTGTGGCTACTCCTACTTATAACCTGGCAATCAGGGCAGCTGTTTCACCGCACAGCCCCACTGTGCCTCATTATAGCAGTATTGATGAGATCACATTAAGTCAGCTGAATGCTGGGAAATTTTGGGCTTAAAAGGAACCGTGTTGGTTGCCAGAAGATGCTGTTCTCTTTTTGTCTTTAACAATTTGACCCCTTTAGTGCTCAAAAAGGAATAAAAACTTTCTAAAAATGAATGTTTTAAAGTCATCCAGCTCTCAATAAATCCAGCAATCAATAAATAGAACATTAAGGTGCAAAATTATAATCAGAATCATTTGAGTCATCAAATGAATAATAAAATTACACTATTACTGCATAAAGAAAAAACAAACAAAAACTTCCACTCAATGTGTCATGTATGCATCTTAATAAACAGACACTGCATTTTATTTCATTACACTTCTAATTTTTAATCAATAGAAATGGATTTTGCTTATTGAGCCGTGTGTATGTGAATAGAGCATTTCCACAAAACGTCCAGTAGGAGGCAGAGAGGCCAAAGTCTAGAAATTAAAACTACACTTGTTTTTCTTAAAGATTAATCCAACTGAGATGACATAAACATTATTATATAAACAGATGTAAAACTGTTTACACAATATGAGATAATAATTAACTAATTTTAAGGGAGCTGACTACAGAGACTAAGGAGGGAATTTAATGCCTTTGATTAGATGAACTGACTATGGTGCGCTGCTCATTACCTTCTTCCATCTGTATTCTTTGCCAGCCACAGGGTCTCATCTCCCTGTAATTAATGACTGAATCAAACAGAAGCTGTACGCTGTCACTGCTAGCAGTAACAGAGGGTATGTGTTTGCCTGCTGACAGTTCCCTGCAGGCATGTACACTGGAGACGGTGTTGGCTCTGGGTTGTTTATCATGTTTGTCTGCCAGTAATGCTGAGATCGAGCACTTACACACACGGGAAACGGCTCAGCTCCCTCCTGGATGACAAAGCCTTCGATGACATGTGTGAGGACCTGGGGCTTGACGATGGCCTGAGGCGGTTTGTTCTCTCCGTTCTGCGGCGTGCTGCCCGTCACGGTGGGCGCCTCGCTCTCATTTCCTGAGGTCATGGCTGGAGGTGGGGTGCCCGCTGCCGCACTCGGCCTCTTCGCTGAGCCCCCTCCTGATGGAGAAATTAAAATGTCCGTTTAATATGGAAGAGTATGTATTCAGTGAGAACTGTTTCAGTCTGAATGAAATTGCTGAAATTGATTAATTTTTTAATTTGTATTAAGTATATTTAACAAAATCAACAAAACAATCATCAAATTAGCAGAACATTTAAGTAAAAAACAAATGACCCGTTTCAGCTTCTCAGATACTACTATTTACAACTTCAAGCGTGACATACACTCACCAGTTCTCTAGGCAAAAAGCCTTGTTGATGTCAGTGGTAAGAGGAGAATGGCCAGATAGCTTCAAGTTGACAGGATGGCAACAGCAATTCCAATAACCATTCATTACAACCAAGTTATGCAGAAGACAATCTCAGTGAACCCTGAAGCCACAGCAGCAGAAGACCACACAGACCATACTCTTGTCAGATAAGGTCTAGAGCCTGACCATTTTTTGTTAGGCTAATATTATCGGCCAATGTTAGCCATTTGATGTCATCTGTAACAGCCAATAAATGAACATTTAAAAAGTAAAGAAGACATAGGAAAAGTGCCCTTCAACTGTACGATAAGCATGGCATAGTTTATCCACTAGAGGGCACTCTGCAACATCATTGTTTTTGGAACTTCACGAACAACCAGCTGATCCAAGTAGAGCGTAAATGAGTAAAGAAATACAAATATCAAATGTTACATGGAACAAAGACTTCCTTGTCTGAAAGGACACACAATAAATAAACTGTATGATATATTGGACTACGGGACTTTTTTAAAATCATTAAATATCCTTATTGGTCTCAAAGGTTCTGTATCGGTCAGGCTCTACTTGAAGCAAATGGACTACAGCAGCAAAAGACCACACCAGGTGCCACTCATGTTCGCTAAGAACATGAAACTGAGGTGACAATCTGCACAGACTCATCAAAATTGAACAGAAGATTTCTGGCTTGTTGAATCTCGAACTCCACTGTAACATTTGGATAGTAGCGTCAGAATTTGGAATAAACAACACGAAATCATGGATCCATGCTGTTGGTGGCGGTCTAATGGTGTGGGGATATTTCCTTGGCACACTTCGGGCCCCTTAGTACCAACAGAGCTTGTTTAAAAACACCACACCCACAGAGTATTGTTGCTGACCATGCCACAGAGTGCCTATCTTCTGATGGCTGCTTCCAGCAGGATAATGCACCATGTCACAAAACTGAAATCATCTCAAACTGGTTTCTTAAACATGAGAATATGTTCACTGTACTCAAATGCCCTCCACGGTCACCAAATCTCAATCCAACAGGGCACCTTGGGGAAGTGGTGGAACAGGAGAGTTAACTCATGGATGTGCAGCTGACAAATCTGCAGCAACTGTGTGACGCTATCATGTCAATATGGACCAAAATCTCAGAGGAATGTTTCCACCACCTTGTTGAATGTGTGCCAAGAAGGAAAAACTATTCTGAAGGCAAACCAGGTACTAGCAAAGTGTACCTAATAAAGTGACCGGTGAGTTTTAGACTCTGAGACATCAAGCATACCTCAGGGGTCTGCAATAAGCTTTTTTTTTTTTTTACGTTTTATAGATAAATTGATTTATGAATAAATTGATTATCTGCAGCCACAAATTTAAAGAGTAAATTCAACTGAAAACTTTTGAGGAAAAACTTCAGTGCGTTTCGGAATTACTTTGTTTTTTGCAGCATAGTAGAAGTTTCATATAACGACACTGCGGCTACGCCGGCTTATGACATTATAATAGCCCGCAATCACATAACTGTCAAATTACGGTCAGTTTCATGCAAAGTAGTGCCGTCATATCCACCTGCCTGACGCTAATTTAAATAACGCTTTTCTGCTGGCAGACTAACAAGATCTCAGGTGACCTCCTGTGACAGTGTCGGTCAGTATTAAATAAGAGCCTTAAATCTGTGGCTTCCACCATCACAAAGACGCGTCTGCTTTTTTTTTTTACTGCGAAAATCCCCTCCAAAGCGAAAGTAAACACTGAGCCGCTGTGCTTTGTCATCTTAAAATCCATCTGCGTTGAATGAGAAAGAGTTTTCTTACCGCGCAACTTCCGCTCTGCTCAGTCAGACAGCACATGCGGTTTGCTGTTTGTTTTTCTAACGCTGCGACACACGAAGCAACGCGCCGAACTGCCGCTGTGTGCGACTGTGCGCGGCTTTAAGCTGCAGCGCCGCTTCACGCCGGGTCCGCCTCCCTGTTTCCTCCCACGTTAGCTGCTCTGATCCTCCTCACTCCGCCTGCTGCTGCTGCAGCAGCACATCAACACGAACCAGCACAGAGCCTCCAGCTTCAGCCTACTACAGGAAATATCTTCTGTTTGACACAGACTTTAAAGAGTCGCTCCCTGAAAACACAAGCAGCCCTCAAATAAACCTACCGCCACAGGAGGATTTTAGAGTTACAGAGGCCATCCAGGTCCCCCAGTGTACACTCTACCCCCCCAAATCCCTCAGACCACATACTAAAAATGTCTCCACATTACTTAGACTTTTTCTTTGGTCCATATTCAGTTTTCTTAATTACTCCATATAAGCAAAGCATGGTCTTAAAGCCTCCCCAAGTATGTTACAAGTTGTCCTTTATGTGGAGCTGCACATTTCCACATCCCACATACTGAGACAATGGCCCACATTTTATGTGAGCCGATTTTGAAAGATGGGCACTTTTCTGAAGTCTGGGTTTTACTGAATGGCTGTGAACTAAGCAGCAGAGACTGTCATCATGGGTTTCCTACAGGCCAATATATCACAGTCCTTTGCTGCCTACACTACACCAAAGGTAGAAAGCTGCCTGTCAACACAAAGAAGGTGTTCAAACTTGAAAACTACCACACATAAAATTAAATGCAGATACAAAAAGACTGGTAAACTTCCCAAAAGTGGATGAAACTGATGGAAGGTGCCAGTGGACAGACGCAACCCCAGTAAAATCCAAATGACTACTAGACAAAAAGACAACAAAAACACACATTTTAAAGGTTATTGGGATAAAAAGGAGAATAAATGAGTAACAAGGCCATCGCATAAGACTAAAGCAAGCCCTAAGAATCAGGGATCCCACTTAACTGCTCAGCAACTCAGGGTCACGGTGGAGCTGCAGCCCATCCTAACTGCCCAGGGCCAAAAGCAGGGCACGCCCTGGACAGGCTGCCAGTCTATCACAAGGCTAAAGCGTAATAAAATGTGTCCGCAGCCCACAGTCTGGCTGTACCCCATATTTTGAACACTGCCTCCATCGGCAGCAAGCACACTCTGCGGGTAGACGAGCAGTCCCTGACTGCCCACAGATTGCCTTCGTGCTACTCCCGCTCAAGCATAAAACAGAAACGACCATTCACGCTCGCATTCACACCTACGGCCTATTTAGCTTCACCAGTTAACCTAACATGCATGTCTTTGGACTGTGGAAAGAAGCTGGAGCACCTAAAGAGAACCCACATACTTTAATGGCTATTGTTCAGCTGATATCTGTCTTTATGTTAAAAAAAAATAAAAAAAATAAAAAAATAAAAAAATAAAGGAGGCCAATTCATTTAAAGCTCCATATTAATGAACAGCGAGTCAGTGCCCTCGCACTGACAGCCCATAATATTTCTTTTCATGCAGGAAGTGAGAAATAACCTTTAAATTTGATATCCCGTGTAAAACTACTTGCGACACTCCAGATAAAAGGTGAGATGATGAAATATCCAGTTAGCGTTTTATCAAACACTAAAACACTGAGCAGCGATTGAGCAACTCTTTAAAGTTATCAGTGCAAGAACGGCTTCATGTGTTCCCTGTGATAATTACGAGGTAAACAGTCCCTCAAATGAATGAGATACCTGTGTGCTTTTATCTTAGCAGCGCTAATGTTTGTCTGAACAGCAAAATCACTCAATATCCAGGAAAAAAAGCAAAGAGCATGAACCTTAATATCAGTGACAGCCTGCGCTGGTAAAAAGTGGATATTAATGAAACAATAACTAGCAAATATTAAAACAGGTTACAAATGGGAGCACTGACAATTTAAAGTCCACAGTATGTGACTACTCCACTGAACACTTGAGTGGTTTTAGCGCAGAGCAGGAAGTCTGACCAAAAATAAATAAATAAATGCAGTGCAGATAATATACGTAGGTACCGATTAGCAGAGAGTGCAAACAAAAAGCAGCTTCTGTTGGGATGCTCCTGTCCTAAGTTTGGGCCCCAACTTTACTCAGACCCTCCAGCCAGTGGATTACAACAATCTTGCCTTGTTTTGAACGTCACATCTGCTTCACTGCCTGATTTGTGGTTCACAAAATATTTCGTTTTACAAGATGCACAGTATTGGTAACCTTTTCCAAACAGTTAAGAGAAAATGTGATTTTAGAAAAAAAAAAACACAACCAGTTTTTTTTAAAGTTTAGAAACTTTGATTCTTAATCAACTGAGGCTCAGTTGTGTAAAACTCTATTATGACAGACGTCATCTAATGGACAGGAAACATCAGTGGTAACATCTTAACAGTTAACACGTGAAATATGAACGTCACAACACTCTCGGCTGCATTTGACTCCTGATTTTGTTTTCAAAGCGAGTCTATGAATTTATATCTTTATCAGTTTGTTTACTTACTAAAGTACAATATAGCACAACCCAAAAGAGCTCTGCTAGACTTTAAGTTAACCAAGGCCACAGTTACTGGGATGTGATTCTAACCCTTTGCCCGCTTTAAAAATGTAGACACATTTGGACACAACATGTCCGTGAGGTTGACCTGCTCGCTATTGGCCAGGTCAACATTACACAATCTGACTGCAGGCACCATGTGCCAAAAGTGCAGCCGCTTACAGAAGAGCCTGAAATCGTCAGAACAGGTTACTTTGGGTTACAATCGAGAACATCGGTCTCCCCTCCTAGAAGATACGTGTGTATTTGTGTTTAAGCGTATTTGTTTTGCTCTTGATTCTTTTATTGCTCATTATGTTCACTCAGTGAACATGTGTCTACCAGCTGTGTTTCTGTGCTTGTTTGTGCTTACAATTATTATTCAATTATATAGAATATCTGTTGCTCTCTTGAGCAAGTACCACTCAAAAATGATTTTTAATGTCAGTGCAACTCTATGAACTTTTTTTAAACTTATTTTAATCCATTAGCTTATTCATAAAGTAATCAACAAATGTCTATTTGATTGTTGTCTGCTGGAAGGCAGTGAATAAAACTGGATTTATCATCTTATCGGAGAGCTCCAGAAAGCCCCTCTGACAGTGGCTAAGTGGTTAGGGGTACACACCACCAAAGGAGAAAAAAAAAAGAGGGGGGGGGATAAAAAAAAAAATCAGTGCAACACCCTCCCCTGTGCACTGTCAAATAAAGGCAAACAGACCCCCACAAAACCTCTGAGCATTAGAACCATCTTGTCTGATGATCTGAGATGGCTGAACTGTCAAAGTGCAAACTTGTAGCTAACAGAGTTGTTAGCTACAAGCTCCTACTACTCATGCTGTCCCAGAGGCAACAGATAAGTTCATAAATTATACTCTTGTTAGAGTTTATGAGCTTAGAAAATCCCACTGACTCTTTACCTTGCTGCTGAACAGCCGGGGTGGCTGTGTCGACCTTGAGCTGCTCTACAGGCTTGGAGGGTTGTGATGGGGAAGCGGCAGGTTGCTGTTGCTGCTGCGGTTGCTGTTGTTGTTGTTGTTGTTGTTGCTGCTGCTGCTGTTGCTGCTGTTGCTGCTGTGTGGACATAGTCTCTCTGACCACCAGTGAGGTCGGCTTATCTTTACTGTCCTGAAGCAGTCGGGAGGCCTTAGATGTGCAGCAGAAACAAAAGAAAGAAAGACGGATATGTGAGAAAAGGATACCTGAGACAGAAATGACAACAATCAGGCACTGTTAGTGCTTTTAATGTCAGTGGCTGAAAATTTTAAAACGCATCAGCCCAGGAAAACATCACACCGATGGGAAAATATTACACCAAGAATCCCAAAATCTGAAGATTTCTGGGGTTTTTTCCATGTGTCTCTTGGAGAAGAAATACAGGCTGTGGGTGTTGTTGGAAGAGTGGTTTTTGTTTAGTTAGTTACCACTTTCAAAATACCAAATTGAAGGACGTGTACCAGAACACAAAATGATAGGATGTTAAATAAAATAGAAATCCACTTTATTTTAAAAACACATTGATTTTGTAATCTTGAAAACAACTCAAAACAATAGTGTTGCTGCAGGAGGGATATCTGCCAATGGCTTTACACCTACAGACACGGGTGAAAATTTCACTTTGGTGAACTGGCTGATATTTTTGATATTAGGAAAATATTTGAAAGTGAGAAGTATTGCAACACTAATCATGTGATTTTCAGTTAAGGGGATTGGCTATGCTCATTTCTAATTCATATTTTTGCTTTGACTCTACATGGGTAACTTTGGTTCAGCCACTACCTTCTCTCGGTTTAAATGAACCCTTTTCTGATTGGCCGGCAGTCAAACACAGGGTTTGAAGAACAGGTAGATAACTCAGATCACCATATTGGACATCATACAGAGATAGAGAAAAGTGTCTAAAAATGAGCATTTAGAGCAGTTTCAAGTCTGCATTTTTGTCTCAGTGATTATGTACATAAACCTCATATTAAACTTTGCTAATGTTTGATATGCATACCTACTATAAACAATAAATAACAGAACAATCAGGAAAAGCATAAGTCTCCTATAAAAGGTGGACTATTATTATTTTTTTTTTACCTATTTAAAGCAGTTTATTTATAAATAGGACCCCCTTTTGGTTTATTCTGTGCATGTGACATAGTGCAAATTCCTACCACTCATTTCACACTGACAGGAGACTGTTAGCTAGCTGAGAGGGATGCCACCAATCTAGAAAAATCTTTATTCTTATAAAAAAAAATAAAAAAAAAAAAACTAAAAATTGACCATTTTGTTGTTTAAGCTCTTTTGTGTGGCAGTCTGTGTTTGTGTACATACCGTTGGCTGTATTTGCAGATTTATGGCAGTGAGCTGGACAGGCTGCGCTTTGACATGGTTGAGGGAGGAGTGTAGGGCATGGGGGCTGATGGTGGAGTGGAAGATGGTAGCCTGCTGGCTCGGTGTAGAGGGCTGGTGAGGAGCGGGTTTGGGCAGTACCGGGACAGGATGCTGCGATGGCTGAATGGAGGCCGTCTGCAGCAGCTGGCCTGTCGTCCTCTGGGAAGCTTGGCTCTGCTGGACCACAAACTGCTGCTGCTTGTGCTGCTGAACCAGCGAATGTGGCTGAATCTGTGTGTACGCTGGAAGGAGAACAACACTGACAGTTATTTCTGAAAGTGATTTTACTTAAGCTAGACTTAATGGTTAAAACTATCTGCTAAAAAAAACCAAAAAACAACAGCTGTTCATGATACAGATAATGAGCATTATTTATTTCATGCATCCTGATAACTGTCCAAACTCTTGATATCAGGAGCACTGTGCCTCAGGCTCAAACAGTGAAAAACGCAGACGTCTGCACAAAAGAGCTTGTTTTGTAGAGTTACCTTCACCTGTGAGTCTCTTGTTGACAGGATGTAATATTAAGAGCTTGTTGAAAGGTGCATAGAGAGGCCGACTGTTGCAGTTTTGGCCAGGCCATTACTCACAAATTGTTGTAAAATGGCCTGTCACCACCTGTCAGTGCTGTTGTGGGTAAAAAGACATCCTGAGCTCATAACTTGCCCCCAAGCCCAAGACACAGCACATCAATCTTGTATTGTGGGAGCATGTGTGAGTGGGAGAGTGTTCAGCGGAAGTAGCCTGAGGGTAGTCTAATATTAGAAATGCCTCAGGAAGAAACATGCAGAGCCCACTGTCTATGACACCCTGTATAGAGTTAATGATGAGTCAGTAGGTTCTAGTCCAGTCTCATACTTGCTTGATTTCCAACAATTTCATCAACAAACAAAAACAACTAATCAATCTGATCACTAAAATCGCCCAAAAATGAAGAGATAACCCTGCACCAAAGTGCTCTACAGCAGCTCCTGCTATATAACCCATGTGAACGTGGAGGTGCATCTGGTTATGTTAATCAACATCACAATAAATCCCAGAGTGGAAAACTGCCAAGTGCATCAGTGTTTGTCTTAGATCCCCCTCAGCCCCCCCCTGCCGCCCCCTGTTCTTTTCACATTGTTGTGTGGGATAGGCTCCATCTGGTTTCAAAGTTTCCCTGTGAGGCAGTAACCACACTCTGTACCCTTCCGTGGAAAATATAGCCATTTCTATCCAGCAGAGTTTGCATGTCATTAGTCCCTTTAATGGTACAAGGACTGCTGAGAAGAGTTTTCATTTTCACATGGTGAGACACAGCGGAACCCACTGACAGAAAATTTGGTTAGCTGCGGCGTCGATGAAAACCTGAAGTTAATATTTATTATGTTAAGAGAAGGATAAATATAAGACGTGGATGGCTGGATAAAGCCAGCAGTATGGCAATCAATAGATGCTAACTATTAAAATGGTTCACACTTGAAAAAAGCTATTTAAAACAGATTGTGGATAATAATATTCATCAGTACAGCAGCTATGCCAATGGATGGGAAAAAGAAATTAGGAGAGGGGTGATTTTTTTTTTTTTTTTTAAATTAAACTCAAGTATCACAACCCAAAAATATTTAATTTTAAAGCATTTTTAATGTAAAAATATGCACATCAGAACAGAATAAAAACCTCAAGCTTTCAACAGCAATTTTGACCTCATAATGACCTTACATCAGCAGTGCCAATGTGGCCCATGGACTAAATTTAGTTTGACACCAACACTGCTGCACCTAAAAAGGTCAGATCAGGCCCACCAGATGGGCTTACAACGTGTGAACACTGCAGAGAAGGAGAGCATAATTTTTAGACTTTTCACTAAGAGTGGCTCATGAGAGCGGTAGTCCAAATTATTAATTTCCTCCAAGCCAGAGCGCTGAATCATCATCAGTTTTTACAGCCTTCTTACTGACAAAGACATAACACACGGCCTGCCAAAACCACCCCCAAAGTCAGATGGTTAAGCCAAGGAGCCACACTGACGCGTTTCTTTAAGTTACATCAGTGGCTTTTCTTTGTTACGCAGCACACCGAAAGAATGTGGAACAATTGAGACGAGGCTGACTGTGAACGCTCTGAGAATTCAGGGTTGGGTTTTTTTGATGGGTTCTTATGCAGTGGTTTTACTGGTTAGCCCCACTTGAGGTCAAATTGGGCTGTATTCGTCACATGAGCTAAAATGAGTCTGACACCCCTGCCCTGCATCATGATTGCGGGTATCAAATTCCACAGAAATCCAGGACAAACCAGGTTTACGGTGGCACAAAAATAAAAGTGAGAGAATTGTTCTGCAACAACTAATGGAAGATTTTACAATGTTCATCACAAGCTGTGAGGGAGCTGCAGTCTCCTGTTCTTTCTCTTGAATTTGACAAAATTTTGAAGTTGGCTACTCAAAACCTGAAAATGCTTTAAAAGAGTCAACAAGGGCGGCTCTTCAAGTTGGAATATACAAAAGGTGAAGGCTGCTCAGAAATGGCTCACAAGTTCACAGGAAGACCTAAAAATGCCATACATTCAATTATGTCATATCCATTTATTTATTTTTATTATACACACATACATACACACACACATACATACACACATACATACACACATACACATATATATATACACATACACATACACACATACATACGAGGTAACGAGTAATCTAACGCGTTAGTATTTGCAGTCCAGTAATCAGATTAAAGTAACTTATCCAAGTCGCTGTGCGTTACAAGTTTATTAATTTTCCTCAGTACAAAGATATGATTTTGCTTTCTTCTTGCGTCTCGGGGAGTGACGTCCGGCCGATGCGACAATTCAGTCCCGTTTTCAGCATGAGGACAATAACAGCACAGCGACACAAACGTAAACAATGGAGGGAGGAGAGAGACGCGCGTTTTCTAGCTGGAAATACAGGCACTGTTGTGAGTTTGTGTCAGCTAAAGATGGCAATATCAAGGCTGGTTGTACACTCAGTGCTGGCGACAAAGTGCTATCTAGCTTCAAGAACGCTACGTCAAATTTGAAGGAGCATTTGGAGTCGCAGCACAGCGCAGTCAAATTTACAGAGCAAGTCCCACCAGGTGGAGCGAAGCGGAGCTGCGGCTAATGCAGGAGCCCCCCAGCACCACCCAAAAAGTGCCAGAAAGTGATCGTCTGTCATAAAGTGATTCCGATGTTTCTGTGTGCTTATGTGTAATGTCTTTGCTTATATTGGTAAATCGAGTGCAGTCAACATGTTTTATGAAGGGCTTATATATAAAATGAAGAAATAACCTGTTTTTCAACAATCTTTAGGCGTCTGTGCTATTTTACCCACATTATAATCAATCCAGTGCTTTTTGGCCACTTCAAAATATCTTTATAGAACTGTGATGATATATTTGTTGCGATCTCTGCAGCCTTCTGAGGCCAGATTTCTGTTTAAAAAGACATTTTAATGTCAATGACAGTTTTTACCTTGATTTAAAAAAACAAATATATAAAAGTCACTTTGCCAAAAACTGAGCGCAGCTTCTACCTTGTGATAGAAATGCTGTTTCTCAATCAAAATGACCTGATATCATTGATGAGAGATGTGTTTGACACATGTTTCACAGATTATAGGTCAACAACTCAGCTAGAGGTCAAATGTGCTACTGTATCTTATCGCTTTCAGATTTTCAGAAAACCTAACCTCTGACCTTGACCTCAAGCTCAAGGTCACTCAGATTTGAACTTGTCTGAGATTTTCAGTAGATGCGCCTACGCTATCAATTTGAAAATTCTACACCGCCCACTCCCCACCCACAATACCCCATCAGCCTTTCAGGGGTAATAATTTTGTCATTGTAAACCAAATAACTCAAGTGAAGATATAAATCAGTCGGGGAAGGTCTAATTACAGTAAAAGCTGGAGCAACTGCTGCTACACACCTATGTCTATTTTTAACCTTTTGCTTGCCATATTCTGTAGTTAGCAAATGGTACACACATTTACCTGGCACTCTTTTTTGTAAAGGATTACTCTATTGCAAATATGATCAAAGATGGGTGTTAAACTGCATCAAACTTGCAGTATCAAGAGATTCCCAGCCCCTGTATTTGAGGGGGAGGGGGGGATTTCTGACTCACTACACACCGGATACAATCAGCCTCTTCTCATGAATCCTGACATCTTTCTCAAACCTCTAATGAGTAACAGAAACAAGTCTTGAAAGGAGAGGAAGATGGGGAAATTAATTCAAATGCTACTGCCCCTCAAGGTCTTGGGATTAAGGACTGGAATTACTCAGGCCCCCACGCCCACACACAAATAATTATATACATGCAAATCATACCATATTCAGTATGCAGCAGTGGCTTCCACCCCCCAGGTTATGAATGTTTGTCCATCTCTTACTCCGTGTATTGTTGTGCAATGTCCTGAAACTGAGGACAGTATACATTCCTTCCAGCTTTTGCAGCACCCGGCCCTGGAAAATCCCTGAGTTTCCACATTCTCACTGACTGCTGCTTTGGCTTACCATCTCGAAAAACATTGTGACCTACAATACCACAGCAACAGCAGGCCTTGAGTCATCTTTTCTTATTTTAATACAATTCCAAATAAGGTTTGCAGATACTTAATCAAGGAAAACTAGCTTTATAAAGCCAGCTCCTGATTTGGCTTAAAGACTCATTTTAATAAAACTTTTTCAAAAGGGGTACTTTTGTATAGAAGTTTTTTATGTCTATACTAATGTAAAGCTAGTAATGGATACTGATGCCAACAGCTACATAACTGTGCCAGAATACAGACATCATGTGAAGACCTCATCCTTTCATCTGTGAGAACAGTGCTGTTGGGGTTTTCCTGCTGTGGTTTTATAGTATGGTGCCGGCTCTTTCTTGCTGAGAAGAGGTGATGACAGGCGTACACTTGCTGCATCAAGCCAGGCAGCCTAACATTTGCTTCCTGCGCAATTCATATTAATGTGAAAGTGACAGACTCTCACAGAAACACTGCCAGATCAAATTAAACCTGCTGACCATAAATAGCAAGCACATGCAATTTATTTTTGACCTTCTCCAGGTCTCACTGTTCTCTGCTGAGTTACATTAAACACAAATACGGCACAGATGAGACTGGTTGGCTGTTTTTTTATTTGTTTGTTTTTTAAGTGAGACCATTTGTGGCGATAACAAAAGTCCACCCATGTGAGTACTTTGAAGGGAGCTGCACCTGTGTTTTGTTAAATGAATTACTGAGTAATGCAATAAATACTTTGGGACAGCACAAACTGGCTGGATGGCCTGAATGGGCATACAAAGCACCAGGTTGTTTAGCAGCAACTAAACTTTGGGGGGGAAAAAAATTAATATAAATAATTATTTATATACATAT
>JAVDPK010001968.1:84191-121118 GCA_034780415.1 Cichlasoma orientale
ACACACACACGATACAATACTGTCAGAACTCTACTGATGTAAGAAAGCAGTCAACTGGCAGCTGCACTAAATAGCACCCGTCAAACACCAGTATCAGCATCAACAGTGAAGACGCAACTTCAGGACTTCATGGCAGAATTGCAAAGAAAAAGCCATATCTTAGACTGGCCAATTAAAAGAAAAGACTGAGATGAGCAAAAGAGCACAGACATTGAAGACTGGAAGACTGGAAGGAGGTGTTGTGGACAGATGAGTCAAAGTTTGAGGTCAGAAGAACATTTGTGAGATGTAGAACAAATGAAAAGATGTTTGAACAGTGCTTAATACCATCAGTCGAGCATGGTGGAGGCAGCGTGATGGTCTGGGGATGCTTTGGACGTGGTAAAATAGGTGATTTGTTCAAAGTGGAAGGGACTTTGAGGAAGGAAAGCTAATCACAAGATTTTGCACCACCATGTCATACCCTTTAGACGGCACTTGATTGGGGCCAATTTCATGCTACAACAGGATAGTGACCCAAAGCGCACCTCAGAAATGTGTCGGAAATATTTCAAGAATAAGCAGTCTGACAGTAATGGAGTGGCCAGCACAGTCTCCAGATCTGGACCCTATTGAGCTGTTGTGGGAGCAGGTTGACTGTAATAGTACGGAGAAGGACTCCATCAAGCCAATCGATCTTGTGGAAGATGCTTCAGGAAGCACGGGGTGAAATCTCATCAGATTACCTTGAAGAACTGACAGCTTGAGTGCCTGAGGTCCGCCAGGCTGTAACTGCTGCAAAGGTGTTTTTGATGAAGGCAAAGTTTGACAAACACATTCATCATTTTCCATTAAAATCATTAAATCTAACTCTGACAATGTCAGCACGTCCTGTTCATTTGCTACATTTCCTATTCAGACTAATTTCATGTTTGTTTCCATAGAAAACGAGAGAATTTCCAAGTGATTCCACACTTTTGAGCAGTAGTGCATGTTCTGACACTGAGCACTCATTTTCACACAAAATGAGAGGACAAAAAATGTTTTGGGGAAATTACTTTCATCTTGTTGCTGCTGGGTTATGTAACAGCCCCTTATGTCACTGTCTTTATTTAGTTTCAAACATTTTAGAGTCCCTTTGTTTTCTGTTCCAAAAGGGGAGTTTTCATCTCATTGTTTAAATGTTTTGTTTATCTATTCAATAAATGGAGACAAACTAAAGTTATATAAATTCAGTACAAGCTACAAAACATGCATAAGTCTAATAAAGTCCAAGTGTGTTTAGCCAATGAGGTGAAAAAAAAATGATGATTTAAGACATCTGAATCAATTTCATCTGGTCATTCAGGAGAATAAGAAGGAATGATTTAGGATCCTTCCATAAAAGCCTTTTTAGGTTTGGTCCCTTGGTGCTCTGCTATCCATTAGTGCAGAAGGAAAAAGATTCAGAGCTCTCCAGGAAGATGAGATGGAGGAGATTTCAGCATGGCAGGTGATAAAAAGTGAGGGAAAGCATCCTTCTTTGGTGGAAGCAAAAACTGCAAAGATTACTTTGTTTAAACAAATAAAGTCGAGAAGCTTTAAAAAAAAAAAAAAAAAGCTCTCAGAACAAGAAATGATCCTGACTGGTGTCAAGAATGAGATTAGTGAGTGTGTTTGATGGGGCATTCAAAAAGAATAATCACTATAAGAGTTAGACAAGGAGAAGGGGGAAAAGAAAGAGAGAGAGAGAGAGAGAAAAAAAAAAAAAAAAAAAAAAGAGGCCAAACGGGGGCGGAATTTCTAGCCTTCAGGTTATGCAGGTTCACATTAAGTTAAGGCAGCTACAAAGCAAAAAGAGCAAGTGAGAGGTGAGGGTTGAGTGAGCAGGTTGAGGATTTTAAATGGGCTGGAGTGGAAAGAGGGTGTGATGGAAGTAATTAAATAAGGAGCAATGCTGCTGCCATGCTGCAATTCTTAAGCTATTTCCTCCTCCTACTCATTATTCTTTTGAGCAGATTAGGAGCCAAAGCAAAGCTCTACAGCCCACTTAGGCTACAAAGGAGACTTGGAAACAATCTGCAATCTCACTAAACCACATGCTATTCCTTAAAATGGCAAAAGCAGAACAGCCCACAAAAGGCTCTAAAAATATTTGAACAACTGAGTAAAAAGCCTTTTTTTTTTTTTTTTTTAACTTTTGCTTTGAGAACTACACGTGAACTTAAGGTGCATAATAAGAAAGGCAGCAAGCTGTGGAATTAAGCGCCGTGCAAGTTTTGATTAAAAATGCTTTTACATATTAACCTGATAAATTAACAACATTAGAGTAAAGAAGGGGGTCACTGCATGAAGTAAACCTAAGGATAAGAATAACAATCCAAATTTAAGCTGGATGAAAATGGGAAAAAAATGAAATAATATAAATTCCAAGATTTCCTAAATTAAATCTTAGACCTATGTTTTTCCATTCAACAGTGCCCATCGCTGATCCAAAACTTCATATTTGTGGCTAAAAAATTGAAATGCAATGAGGGAGAGCGGGGTCCAGGTTGTAAACAAAGCACCGCTGCTGCCAAAGCCTGCTTGTCTGTACGCCGTCATTAACCTACATCCCACAGTCTGCTTCCCATTGCCTCCTTATGTGGCGAGAGGGGAGGGAATCCCCTCTGGTAATGATCCCTGCAACCCATGTCCCTCTGAGAGGAGTCACCCATCAATCAGCAAGATGGTGACATAGAGAACACCCCCTGCCCCCCCAACTCCAAATCCCACATCCACATCGTTACATCTAAAAAATCTAGCTTTGAGTTGGTTTCACTGAGAACCCTTGCACCCATGAAAAGTGGTATTCAGCTGGTTTAAGAGAACATCAAAGCAGCGCCAGCAGCCTGTAACAGTGCAAAGAGCCAGTCAGCACTACAACAATGTAATTTAAGTGCTGTTGGGGCATATTGATCTATTCATGCTGGCATTACAAGACCACAAGAACTGACAGATTTGCGCATGATCCGTTTCCACATCCAGCAGAACGTTGAGAGCTATTAAGAGACTGTCAGACAGACTGGCTGTCTCTACAGAGCTTACATCACAGTAAGGAAGTGCAGGAACCTCCATCAGTGTCCATACAACTCTGATGACCCACATTAAAAATACCACAAGAACACATTTGTCAGCCTCACTAATCGATTAATCTGTGATAATAGCTTTAATAGCCAGAAGATCCACAGAGAAATGCCTGCCTGTGTGCATGTTTATGTGTGCATGTGTGGAGGGGTACTCTGCTTCTGAGACAAAGCCCCCTAACCCTGGTGTTCCTACCTCCTCCGACACCCCCAACGTGATGCAGGGGTATGATGCCCCATCCCCCGGGGAGCGTGCTGTCCTCCTGCAGGATGTTGCTCCTCTTTGTCTGCCTGAGTGAGTGGCTGGCTGCCTGGCTGGCTGATTGAGTGAATAAGTGAGCGCGTGCAAGGGTGTTTCTGTGCTGTCTCCAAACCCCCAGCCCCTCTCGTCTACCCCCAACACACTGCGAGCTCGTCGTCCCAGCATCAACAACCAAGTCCACCAACCAGGCCACAGCCTGCCTCCTGATTATGTGGTATCCTAGCGACAGCCAACGGGGTGCTTATGGAATCCCCATGTAGAGCTGCATTCTGATTGGACAACAGGATCCTCTCTAATGAAGATGATGGTAATGATTTAACTCTCCCCTCCCCCTCTGATGCTTCCTGAATACAGATATTTTTTTAAAGGATACAGACCAACACGACTCTTAACACCTAAATAATTTTTAAAAAGCTACAAATCCAAGATAATGAGGCATTCATTATATAATAACCCTAAATGCTCCCCCCCTTCCCTTTGCTTAGTCTAGACCCAAACAGTGGAAAACTGAAGGCTTCATTCCCTTTTCAGTATTTCGGTTTTCACTTCAGGTCTGCAGCACAATTTCCATGAATAATCTGCAGTTTGCAATGGGCCAATTTTCCTTAAGGACTGGAGCTGTGACTTGAGGTCGGGCTGAACATCTAACCCACCATCTCACTAGCTAGGCAACAATCGGAGTTCCTGATCCTAGATGAAGATGAGTATTTCAGGTTAACTGATGGTTCTAAATTGTGTGGATATGCAATAGATAAAGTGCAGAAAATAAAGTGCCGTATGAATGGGTGATTGTGCCTTGTAATGCAAGGTTGCTTTTAAAAAGGTGAAACAGAGATGAAAATCTGCTTATTAAGTGATGACATAACGACCCTGTTTCTGGGTTGGATGAGGCTCTTGTATTTTTAGCATGTTGCTGTGTTCTCTCCTTTTTGTTTTCCTGAACAGACACGAGCTCATAAACTATTCAGCTGTCATTCTCAACCGCTGCAACTTTTTAGTGGCACTATTCATCTGCAGCACATCTTTATGCATAGTTTTCAAAAAGTTATGGTGTACACTATAAGAACCCTGGCACCGAATATTTAAACCCTTCAGAAAAGAATCGCTCTCAAACTGCCTAAAATTTCTATATCGACAACAAGCTTAGAAAAGCATGTCTTCAACATGTGTGACCCAATCTGGCAAAGGCAAATGTCAAATCAGTGCTGGATTGCGGGTCATTTCCGGGTTCACGGGATGGTCTTAGTAACAAGGGAGACATCGCTTAGATGTTTTATTTAACCTTCACTTCCCTGTGCTATCATCTTTATATGTTAGCTAGCTAATTCACGTCAAACCCTGCTAAACCATATAAATCCATTAATTTTTTTATGGATGCCTGGGGGAACAGGTGTTACAGTAAAGCAGACAGAATTTCTCAGCGCAGCCAAGGGGTGGAGGGTGTCTGGTTTGGTGGTTTTAGGATCTCTGCATTTTACGGAAAATGAAATGGCCATCGAAAGGAAGTTCAGGGATCAGGCGAGGATTTAGTGTTCCAGGCATGTCACTGGAGAGGAGACCCGGGACACACAGGAGAGACTAAATCTCTTGGCTGGGTTGGGAATACCTGAGCTGGAGGAGGTGGCCAGGGAGAGAGAGGCAACCCGGACGAGTGGCAGAGGATGGATGTATGAATGGAAGAAAAACAGATATGCTAATCATTTTATAGAGATGACCATTTTTAAAATCTTAAGGGGGCATTAGGAACTGAAGGGTGCACTTGGACCAGAAATAGCTAATATTGTCAGACTTCACTGTGAGGCTGGAGCCTATCCCAGCGGTCAAAGGGCAAGAGTCCAGAAAGAGAGACAACCACTCACATTCATACCTGGAGTCACCAATTAACCAAACATCCATGTCATTGGACTGTGGCAGGAAGCTGGTGTACCTGGACAGTATGCACACTGGTACAGAGAGAACATGCAGAGTCATGAACTCAAGACCTTCTTGCAGTGAGGCAACAGTGTTAACCATTATACCACTGCAGACAAAATCTTAAAATTTGCTCCAATCCTGCTAAAGTAACACATTTAAATCCTGAACCCAAATAATGATAGAATAAATGAGAAATTACGGAGGGGCGTGCCAGCCACAGCAGGAAAGCACCAAAACACCTTTCCATAGCAGTTACTGAAATGAAATGCAAAACAACAAAAGGAAAAAAAAAAAAAAAAACAGCAAAACCCTCATAAAAATGAAATGAGATAGCTTTTACAGTTGAATTCAAATCCCCTCTTTAATGACAACAGAATTAATTTACATGGAATTGGGAAGATAAAACCAAAGGATAATGGCATACTTATGCTCTGCCCCACAACATTAACACACCACCCAACTGTCTGGCTGTATGAAATGTGGCCATTTGAGTCATTTGCTGGTGCAATATAGTATTGATTGGGGCCAACCATGTGTGAACCTCATTGATTATCATCTTCTCATTAGCATATAGATTAGCTGGCAGTGCATCCAGAAGCGCAAGCCTGGAGTCGCATACTTGGCTAACAGAGCTCTGCAGCAGAAAGGGGGGGGGGGGGGGTAAAAACAGGAAGGAAAGATCAAGAATAGGGTGGTTCAGTGTGATACAAGCTCTTTGATGATGGAGCTCAACATCCAAAAGCTCAGGATCCCAGACTGCTATCAAAAACAAAGGGGTCACGATGAAGGGAGGCATAAAGGGTGGTTCAATCAAAAAAACTCTGGTTTCCATTTAGAGTACATTCCAGCTCATTATCAATTCCAAGAACAATGACGCCTAACAAGGTCTTCAGGGGAGCAAAATAAGTGATCTCAGCATCAGATGAGCCATTTTTTGGATTCCTACATCAAAGATATTGCCAGTGAGTGTACTAAAACATTTGAAAACAGACTGTATATTCATTATCTGTCCCACGAGTTTGAAATGAATAATGGTGGTTTCTATAGTATATGAACAACTGCAGACCAAAGACAGGCACAACCCTAAATGGTTCATTAAACATAGGGGGGGGGGGGGGGATTCTTCCCTTCAAGGGCTTGAATATATTCCCTGGATGTGTTTGACCATGTCTGTCTTCAAGAGTCAAGACTTTACTTTTAAAATGATAACAAGGTGAGGTAAACATTTATTTATTTTTTTAATGTGAAACATAAAAAGGTAAACTCAAAATTAGTCAAAAACGGCCAATTAAACCTAGACTCCAGAGGGTTAACAGCAAAATGAGTAAAATTTACTTGATCTAATCATGTGGAAGAATTAGGAACAACTGAATTCCTGCTAAAACCACAACTCTTTATTTAGAAAAGCTTTGGAGTGGTCTCCTAATTACCTCTTACTGGACTCCAAAGGCACAGTACATGGCTTCACAGCATACATGCCATATTGCAAAATAGAGACAGCTTCACTGTGTCGAACCACGTGAATTTTTGTACCTTTCTCTGAAGCCATGTGAAAATAGATCTGTTCAAATTCACTTGACAACTTTCTGAATTTTAAATGGACTTCACTATCTTAAATTTAAAAAAATAATAAAAAAAAAAGAAAGAAAGAAAGAAAGAAAGAAAGAAAACATCAAATATTTAAAGAATTAATAAAACCCTACTTCCTCAATTTGGACATGCGACACATCTAACGCTACATTTCATCTCTGAAAAGTATGAAATTGGCAGCAAGACAATTGTATTCTTTTTTACTTATATTAGTACTCCCTAAAGACTAAGTTTAACAATAAAAGTGGAATCTATTATAACACACTTCACAGAATTTTAGCAATTTTAATCATTTAATTTTTTTTGTCTGAAAGTGATACACATAACGCAACTTCCTGCTGTCCTAGAAATAAATGGAAAGGTATAAAATGATAAAGTTATAAAAGTACTCACGATGCCTACATTTCAGTGTAAAATGTTTGGTTACAGACCTTTCCACAACAAAACTGTGGCAAGTCAGTTAGAGGAAAACTGAGTCAAAACTGTGATACTCATAATGTGGAATGGGCCAAATAAGGCTTATCAGCGGCTCAGACCTGTTTATTTCAATCATTATTGGGTTATTCCATGAAAAATGGAGGGAAAAAAAGTCAGTGCCTCCTACATGACAGTTTGTTAAAAAAAACAAAAAAAAAATTTAGTGTATTAAATTACACTAAAGTCAAAACTAGGAATATTTTCCAAGTTACATACCCTCAAAGTAAATGCGATGAGTCAAAAACTTTCCAGCATTTTGGAGCAATCATATGGATGGATTGATCATTTCGTACGTACAGGAGAAAGCCATGTTAAGTTTTTATGGATTTATGGATTGCAATTTTACCATGCAGAAGGACCTGAACTACAGAGAGTCTCAGATTTCACTGATCTTTTCATGGAATGACCCTAAAGTCAGTGTCAAGATCATTCGTTCTGAAAAAGCAGCATTTCCTTGGAGGACTCTGGTGATGCTGGGGGAATCCCCTGAGGCTGATGATAGCTGATGGGGCCTGTCCAAACAGAGCAAGCAGACCACAGCCTTTGTGAAAGTGTGTAAGACAGTGATACCCTCTGATCCCAAGGAAAGATTGGCCATGGAACCGTAATTGAGCCATCTGATTCTGATTCGACTGTGGACCTTGCCTTCCACAGCTGAGTAGACCAGCACAAAGAGACTCTGGCTGCTTTCCAGGTTACGTGTGCTGAGCGTGTGTGCGGTTCCAGCACATGTAGGCTCACGCTGTGAAGATACAAAACACTTTCACTTTACTTTCCAGGGAGGCCCCTGGCCTTATTCCTTCATTTAGTAAGGGCTAAGTCTGTAAGGTGGAAAATGCTCCACTTGATGCTAAAAATGTCTGAGACTGTTAATGCTTCTCAAAATAAACACGGCAGAAGCGGACAGAAAAGGCATACAGTCAGACTGAGAAGGGCCAGCAGTACTGACAGAGAAATGAAAGATTCTCTCTGATCTATAAATATCACCATTAAATAGTTCTGGCAAAGCTTCCAGATTAGCACTGCGCTTCAATCCCGACTATTCTATCAAAGCAGTCTCTCGGGCATCACTCTCAGGCGTCTTTCACACCAGCAAGGAGAAAAAAAAAAAGAAAAAAAAACTGGGTCAGGTATGAGCAGCAGCACACAGAAATGCAGTGCTTCTTTGCTCTCAGGAACAAGTTCTTTAAATATATATCAATGCCAGCAGTGAACCAGAAAGACATCAAAATTACAGCTTATCCAAAGGATAACAGAGGGATCACTTGGTTACTTTCAAGTAGCTTAGAGAGCTCAACTCTGTGTGCATTTAATTTATTACATAGGGTTTATTTATTACATAGGACACAGTGTTCAAAATGATGAAAAAACATAACAAAATGTGTCACATTCTGACAGAAAGCTGTAGTCAGTGTTTACACTGTTAAAACACATTACAGCAGACACAAAGGCCAACCTAATAATCTGCACACCTATGCACAGTCCCTGAGATGCATGTTAAGGTCATCAATGTGTCAGAGTAGTATTTAACTTGATTTGTCATCTATTTTAATGCAGACCTTACATCCAGTGTCAGCTCCAGCCCCCATATAACCCCCAATTGAATAAGCAGTTAAGAAAATGGGCGAACCAAGACTCCACAGACTCCCAGAGGCACGGTGCCAATAAACAACTAAATCATCACTGCTTTATTTGCACCTGTACTGATAACAGTGCTACAGCTTCCAAGTATCTACAATCACTCATGATGTCTATCAGCCATCTGTTCTGGCATTTTTTCCTCAGGTGGCTGAGTACTGAAGGGTGCAGTTGGATGTGGACAAAAAACTGGCACACATATTAAGCTTTTTTTTCCCATATAGATGCCAGAACTGGTAACATAACTTTTAGCAATCGTTCTCTGATATTGTGCAAATTTAATGTCAGATTGTTTGTGACAAGTGGAACGTTACAGTTTATGAATGCAGCTTAGCTAATCAAGCTTGCTAGCATTAGTGACAACTCAGTACTCCACCCTTTGATCTAAACATACTGCCAAAAGCATTTACTCACCCATTCAAATCATTGAATTAGTGTGTTCAAATCACTTCCATGGCCACAGGTGTATAAAGTCAAGCACCTAGGCATGCAGACTGCTTATGCAAACATTTGTGAAAGCTTGCAAAGAGTCCTGACCTCAACCCAATAGAACACCTTTGGGATAAATTAGAGCAGAGACTGCAAGCTGCTATAGCTGCAAAGGGGGGGCCGACATCATATTAAACCATTTGGATTAAGAATGGGATGTCACTCAAGTTCAAATGCATGTGAAGACAGATGAGAGAATACACCAGGTGTTGTGATCATGATTATCAAAAAAAAAAAAAAGATATGTGCAAGATATGAATAGATGTAAAGGTGGATATAGATGAATTGCCACAGGGCTAACATGTAAATGAGCACATTTCTAAGCAAAACATGGGAATGCAGTGTGGCTTCCGTCTTTTGTGAAGTAAACAAATCAGCCTTTTCATAACACCCTGATAAACAGCATCAGATCAGGTGTAATCTATGATAATGAAAGGGCAACTTATTAACTCTGCCTGATTTTTCCCAGCTGGCTGAGTGATCTTAGGGTTTAAAAGGAGTCGCTCTATTCCCCTGTAACAGGTTGCCATGCTTTTAAGTGGATAAAGCATGGCTCTCCCTGTAGTTAACCTCAGTATCCATGAAGAAAATCTATAAGCCTCTTCACTGAACCTGTTGTGTTCAATTTCTGCTGTGCAATCAGTTGTTTGTATGAGCTGAACTGATAGCAAAATGAATTTAATAAACTTCTCTAATCAAAAACAAATTGACTGCAAGATAAACCTATACCCATGTCTATGTTTAATAGTTTGATATTACTATCATCATCAATATGCACTCCCTTTAGGTTCTGACCACTCTCAGGTTTTACACAGTGATAGTCTGCATCTACTCATTGGCTCCAGGACAGATGCAAATTGGGCACAAAATAACCTTCAAACCAAGGTCACAACAAGGCAAGTTAACCACAAAACCCTGTGTACATTAATAACCTGAACTTTTGAAAATGAATAAGATTTTAATAAAACATAAAAAGCTCACACATCAAGCCCAGAGCTGTAGTAATTCTGCTAATGGCTGGATGATTAATCCAATTATAATTTCAACTAAAGTAGCAAGCAGTGATGATAGGGTCCTCGCACCCGGGCGCACATTGAGCCGCTCTACAGTTCGTGGTTGCTATGGTCAGGAGCATCATGGGGTCACCTGAATGGTTTTAGCCCAGTAGGCTACTTGGATATTGTGTCATTTGGCCACTGAATGTCCCTTACGCCCACTAGGTGGTGTCGGCAAGTGCCCACTAATTACATGTCATGCTGCTGTATATAATCCCTGCACCCAACAATGAAAATCATCATCCTACGAGCAAGAAGTTATAAGTCTACTGCTGATTTCCTGTTCCCGCTAGGTGTTGTTATAAGTGCAACCCAATGTCGGTAGATGTGTCCAGACTCTCACTCTCACGCATGTGAAGTATGGGACAGATTGGACAATGTATATTTGAGATTTGACAAATTGGTGTCCTGTGGTGATGGATCGAAATTCGACCCAAAATCAGAGCATTGCTACGGCAACACTGTAATACTCTACAAAACCTTCAGCAACTTTTGATGGCCCATTTCTCTAGATGAGTGATTTTGGTCACAGGGATTTGAACACCCTAGGATGAGTTTGTTCAAATATGAGGTCTGAAAATGTCAGGAAAAAAAATATATCACACTTTAATTCAAAATGGCTGACTTCCTGTTGGGTTTTGGGTATGGCTCCAAGAGGCTTTTTTGCACGTCTCAGGATGTTACATGAGCCTGCAAAATTTCAAATACATAGATAAAACGTAGCTGCGGGACTGATGTTTTGAACTGTTCTAGGCGGCACTGTGGAGCCACTTTGCCATATTCAGCGATCAGAGCAATCAAACCTGAAAGCTTTCACCATGACAGAGGTGTGCGCCAAATTATGTGACTTTTTGAACTTTCCAAGCCCTCATCAAGCACTTCCTGTTTCATGGTGAATCGGCTTGCCACCAAGCTGCACCGCTGAACGAAACTCACAATTTTTGATATGACTCATCATCAACGTCTGATGTTTATTTAGATGACTTTTGAGGTCGATGGGGTGAAACTGGGAGGAGCAGTACATCACAGTATAAAATATGACTGTCTCCTGCACTAGGTGGCACTGTACCTATTACAGACTATATACATATCAATGTGTTCAGGGCAGAACACTTATCATACCAGTGAAGTTTCGTGCAAATCAAACAATGTGGCTTTTAGTTACAGCAATTGAATGCTTCATGGTGAAACATCAAAATTTGCCATGCTGCCAGGGTCACACGCTTTGATGAAAACTTACAGTTTTTGATACATTGTCACACCAACTCCTTAAAGCTTTCCTGACCAAATTTGAGATGGTTCTGCTAAACCACCTCGAAGCTTTACCTCAAAGTGTAAAACATGGCATCTTCTGTTGCCATTAGGTGGCGCTGCATTAATTATTAATTATTAATTATTAAATATTTTCATATGGATGTGTTCAGGGGTGGACACTTATCCTACTTATCCTACTGGAGAAGCTCGGGCCAGATTGGATAATGTATGTGTGAAAGAGAGCTAATTAAAATTTCACATGAAATTATCAAAAATCGGCATGGCACCACGGCCACGCTCTTCAAGGAAAACTCAACAGTTTCACAATTTAGATTCCCCCCATACTTGTAGTTTAGAGTGACCAATTACTAAGTTGATCCCATTAAAACCCTAGGAGCCTAATTAATTAAACCCTGTTGGGTGTAGGTCATCACTCGAAGAGGATTTCTTGAATGTTGACATTTTAAATGTGTACCAAATTTCATATACTGTATGTATGTGAAACACAGCGTAGGGGCTCAACTTTAGGGCGTGCTATAGAGCCATTTTGGAAGGTCTATGTTCGAAACCATTAAAATACATAAATTTTCACCAGACCTGATGCTTGTGCAAAATTTAATGAGCTTTTGAGCAAAAGTCAATTCATCTGAGAAAAAAAAAAAAATAACTGAGCAGATACAATAGGGCCTTCACACTCTTCGTGCTCAAGCTAAAATTACAACTGCATCTTCAAAAGAAATGCAACCTTTGTTCTAAATCTATTGAGGAGAAATTATAAAGGTAATCTAGATAAACCTGTGAAACAACCATTAACGGCTGCAGCTGCCTTGGTGTCCAAATTGTGATGGAGCGGGCCTTTCAACTGCAATAGCGACAGGCTCTCCATCATTCTCTGTGCGGCTACCATCAAGAGGCAATCTCCAGAGTTGAAAATTGAAGCCAACATTGAAGTAGGAAAAAACAAAACAAAAAACTGCAGTTCCTCTAGTTGCCACTTAAGGCTCCAAACGGGAGTCCATCCCCACAGACTGCCATGTTAAAATGGCCAAATTTATAGCATTAAAAAACATGTTTACAGTCTGGTTTTAGCCTCAATATAACTGAGAGGGGCAAATTCTTTTATAACTCAGGCCCTGATGATTGACAAGTGTTCAAAACACAGACATCTGGAGCCCATGAAAGTCTGCTAGGCTCCACTACTTTTGAGTCATTAAACTGGACCTCGTCAGTATTTTTTAATGGAGCTGCCAAATATCATGGCTTGCAAATGTGGCACAGACCATCCAAGAAGTTGTGCTTTAGTTTTGGTAAGTGAAATTATATTTTTTATTAGTCCATTACTTTGGAGTAATTAAACTATATGCGAGTCCATGCATTCCACCCATGCAGTTTATGCATGGTGCATAAACATATTGCCAAAAATATTCACTCATCCAACCAAATTATTGAATTCAGTTGTTCCAATCACTTCCACGGTCATGTGTGTATAAAATCAAGCATGTAGGCATATAGACTGCTTCTACAAATAATGGGTCGCTCTCAGGAGCTCAGTGAATTCCAGTGCGGTACTGTGATACGACCTGTGTAACAAGTCCAGTCGTGAAATTTCCTCTTTGCTAAATATTGCACAGTCAACTGTTAGTGGCATTATAAAAAAGCAGAAATGACTGGGACCAACAGCAACTCAGCCACAAAGTGGTAGGCCGTGTAAAATGACAAAGCGGGGGTCAGCGGATGCTGAGGCGCATAGTGCGCAGAGGTCACCACTTTTCTGCAGAGTCAATCACTACAGACCTCCAAACTTCATGTGGCCTTCAGATTAGCTCAAGAATGGTGCATAGAGAGCTTCAGGGAATGTGTTTCCATGGCCAATCAGCTGCATCTAAGCCTTATATTGTGTAAAGTACGCCGTCACTGGACTCTAGGGCAGTGGTGGCGTGTTCTCTGGAGTGATGACTCACATTTCTCTGTCTGGCGATCCAATGGATGAGTTTGGGTTTGACGGTTGCCAGGAGAACAGTACTTGTCTGACTGCACTGTGCCAAGTGTAAAGTTTGGTACAGGAGGGATTATGGTGTGGGGGTGTATTTCAGGAGATGGGCACGGCCCCTTTGTTCCAGTGAAAGGAACACTTAATGCTTCAGCATACCAAGACATTTTAGACAATTTCATGCTCCCAACTTTGTGGGAATAGTTTGGGGATGTCCCCTTCCTGTTCCAACAGGACTGCACACCAGTTCACAAAGTAAGGTCCATAAAGAAATGGATGAGCGAGTTTGGTGTGGAAGAACTTGACGGGCTTGCACAGAGTCCTGACCTCAACCTGACAGAACACCAGAACACCAAGACTGCAAGCCAGGCCTTCTTGTTCAACATCAGCATCTGACCTCAAAAATGCACTTCTGGAAGAATAGTAATAAACTCCCACGAACACACTTCTAAACCTTGTGGAAAGCCTTCCCAGAACAACTGAAGCTGTTATAGCTGCAAAGGGTGGCCAACATCATATTAAATCCTATGGATCAACAATGGGATGTCGTTGGAGGCATGAATAATTATTTTAAATAGCTGAGATGTTGATCAAACCTTTTGTGTAGATATGCACAGGGAAAATAATTTGCCAGAGCTGAAACAAGTCTACAGTGGAACATTATAATGCATTGCCACCACTGTGCACAGTCATTTTATACTCCATTTGTTGCAGCTAATTTTAAATGTAATTATAGTTTTTATTTTCCTACCTCTGAGATTCGTGGTTCATGCTAAATGACTGCTGAAGCACTGCTAATTTCCCTTAGATGGACAGAATATTCCAAGCAGCTTTAAGAGGCCCCGGGACATCGTCTGTGTTGACCTTCACTTGTCAACATAACTACCTCCTCCTTTGTACCAAATGTCATGACCTGAGGGGCCACAGTTCCTCGTTTAACCACTTGGCTAACTTTGCCCAGAATTTAAAAAGAAATTAAGCAAAGCTACACCTACAGACACTGAGAGGGAAAAAGGGGGCGTTATTGTTGGCCAAAACATTGCATTTAAACGTTTCGCTCATGCGCTGTTTCATTCATAAGTATTTTTCCTCCTTTTCTGCTGGCACTGAATTCCATTACAAAACTAGCTAACGTTAGCTTAGTTTGGTTTATTACTATTCATAATAATAATATAATTTCGTTCCTATATGATGATCTTCACACTAAACTTAGCGTTTAAACTAACGTCGACATTAGCAAGTCAGCTAGAAAAATGCTTGCTGCTGCTCTGGGGCCCGTGTAGACCTTCGCTTGTGCTATCGATTAACCTCACGCGTTCCGACGCACATATAAACATGCACAGTGTGTGACCCTGTGCATGTTTATAAGTGCGTACGAAACGTGACATCCTGCGCCAAGAAGCAAAATATACGTGGCCTTACCGTATCGAAAACCTTGTTTCCTTGCTTCTCCTTCTGACTGTTCTCGCTCGGTGTTTCTCCTGATATTCTACACTGGACGGTGGCTCGCTGCGCCCAACAGACTTGGAGCAGTCCAGCAGCAGAAGCACCAGCAGCAAAGGAAAGCTGTGCTGAGGTGGGTGGGTCGAAGCGACGCTTTCATTTGCGTTCCAAACAGGCAACGTGATGCAAAGCGCACCAATGAGCACAGAGTTTGAGATTTGAACACGCCTTTTTCATTGTCAATCAACCCTTCCCCTCCTCCTTCAACCTTCGTTCCATGCGCCTGTCAAGTGTCGGCCGCTGTCCTGATCTCCATGGTAACAAAGAGCTTTATCTTTGCACTGTGCTCTGTTTGCACTGTAGCTACCGGGCCACAGCGGAGCTTTAAAGATATGTGACACTTTGTTTGGCCCTCTTTAAAACGGAGGTCAACATCAATGCCCTCAAAACAGCACCCCCGGAGCCATTTGATTCATGGTTTTGTTCTGGGCCATTTCAGTGGCTTGTAAGCTTAGCAGCTTTTATGCTTTCGCACACAAGCGTGGGGACTCTTTTCTCTAAGCCGCCGTGTTGCTTCAAAATTAATATTTTCATAAGGTTTGTGTGGAATATTTATTTAATCTGAACTGCTGTCTTTTATCAAAGGTTTTGTGTTTTTTTAAAACAACACTTTTAATTTTTAATTTAAAAACCAACTGGTTACTGACTTGTTTTCTTCCCTAATCTTTGTTTGGTTCATTTATTTGCTAACTGCAGTAATTGGCTCTGTCAACATTTGGGCCCAGTGTCTCAGCTTCCAGCTATAAACTGGAAATCCCTGGGACAAAATGGGTCCAAATAAAGTTCTAGAAGCAAAAAAGGGATCTTCTAGAACATGTATGGGCAAACTACGGCCATGGGCCACATATGGCTTGTGGGACTTTTTCTCCAGCATGCCGAATATTACTTCCAAATTATAATAGCATATAATTTTGTCCTTTTTCCTCCAATGCCCAGTAAAGCCACAATTGACATTGTTAGAGTAGTCCATTCCCTCTTCATCACCTTTGATTCACCTTTCACCTCCCACAAGGTGAAAGTAAAAAGGCAAAGACTTTGAGCCCTTCAATAAAAATGAGTGGCGCAAAGAAAAGAAAGAAAAGAGAAAAAAAACAATGAGTGCAGAGTGTTATATAATGAGGAGTGGACAATAAATATTTTTTCACTGAAGTCTGGTCAATGGTTGTATGTCTTATTGCCAAGAAAGCGTTGCGGTTTTCAAAGAATACATCAGTCGCCACTTTTCCATGAAGCATGCTAACTATTCTAGCATACTGTTAACACAAAAATGGGCAGCTACTGCTCAGAGGTTGCTAGCCAATTTGCAGACTCATCAAAAAAAAATTCGAAATAGCGAAGGCCAGCAAACCTTTCTCAGAAGAGGAGTTTTTGAAAGAATGCACTGTAGACAGAGCAGGTCTCTTGTGTCCAGAGAGCTGGACAGAGTTGTACTAGTTGGCACTGGATGAATACCGACTTAAAAGACACCACTCAGCTCTTAATTTTTATTAGAGGAATTACTGACAATTTCGAGATGATGGAGGAATTTTTGACCATGGAATCCCTAACGAGGAAAACACAAAGAGAGGACTTGTATGACAGTGTGTCTGGCGTCATTGAGAGGCTGAGGCTATCTCAAGACAAATTATAAACAAATCATTCACTCATTTCCCTACAGTAGGGGCCTCTTTGAGCATTGCGCTCAAAGAGGCCCCTCAACATGTGAAGAAATACAGCAAACTGCTCGACGGCCTGCTCAGATTTTGAAAACACTTACAAGTCACTTCAGCTGATGTTGTGTCCCCTGTCCCAGGACCCTGAAACAGCTCCATATGAGTTGCAGCTGACAATGTCAAATGTGTGAAGAGACGTCACTTAATGACATATTGTGTTTTATGTCTTTTGTAGTTCTACGACTTGAGTGCAATGTGGATGAATTGGCATGAATGGCAATTAAAGCTTCATGAATGAAAGTCCTGCTCCCCATTTTACTCTGCTTAGCTATCTGTCAGTGCCACAATAGCAGGAAAGAATAACACCACAGAGCCAGGTTAACTGATGGACATTTTAGATCTGTCCTTAGAATTGCCGCAACCAAATTCACACCTAACTTTGATTTGCTGGTATTAAAAAAAAAAAAAAAAGGCAAACTTTTTTAAATTAATTTAATTTAGTCCATTTAATAATGGCTTTTTGTAATGTCATTTAGATTAGTTCACATAAAGACTCTCCACCCATCTGCTACTGGCTCGGCCTGTCTGTCAAATTTTAAAACCCTGTGTGGCCCCTGTGTAAAAACGTCTAGAACTGCTTGGCAGCCAATATTGAAATACTTCCTGGTCTCTGTACACCAGTGCTGTGGATTTTAAATTGAACAATCAAGACGTTACTGAAATGCAGATTTTCAGTTTTTATTCAAGTAGGTTAAGAAAAGTATTGCAAGTATTGCATCCATGTATAAAAATGGCTACATTTGCTAATCAGATAATGCAATACTCTGATTAAACATCTTGAATTAAAGCTTAATAATGATCAGCAGGATATAAGCAGATGTAAAACACTTAAAAGGTTTGCTGACTTTACCCAAAATAAAGTTCTAAACAAGGTTTTCCCCACGTGACATTATACTTCTGCTACCTTTGTTACAGAATTTCCCAATAGACCTCAAATCAGGGCTTTTTTTTTTTTTTTTTTTTTTTAATAACCATGTCTCTCTCTTATGATGTAGCTGGTCTAGTGTCTGAAAACTGCACATTATGCTGATCCTCTGAGAGGCTTCAGGGCAGGCTGATTACATCAAATACAACATACACAAATGCTCAAAGTGTACAGTTTCAAATATTTTAAGAGCTATATAACCCCATTCACTGCATCAGTTTGAATGGCAGTAAGAAATGCAAGTCAACAGGACTCTAACACTGGAATGCAGGCGCTGTTAATTGCATTAGTTACAACTGTATCTATGTTAATGCAGGTGTAACTAATGTAATTACAGAAAAATTTCAGAGCCCACCAAACAACTTTTGGCCTTTCAGCGAAATGGAAAATCATCAGGATTGTAAGAAAAATATTTTTAAACCATCTTTTTAAAAGTAAAAAGGTGAGGAGTTCAGCCATTCGAGAGGGGCTGCTCCTCCACATCGAAAGGAGCCAGTTGAGGTGGTTCGGGGCGGGCATCTGACCAGGATGACTCCTGGGCATGTCCCATTGGGAGGAGACCCCGGGGAAGACCAAGGACACACTGGAGAGTTTATATCTCTCGGCTGGCCTATGAACACTTTGGCATCCCCCCGGATGAGCTGGAGGAGGTAGCTGGGGAGAGGGAGGCAGCAGCCTAAGCAGAGAAGCCCAGTTCTCTGCTTAGGCTGCTGCTCCCGACGACCCGGCCCTGGATAAGCGGAGGAAAATGGATTGATGGACTTTTTAAAAGTAGAGCTTAATGTACTCACTCATTAATTACATTAGATTCCTAAATAGAAATAACAGGAAATGTCTCTCTTAAGTAGCAAAGGCTCATTGTCTTAACCATTTGAGGTACTTATGTGTGCAGCCACCCCCAGGCTAAGGGAAAACCCTGGCCATATATGCCTTTTTGGTCTGATGTTCAAGAATACACAAAAGAATGCTCTGTTTCAGCCAGGGATTTTAGACATTTTATTGACTCAGTTTTTTCTGCAGAAGAAGAAGGGAAGAGAGTAAAATGTAAAAAGTAAAACACAGCCTAACTAGGACAACCTAAGGAACTGCTTAACATTCTATACTGTTGTTCCGCTCTGTTTGTTTGAATTTAGAATTTTCACCACACACATTAGTAGCTTTCTATTATTAACTTAAAGGTACAGTCAGTCAGCGCAACAGCTCTAACACCATCCATCCATCCACCATCCATCCCCAGCTACCTCCACCAGCTTATCCAGGGGAACACCGAGGCATTCCCAGGCCACCTGAGAGATATAATCTCTCCAGTGTCTCCTGGGTCTGCCCCAGGGCCTTCCAGGACATGCATGGAAAACCTCAACCAAGAGGCACCCAGGAAGTATTATAGTCAAATGCCCAAACTCCCTCAACTGGCTCCTTTTGATGTGGAATAGTAGATTCCAGTGACCCTTATGGCAGAGACACTGTACAGTTTACCCTGCCTGGGATAGGGTTACCTGGACCCAACCCTGGAGCCAGGCCTGGGGAGGGTGCTTGAGGGAGAGTGCTTAGTGGCCAGGCCTTAGCCCATGGGGCTTGGCCAGGAGCCCAAAGAGGAGACATGGGCCCACCCTCCTGTAGGTAGATCACCTGCAGGAAGCGCTGTAGGGGTCAGGTGCAGTGTTGTTGGGCGGCAGGCAAGGGTGGAGGCCCTGGCTATTAGCTAGAGTCAGTAATTTTTGGAGGTTATTTAATAGAAAAAAAAGAATATTGTACTTATAAATATATATAGATTAATAATTACATCATCCAAGAATAGATACATTCTTATGAACTTATAATTAAGCTATTAACAATATATAGTAGCAGGCTCTGGTTTATGGAAGCTGCCATGTTCCCATACTATATTTGAATGCAGTGGTCGGGAAGACTTCCCTTCCGACTAATCGCATTTTAGTATGTGGCTAGAGACTGGCAACATACAACATATGCCAAAGGCAGAAGAGAACTTGTAGCCGCTGGCCGGCGAAACAGCAGTTAACAGCAGTTAACAGCAGTACTTACCGACAGAAAAGTTTGGCGTATCCTCAACAACTCACCTCAGTATCACTAGCATCGGTCAGAAGTGAGCATCTCTGAATCATCGACCTGTATCAGACTCCTTTCACAAAGTTTTACAGCCTCTTCCAGAGTAAATAAAGGTGGACGCTTTTCACCAGGCATGGACAGATGAAGTAAACAGGGGACTAACAGCCTTCCACACACAGGGAAAACTCTGGGGCGGATCCGGTCCAAACAATAGCAGAAACACGCCGGCATCCCGTGTCCATTCTGAGGTACAGTCTAAATTGAATGTTTTTGCTCTGTCATGACTGAAACATGTTTGTCCTATAGCAGCCACCTAGGATTATGCATTTGAATTAGGAGGGGCAACTCGACTGACTGCAATCTGCAATCTACTGACATCTAGCGATGAAAATTTTACACACTTTTACTTTAAAGCATCATTTTGTGATTTTTCCAGATTCCTCAAAAAGTGTCATCTTGCACATCTTGCTGTTGTTTTCTTTGCAGTCTGCATGGACTCTCAGCATTCTACATACTGAGCATGCCAGCGTAGACCCCACTGAATCTGTAATGCGTATACACATGGAAATGACCCAGCATGGTAATAAAATGGACTGCTTATGTTTCAGTGAGTCGCTATTGTGTTGCATGCAATATGAGGAGGGAGCACATTCATCCGCCTGCAAATACTGAATAATTTATTTGAATATGACTTATTTGGTTGGCCCCTGAGTTAATTATCTGGTCTTTCATAGCTCCCTTGATACATCCATGCAGCATCAGTATGAGCACAGTATCGTTCCAGTAATGCGGTTAGTCCCCAAAGATACGCTATGGGCTTGGAGCCAAGACTAATGTGTGATATTAATGTTGTAGCAGAGGTAACAGTGAAGTCAAACACTGCTCTGCTGCACTGGAACACGCCTTCAGTGTGATGCTTATATGACATAATGGGCTGGCTGTAATGGTATGGAGGTAATAATATGAGAATCTTAATGGAATATTTATGTGGGCTCATGTTCAGTTTTGCTGACCAACAAAGTCAGGGGTGAGGTTTTTTTTTCTCACAGTGATGCAAAGAATTTTTCAACTTAACATAATTTATCTTTCTTTGTTCTTTCTTTATTGCTTGAACAAAGGTTTCAAACACAAACGTGGACGTTTTTGTGGTTGGTGGTGTGCGTGTTCTTTATGCAGAAGCACATTTTTTTAAAACCAAAGCCACAAACAAAGAGACATGGGTTTCTTGTTTAAGTTAGTGCTGCTTATGCATACATTTTCCAAAATACATTTCAGATTATTATTATTTTTTAAATAAAAAAATATGTCCGCCTGTCAGAATGTGTGGGAGTTCAGACGCTGTACCCGTCTAGTCAATCTATGTTCCTACCCTTAACTATGGACACAAGCTCTGAATAGTGTCCAAAAGAATAAGATTGCAGATGCAAGTGGCATAAAAGTTTCCTGTGAAGCACGATCATTTGGGAGGGGCTCCGAATAGAGCTGCTACTCAGCCACATCAAAGGAGGGCAGTTGAGGTGGTTTGCTCATCCGTTTACGATGCGTCCTGGGCACCTCCTAGGTGAGATATTTTGTTCATGTCGTGCTGGTAGGAGACCCCAGGGCAAACCCAGGACATGCTAGAGAAATTATATCTTCTAGTTGGCTTAAGAACAACTGGCTTTTGTACGAAGCCACCCATTTTTCTTGTGACAAAAAAAAAAAACATGTGACTGACAGGTGTGTTTTGTTGCCCAGGTGTGTCCTGTTGCATTGATTATTCACACAATAAATAAAGCTGAATGTCTACACTCAGTTTCAGTTTTGCCTGTGCAGACTGTGCATTTATAGTTAGAGGAGTAGCCAACATGAAAACCAGAGAGCTGTCTGCGGGTGAAAAACAAGCAACTCCGAAGCTGAAAGAAGATGGAAAATCAATCAAAGCCGTTGCACAAACATTGGCCATAACCAGTACAACTATTTGGAATGTCCTGAAGATGAACGTCGTCAATGATATACTAAGTAACAAATGTCAAACAGGAAGATCAAGGAAAACAACAGCAGGTGATGACAGAAACATTGTAACTGCTGTAGTTAGTGACATCAGCAGGAATTTGCCAAAAAAGTGCAGAGACAAGCCTCAGAAACTCTGGGACAAAGTTTTATGGACTGATGAGACAAAGATGAACCCTTACCAATGTGATGGAAATGCTAAAGTTTTGAGACACACATGCATATATTGCAGGGAATTATTAGTTATGTTTTTAGTCATTCTTAAGAGATTTAAATGCATGGTCCGAGGTGTCCAGAGGGTCATCAACCAGATAAAAATTCACAATGAAACTGTAAAATTTTGCCTGGAAGTAAACCTGTTCCTGATCACCTTGTCTCCTGCCACTACAAAAGGTGGGGTTGCCTTCAGTCGCCGCTGGGCCGTTAGTAAAGCCGGCTCCTTTGCTTGCTGTTTTGCTTTTTTTTATCTGAAAGTCACTTACTTTGCCGTCCTCTCCACAGACTGTTCTGCAGAGCAGAGACCCTGACAGTAAAAAGCAGGAAGCATGCCAGCTCGTATATTGTTGGAATAAATGGTAGACATAAAATCTTTCCTCTGTTTCCCACTGTTACATAAAACCAAGCAGTCATGTATTTAAAAAACAGTCTTGTAGTGAGTCATACTGAGTAGCTGGTATCATCTGAAAACATTACATTCATGCGTGAAATGATGAACTTAATTTGGAAAAGTTCACTGTTATGCTTTCTGTAATTATGGCACTTATGTCTACTGAGTTAGGAGATACTTAAAAGAGCATTTTACAGATGTTACAAATGTCTGTCAGAGAGTTTACAGTGGATTAGAAATAGTTTAGAGCAGAATCAGGATTCCTTCAGGACTGAAGTCAAAATAGTCAAAAGGAAATAAATTTAGGATATTACATCTTGGCCTGTTTTTTGGACTTTGAATGAATTATTGAGTCCTCTCTGTTTGGTTATGGTCTTCAGTTTATAGCCTGGGTTTTCCTTACTTAGTCTCTTATGGTTTTCAGGTCATATTTTCTTGCTTATGCCTCTGTTGATTTTATTGTTTCTAGTTTTATGTCATTTCTAGTTGATTCATGTGGTTATTTGCTAATCGAGGGATTTTGAATCCTTTGTATGTTGGATGTCCAAATTGTATCGCGTTTTTAGGATTCTCAGTCTTTAGTTTTTGTTGATTTGTGTTCTGTTTGGTGTTTTGAGTTATTTCTATTTGATGTCTTGCTTTATTTTAGTCCGTCCTCCCTGGTGTTTGCTCTTAAGTCTTTGTCACTGTGTTGGGTGTTTCTCTGTTTCTTCCTGTTTTATTTTAATAGAAATTTGTCTCTTGTGCTTTGCTTTTAGTTTTACTTCCCCAGGTCTCCTGTAGCTCAGCTGTGTCTAGTTTCCCAGGTGACTCCACTCTGTTCTAATTATCCTTCTGTATACATATTCGCAGTCTCGCGTTGTCTTTTGTCAGATTGTTTATCACTGCTCTCTCTGTGTGTGTGTTCTCATTCTCCTTGGCTTCCTGCCATTTTGGCTTCTGAAACTCATTGACCTCAATGAAAGATTTGGCTTTTTTTTTTTTTTTGGTTACCTCAGCCTGTATCCGAGCACGTACTGCCTGCTACAAACCCTGACGAGTTGCCTGAGAAGCCTTCAGCTGATTCAAAAACCCTGCAGAAAGAGTACTGATAGGAACTCAGATTTTCTTTACTGGTTTCCTGTAATTCCAGATTTGAATTTAAAATCCATCTCCTCACAAAGTGCTAAATGATTAGGCCTCATCATACACTGTACTGACAGAAGTATTAATTATCCTGCCTTCTCACGCATGTTTAATCCATATGATGTTGGCCCACCCCTTGCAGCTATAACAGCTTCATCTCTTCTGGGAAGGCTGTCCAAGTTTAGGAGTGTGTTTATGGGAATTTTTGTAAGTGCATTTGTAAGGTCAGACACTGATGTTGCATGCATATGAACTTGAGTGACATCCCATTCTTAATTCAAATGGTTTAATATGATGTCGGCCCACCCTTTGCAGGTATATCCACTCCAAACTTGCCCATCCATGTCTTTATTGACTTTGCTTTGTGCACTGGTGCGCAATCATGTTGGAACAGGAAGGGGGAATCCCCAAACTGTCCCCACAAAGTTGGGAGCATAGACTTATCCAAAATATTTTGGTACGTTGAAGCATTAAGAGTTCTTTACACTGTAACTAAGGGCACAAGCCTGGCATGCTTTACATCACTGCATCCGATGCTTTGCATTGCATTTGGTGATGTAAGGCTTCGATGCAGCTGCTTGGCCATGGAAATCCATTCCATGAAGCTCTCTATGCTCTGTTCTTGAGCTAATCTGAAGGCCACATGAAGTTTGGAGGTCTGTAGTGATTGACTCTGCTCCTAGCCTCTGTGCACTACACTATGTACCTCAGCATCTGCTGACCCCACTGTGTGATTTTATGTGGCCTACCACTTTGTGGCTGAGTTGCTATCATTCCCAATTGCTTTGCACTTTATTAGAACACCACCAACAGTTGACTGTGGAATATTTACTAGTGAGGAAATTTCATGACTGGACTTGTTGCACAGGCGGCATCCTATCACGACACCACGCTGGAATTCACTGAGCTCCTGAGAGCGACCCATTCTTTCACAAATGTTTGTAGAAGGAATCTGCATGCATAGGTGCTTGATTTTATACACCTGTGGCCATGGAAGTGATTGGAACACCTGAATTCAATATTTTGATGGGCGAGTCAATGCTTTTGGCAATATAGTGTGTTTTTGAGCACATTAATCCAACAGAGCACTCTGCTTTCAGACTGCGGGCTTACTTGTGGTTCCTAGAGCTTCCAAAAGTAGAATGGGAGGAAGAGTCTTTTGCTTTTAACTCAATTGTATTTATTTAGCACCTATTCACAACAACACTTTCTGCAAGGCAACTTTTCTTTAGGCTCCTATCCTGTGAAACTAGCTCAGAATTTTGATTCAGGCAACATATAACCTCTAATCTTTTAAGTTTAAGCTTAAAGCTTTCATTTTTGATAAAAGCTTATAGTTGGAGCTGGATCAACTGAACCTGAACCATTCCTTAGTTGTGCTGCATTAGCCTCAAGCTGCTAGAGGACCTCTCATTATCCCCTGCTTTTCAACTCCCATACATATTTTTGCCTGTCTCTTCCCTTCTGTGTTCTCTTTCCCCACACCCCAGGCTGATCGCAGCCCCTTCTTCAGTTTGGCTGTGCAGTACTCTTCCTGTTGAACGAGTCCTCCCGACCATCACCAAGTCCTCGGTCAGAGGGGATCGGGGGGCTGTTGGGTCGCACCTTACAATATAAATCACTTGGAAATGACTGCTATTGTTGTGAGCTTGTGCTGTACAGATAAAACACGTGAACTGCACTGACTCCTTTGTGCCCGGTTATGTTCAAACATGCAACACAAACAGGACCACAGCAGACTGACTTTCATCATTCTGTCTGTTCATATCAGTTGTTTTTATTACTTACTGTGTACATAATATAGTACAAATTTGGCATGTGCAATAATTTTTTTGTACAAGAGATTAGATTGATTAAAGTGAGATTTATTGACATTTAAAGGAGTCACACACCAAAAGCAAACACAGCACTGACTGTTTCTCATGAAATGAGACGGGTATGTTGTTTTTTTTTTTTACCTTTTTATTTAATCAGGAAATGTTATACAAGTGCCATTCTTCTATTTACTGAAGCCTATCCCAGCTCCAAGAAGTCCATCACAAGCGCTACTATGTCATGACTTGTTTTATCCACTGAGGGGCGGTATCGTGTTACTAGTTTTCGAAAGCCTTTCTTTGCTTAAGCCCAGATTCATTCAGACATACACTAATACGGACAAATCAAATACAAATAACTAACACTATTGGCAAAAACTGACTTCCCTAATTAATGTTTTTCCAAGCAGTGGAGTATTGTGTTATTGTTTTTGGAGACTGTATGTTTATGTGAGGCGAAAATCCATTATTTCATTTTTCAAAACAGAGATTTAAAAAATATTTGGAGAACAAAGCTTCAAAGAGTCTGAGTCAGGTGAAGTTAAGTTTGAAATCTGCAACATCTTGTCGTCATCATCCAGGCTGGTAAAAGGTGTTTTATATAGCCTCTAGGAACGAGGGTAATTGTTCCCTTGAAACAATGAAAATTCCCAAAGTCTAAGGCGGTGTGCGCTTACTTCCTCTTTGGTCACTCCTGTTGTGTTTTCATTATTTTCTTCAAAGACAGTGTAAACCACCATCCTGATGCCTTTTTGAATAGTTTTTTTTTTTCTTCAAGGCATGAAAGTGCTCGGGAATGACGACAGAGGGACCGTTAGCATCAAAGTTTGCTTATTAGTTCAAGAATTAGTCACTTTTCTCCTCATTGTGTTGTAGTTCTTGGATTTGTCGCACTACTGTTTGCACAGCATGGATGACTATTGTGAGGAAGGATATTTAGTCTGATTCAGCCCCAGCAGACATCCCCTCACTGCTGCACACAAACTTCACAGAAACGGATTTCAAGCACCCTGAACTTTGCCCCCTGCGCTGGACCCTCAATCACGATGGGGTTGCACTACTATTATTAATATTTACACTTATTTACAAATAGTGTTGAGCAATGAGAGGAACTCTCAAGCCGGCACGAGACAAGACCATGTGGCAGACTTGCTGTCCGCTCTTTGAGACTGGACAGCTTCTTGACCTTTGCAGTTACTGTTCTTAATGTTTGAAATCATTTATGGCTCCTTTTTGACATCCTGGAAAACGTTTAGCAGGATTTCCTCTGAATTGTGTCCTTTTCTGCTCTGTCACCTCCACTTGAGAACAGCTGCATTCATTCTCCTCGTATTGATTTATTTTTTTTTCTATGACCATGTGGTTCTTTAAAGTGGCATTACTGGAATTAAAGCAGCTTAAAGTATCTCCCAGCTGAAACTGAATGGCCAAACACACTCATTACTTCAATTCTTGCACACCCGATCAGAATAATAGGATTTTTGCCATCAACATTACGACATGCTGGGTGGTGTGCAGCGGTGTGTGTGTGTGGAAGAACAAGGGTCCAGTGTTTTGCAGGGTTTCTGCTGCCACTGAATGGTCCATCAGCTGTTTATGCAGCTTGTCTTTTGGCTCAGCTTACTTTCATCATCTTCCTTTCTTGCTGTCTGCAAACTGTAGATGAAAAACAGGATCATCAGTTCCCACAGAACAGGCTCATACTGGGATGTAGAGAAATAGTAAAAAGAGAAATATTAACAAAAATTAAAACAACGATCACTGCGATCATCGGGTTACTTCAGCCTGTACTGAAGTGCTACCATTTATAGTGATAATAGGAATTTGCTGCTGCTACCAAGTATTTCCAGTGACACATACTTAGTGCATCACTATTCCAGTTCTTCTGGGTAAGTCATGTGAAAGGATTTTTACACTAGAAGGTCACTCAGACAGCAAAGCCCGCAAAAGACAAACATGTTTTTTTGTTTTTTTATTTTTTTATTTTAAGAAAGTAATTTTTTGCACCAAATAAGGATCGCTCATGAAACTTGGCATTATAGTTTTTCTGTAATCTTGCTGAAAGACAGACAAACCAACACAACCACCACCAATAAAGGAATAAATGGGCAGGTTGATTTAGAAGCCTCGGATTTTATTATCTGAAGTGGGTACAATGACAATCTCTTGAAGTGATTACACTAAAGGTAACCACAGTGGCAGAATTGTCAGTTATTCGTTTCTTCTTAACATGAAACTTTGTCTCATTGTGAAAGTGAAAGGGTGCCATGTGATGAAAGGGGCAGCAGCAGCATGTTAAAGGCAGCCTAAGACATCAGAACTACACAGATGTAAATCACAGCTAAAAAAAATAAATAAATAAATAAATACCGGCAGCCTGAGGATATTAGTGCATGTAAATGAAACTGCTCAGGAAGCTTACCTGCTCTGCAAAGCTGCAAAACCACAACACAGAGCCAGAAAACCCCAAAACAAAACAAACCACTCATCAGCTGTAAATGCAAATCTCTTCATCAACCTCTTTACTCTGTAAATGTTTTATTCTCATCTATATTTCTTTAAACTGACATAAGAAGTGTGGTGGTTTCGTTTGCTGTAAACGAATGTGGCATAAATGGTTTATTGGTGTCTGGTTATTCATTTTGCTTGGAAAGAAAAATGATTCATAAAATATTTCAGTTAAGAAATCCATTTTTCTAATCACTTGTTCAGCTTAGGGTCACATGGGGGGGGGTGCAGCCTATTGCAGGTGTCATAGGTCATAACTATCATAATTTTTTTTTTTATAGTACGAGGAGAACAGAAGTAATAAGCAACACTAGTTCCTTTGTAGGCTGGTAGTGCATGTTAGTTTGAATAAACCCAAATATGGCCGTGAGCATCTGATTCTTGCTCTTTGGAAAAGCCAAACCAAACAAGAAATTGACTGATTGACTATTATTATTAGCTACAAAGAACATTTCTTTCTCTTGTGTTTTTGCATTTGTGTGTCTGCGCGTGCGCGTCTGTGTCTAAGGTTAACTGAGGTGAACTAGCAGGAAGAGTAGGCGGGGCATGCAAACAGCCACTGTGAGACTTGATGCAGTGGTTTGACCTACATTTTAGGCATGATGGCTAACAGGAACTGCATTGCTTTTAATTAAAGAAGCAAGCTAACAAACGGGTAAAACAGAGTTTAGTTCTGCTTTATGACACCGGGTTTGTTTGCAGTATGGTTTATTAAAGCTGTCCGAAGCAGGTTACTGAGACTGTGCCTGCCTGCACGAGCACATTTTCTATTTGCAGTAATGAAAAAGTGTGGGTTTAAACCACAGGGGCTTGTGATCTGCAAAGAGGTAGAAGGCGAGGAAAACACTTTGGCAGGCGGGTAACCAGCAGTGAGTCAGAGATGAAAAAAACGTCAGAGGGTAGATGAGAGCCGAGGCACGTATGCCATGAATGGCTGAGAGCATTAAAACTTAAATAGAGAAACGTGTCTGAGTCACTTATGTACTTAATTCCGTTAAAATACCGCAGTTCTTCAGACCTGTAATAATCCTGCATTACTGTTAACACTAAATACTGACCAGACTGAACCAAACTAAGTACCTCTCACTGCACTGAAGACAAGAAGTTTGTTGCACAGTAGGTGGGAATACAACTGTACAGTTTGCATCACCAAACTATACAGATTATTTCAAACTAAATCAATAGGCAGATGTAATCAGAAATAAATTGAAAGGTAAAGTTAATGGGAAGAAGTTTGCGAAAGAGAAGTTGGTGGTTTTTCCATTCATGAGCAGCTGTTCCCTCTTAAACTGTCACAAGTGCTGAAGCTGCTTCTCATTCTCCTTATATAAACTGTTATATGCCCGTTGCAGTTTATTTACTTTGTTTTGAGAGCATATAGATCACACCAGTGTTAATGAATAACACCACATAAGAGGAAGACGGTGAGTCAGTGTGGGATTACTCGTGGCCACATGAGAGAAAGACTAAACCAGTGTAGTGCTGAATGGGCTGGGTTCTCCAGCAGTACTCACTTACAAGTAATGCTTTAATAATTCATTGCTCTCCTGAAAACAATGGCCTGCCTCAGGTTTCCTTTGAGCTCCGATGGCTTCATACTCTCATCGCCATACCTAATCACAAATTGCAATTACAGAGCAAAATACCTTCACAGCACCTGGACAGGTGTTGTAAAGTCTAGTGCAGAGGACACGGATGATTCCCATGTTTGTAACAGTTGCTCCTGTTGTTAATATTGTACTGTCTTGTGTTTCTGAGAGCTGGGAATGTGATAGCAGCACTGCAATGTGCTGGCTGTTTAGCAAGTAAAGTGTAAACTCACTTTATTTTGAGGTTAAAGTGGAAAGCAACACATCTCAGATGTTGTCAATAACCCATGCAAGGTGAACTGCTGCAAATACACTTCATCAAAGTCAAACCAGGAAGTCTGGGCCATAACTTTGCATTCATTTTCTTTTTTAAATAACTTTGATTAACCTAGAAGTTTGATTACAGCCTCTAGAATAATCTGGCTACTCCTGTTTCTCTACATTCTTTTCTACATTTCTGGAATGGAAGGCCAAAGTATGAAAACAAGACCCATGTGGTAATTACCACTCCCCAACTACAGCAGAGGGAGAGCAAAACTCTCATTCTTAAACCAGGTTGTGTCCTTCAGGAAGGTCCTGGCAACCACCAAACCCAGACTTGTCCATCAGGTTGCCAGATGGAGAAGCGTGATTCATCGCTTTAGAGAACACCTCTTCACTGCTCTAGAGTCCAATGGTGGCGTGCTTTACACCACTGCATCCGAGGCTTTGCATTGCATTTGGTGATGTAACCATGGAAACACATTCCATGAAGTTCTCTACGCACTATTCTTGAGCTGATCTGAAGGCCGCTGTCATTTTATGAGGCCTACCACTTCATGACCGAGTTGCTGTTGTTTCCAGATGCTTCCTCTAACAGTTGACTGTGGAATATTTAGTAGTGAGGAAATTTTGTAGCTGGAATTGCTGCACAGGTGGCATCCTATCACGGCACCACGCTGGAATTCACTGAGCTCCTGAGAGCGACCCATTCTTTCACACATGTTTGCAGAAGCAGTCTGCATGCCTAGGTGCTTGATTTTACACACCTGTGGCCATGGAAGTGATTGGAACACCTGAATTCAATTAATTCAGTGAATGGGTGAATGAATACTTTTATCAATATTCTATATAACTGTAACAGAGCCATGAAAGTGTCCATCCAGCAAAAAGTCATTCTCCCCATTCTTTGTGCCGTTCTCCAGATGTCTTGTAAACTTTGAAAAGTGAAAAAGTCAGGTTGTCGAAAAATGTCCCTTTTTTTGTCTAAATTTGTCTGGAAAAGAAAAAGATCTCAACTCAGAGCAAAAGAAGATTTCTAAAGAGGACAGCAGACTTGCATGTCCTCCATATTTGGCTTCAGTCCCCTCTTACCTCATTTGGCTCAGGCTGCAGACCTCAGAGATGCTCCAGTGAATTTTAGCAAGCACTGCAGTCCCACACTAATGCAATGTGACAATCTGTTTTTCCATTTTGCACAGTTTTGGAGGCAGCAGCAGGAGTGACATATTTCTAATTGAACATAATGATGGAGAGAGTAAGAATTGGACTCCCACTTGAGATTACTGTGTGCCCAGTTTGCCTTTTTTTAATGAAGGGCGGTATATTCGTTTTTATTTTTTTTAGTCCTGTCACGGTTTTAATAGAGGAATAATGACACTGATCTAATGCCACTATCTGTTGCAGTTTTTTTTTTTTTTTTACAAGATTAATACTCTTGTCCTGTATATGAGTCTGACTTTGAGTCTACTTAAAAAATTGAGCATCATATTATTTTTATGTTTTCATTTATCTGAAAATTTCACCAATATCTGATTTTACATTCAAATTGTCTTTATTTTCACAGATGTGAGCACCATTAGGTTCAAACCTAGCAGGTATTTCTGGTTTTTTTTTTTATAATGGACCTCGAGAATAAAAGGTGTGTGTCCTGACATAAGCACATGCATTAACCTGACAGCAGTGGGTAGTGTTAAAGGAATCCATCTTTAACCAGTGCTTGTAATTCACATCAGATGCACAGTACAAACGTGAATGTAACCAATAACTCTGGGTAGTGTAAATTTCAGACAGAGTCTTACAATAGTGCAAAGGTAATGGGAAAGTTTACCTCTAAACATTTACGCTAAAGTGTAATATTTCATACGGCCCCTCTTTTGTTTCTGGCAGTTCAGTCACTACACAATTAGACACATTTAGCTTCCCCGGCTCTCAGGCCCCTCTGCGGACCTCACGGGCATCTTATTGGGGCAGCCTTAGGGGCCAGTGGCGCTGGGGGTGCAGCCTTCGTGGGCACAGCAAAGAATGGAAAGGAGTGTGTCAGCGATTTAGCAGAGAGCTGGAGTCTCGTTTGGCCTCCTGCCTAACGCACGGTCAACTGAGTTTCTACAGGGGCACTGGGCAAAGTGACAGGACCAGTTACAGTCAATCAAGACCTTGCTGGCTCTAGGTGTGTTTTCAAAGAGGAGAGTGGCATAATGGAGCGAAAAAGAATGGGCCTTTGGTCCTTGTGCTGGGATTCTGGCTGCTTCTGAGCGAGCCAGTTCATTCTGGTCAGTTTTTGTGTTGTATTCAGCGGCCACAGTGCCAAAGTCTGAGAAATGCTGGAAGCCATTTTGTTCTTCGGGCTACTTCACATCTTCTGGTTTGTACTCAGCTGGCACGAAGGACCAAGTCTTCAAAATTACATTTGCTAATGAGTAAAACGTGACCAGAAACAAACCTGTATGATTAAATACAGATTCTCTGCATGAATATTCGGCATTTCTGTGTTGCACCTCGTTTAAATCTGACAGCACAAGGTGGAGGAATTAAAGTATGAAGCAACAGCGTGAAGTATTCCAGAGGATAAATACTGTATAAGCAGACAAAATGTAAAACTGATATGATTGAGTATTCTAGTTAAATGCAACACAGCTGAGTGGCTTTTCATTTGTTGCAACACACGGTCTTTTGTTAGCTACTCTGCTTTATCTTCAGTTTCACAACCTCCCGGGCAATGGGTGAGGTGAAATGAATGGCACTGTGAAAGCGTTAGAAACCACGGTTGACATGCCAACTGTCTTAAAGGCGACTACACGCTTTGGCATACTGCAACACTCTGTTGTCTGTTGCCTACAACACAATATCTTGTGTGTCACTTAAGACACGTCCTGTAAAACCAGGTTCACAAGATACTCGTGCTGCTACGCAGCTTATGTGAAAATGTCATATAGGCATTTATATCATTCCAGTCATGCCTTGTATGTATATATAGGTTAAGACATGAATCACAAATGATACATTTACAAAAAAAAAAAAGGAAATTGTGAGCTTCAGTTCTATGTTATTTCCAGGTCTACATTTACTTCTCTATAGTGCTGCTTGCAGTCACAAGGCTTACCAAAAAGAAGGGGGTTGAGCAATCTCTGGACCATGACCATGCTGTTTTGAGATCTGTCTTATATATAAATATGTACTGCTAAAGTCTTCTAAAATGGGTCTTATAAAATAAGTCACACTTGGTTTGAAACATCTGCTTTGATTGGAATGATGAGTAGATTTCTTTAGATTCTTTATAAATCTATTCATCCATCCATCCATCCATCCATCCTGGAGCCTATCCCAGCTGTCATAGGGTGAGCCTGTAGCAGGGCTTTCTTTATGAAGGTCAGGCCCTGCAGAGTGCCCTCTAAGAAAGTTATTGAAAAACGCTGACAAATATCTGAAGACAAAGCTTTTCTTTGTGTTAGTGAAAGAAGAGCTTATTAGTCTTGGAGTAAACAAATGCGGAAACAATGTGCACGTGTTCTCAGTATGAGCGTGCTCAACAGTCCACGCTGCGCTAAGCTGAAATACAGGCACTGGGTTTAAGGCAGAGGAGGATTTGAAACAGCCTTTCTAGACTTTGACCTGTCTTGTCAAACACTCAACGTGGAAAACGCAATAGTAAATGTTTTATGCACAAAATCTTGCGCAACCACAAAATTCATTTGGGCATCATCTTGAAAAAGGTGGTGCTGGAAGCTTATTGATGTAGTTAGTTAGTATTTGCACTTTGGGCAGTGACTAGTTTTATTTGCTGCAGACATTAACATGTTTAAGCTTTTTTTTCATATTTTACATGAATAAATATGTATATTTATTTAAGTTGATGTTTTCATTAACATGAAATGAACTCTCACTGAGACCAGGTTGTGTATTTTCTGTTTATAAAGGAATTGCTGTGAAATGCTCCACAAATAATTTAAAAGAGGAAGTGTTCCTTTATGATGAAATAGAGTGTTGAATTTCTGTTTAGATTTTCCCAAAACATCTTGTCTAATCTGGGCTTTACATTAACACTAATGCCACTATTATTTTTATTTAACCTTTATTTAACCAGGATAATATAAGTCTTGAGATTAAAAATCTCTTGTGCAAGAATGTCCTGGCCAAGACAGACAGCAGTACAAGCAACAATAGCTGCATAGACTCCTAACACGTGAATACACACAGGAAAAAAACACAAAATAAGTAAACCAATGTCCAACTATATAGAGCAGAATACAAAAGCAACCAAAATGTATTAATGTCAGTGCCAGTGAAGCCTTAAACATCAGTAAACGTCGCTGTCTCGGACCACTACTCAGGGGTTCATTCAGGCATAATGTTTCCTGGTTGAATTCGCTGCCTCCAGGTCACATAAAAGTCATTCAGTGAGACACTTCCTTAAGTTTTAGTTGATTTGGTAGCTGATTCCAGGAGGGGGGACCTGCAAATTTGAATGCCCTTTTCCCTTTTCCCAAATTCAGCATGAACTTTTGGGACCGACAGAAGTAATGACTCTTGGTGCCAAAGATAGTAACTTCCCACACTTCTTTGATGGATGTAAATGGGATGGGAGCAAGACAAGAACAGCCTTATAAAAAAGACAGTACCAGTGGCTGTGTCTATAAAACGATAAAGCAGACCATCCAAACAAAGATGGGTAAGGGCTTTAGGCTTTGTAATCAATTTCAGTGCTCCATGATAGACAGTATCCAGTATATCTAAGCACTGAGAAGATGTATGCATATAAATAACTTCACCATAATCCGCCACTGATATAAAAATGAATGCAACAAGTCTCTTTTTGCCAAAAAGGACAAATTTGATTTCAAAGTAAAAACCAATTTTCAGTTTACGTTTTGTCACCATTTACTGAGTCATCATTTACAATACTTACGCTGCGACGCTACCTCGATCTTAGAGCCTTGGAGTGTAGTAATACGCAAAAGGTTCAGTGGTTTTGATTTTGCATTTGTGAACATCAATTTTTTCAGCATGCAAAATAAGTTTTAAACCACACCAGCTGTGCTGTACTCTATAAAAAGCTGATTGCAGCTGACAGAGAGCCTGCTTAGAAGTTGGTGCAGAGTGATGCATCAACATACAGTGTCATCAGCATAAAAAGGAACGTTTGCTCCTGTGAAATTGTGACCAGGATTTCTTATGCATGAAATAATTAGCCATGGTCCCAGAACTGAACCCTGGGGCAACAGGCTTTACTGCTCTTTGCATCAGAAATGGTGCTTTTCAAACCACAAAGCGATCACCTGACCGGTGCTTTGCCAACCTCTGAGGAAAGACTTGGCGCTTGTTCTCTAAAGTAGAGAGGCGAAACTCTGCCAGAGAGAAGCTTGTGGCATTGATCCAAACCATCACAATTACACGTGTAACAGAGATCATTATATCTGTTACACATATGATAAACTTTTTCCCCATCACTAAATATGTGTTACAGGAGTGTGTAAAGACTTTATTTGCTCTTAGTGTATACTTTTCACCGGCAGCGATTAATATTCATCTAAATTTAGGACCAGTAATGAAAAGTTAGCACATGAAATTGAATATTTTGGTTTCAAACATAAAGCAGAGGCTCAGATTGTTTTCCTAGCCATCTGAATTCCACCTCGGTTATGTAACATATTTAGTGTTAATCCTTAAAGCTGTATAATACCAACATGAAAACAAACAGGTGACACAGGCTTGACAAAACCTACAGCTCTCCCTCCTCCTCCTCTCTGCATGCTTGTTCCCAGCAGCAGAATCACCTCTCTGATATGTTGTCTAAAACTGTATTTATGAGGAAAAAATGTTTTAACCCGATTCAAGTTGGCTGGGTAAGACTTCTTGGAGGAGAGCCACAGTTTTAAGCAGTTCAGAGGAATTCAGATTTGGGCACCACAGCTTTACAAGATCACAACAAACCTTTAATTGTATGGCACTTCTGAGAATAAGAGAATAAGAGGGGATTAAGACTTTTTTTTTTAAAGAACTATTTTTATATTATTTATATTGTAAAAGCTGCAAAAGCATAAAAACACTGTCAGCTGAGGCTGGGGACTAAGGTCAGTCGGTTAAAGTTGAGCAGAAAACGTCAGTGCACATGTGGCAACTCAAACACATTATTGCTGCCAAATTACATCATTTAATTAATGTGGAGTTTCAACACAAAAACAAACAAACAGCTCAGATTTATTACTGTATATCTGATGTGCTTTGGAGTTAATTTCCTTCTGTTGCAATTGCTGCAACGTTTTACTTCCTGTAGGCTTCTTATTTGTGTTTTTACATGATGATGTTGCATATTGGTTGGCTCTTTGTTTCAGGACGTTCAAGCAGTTAAAAAGTTTCGTCAGTCACAAAACCTTGATATTAGGATTTTTTCAGTAATCCTGCCGGTTTCACTTCAGTATTACCCTTTTTAGCCATTAGGCTTAGGCTTTAGGGAGGGCCGTGTCTATGTTTACAGCTTTGGCTCAGACTAAACTACTGAATAGCTTGCAATAAGGCTGCATGCAGATATTTAAATTTCTAAAAGATAAGGACCTCTGACTTGGGTGATAGTGAAACCTTCCTTGACCTTACCATTAATCTCAGCATGTCATTTTGGTGGGGAGTATTGTATGGCTTGATTAAAGAGTAGATGGTAGATAGTAGAAAGATGACAGGAAATAGTGGGAGAGGGAGGTGGAGAATGACATGCAAAACTAGGTCCCAGCTGGTACTCTGCACTGTATTTACAGCTGCCTTAACCACTAGACCAAAAAAAAAAAAAAAGAAAGAAAAAGAAATTTGACCCTGTTTCCTGTTCTTGTTTCACTAATATTTTATGATTAAATGAAAGAAATCCTAAAACAGTAAACGTATATATTATTTTTTTCAAATATAACCTGCAACGCTAATTCCCATCAGTGTCAGCTAAATGTTAATGCTGACGCAGGCATTGCTAGAACAATGAATAAACATACTGAACATGGAGAATCTCATACATGCTAAACCATCCATCCATCCATCCATCCATCCATCCATCCATCCATCCATCCATCCATCCATCCATCCATCCATCCAT
>JAVDPK010001968.1:121218-131423 GCA_034780415.1 Cichlasoma orientale
ATCCATCCATCCATCCATCCATCCATCCATCCATCCATCCATCCATCCATCCATCCATCCATCCATCCATTCTCTTTCGCTTATCCTGTTCGGGGGGGCTATCCCAGCTGTCACAGGGCAAGAGGCAGAGTACACCTGTACAGGTCGCCTGCCAGCTGCAGGGCTAACACAGAGAGACAGACAACCATTCACACTCACATTCACGCCTGTGGGCAATTTAGAATCACCAATTAACCTAACCACAGTAACTGCATGTCTTTGGACTGTGGGAGGAAACCGGAGTACCCGTAAAAAATCCTGAAAAAAGGATTAAAGGACCAGTCTGCCCACTTTCGTCCACAAATAAAGGCAGGCTAAATCATTCCTCGCTGCATGTGAAGGACATCAGCTGAGATTCAGTATTCTCCCGCTGCTTCATACATCACTTTTTCCAAAAAGAAACTTCGTGATGTGTCTCTCTGTCTTCCTTATCACTCGCGTGTGTGCAAAGCTGCACATACTCTGCCCTGTTGTTTTGTCTGTGGCACTGCATAATTAGCTATTAACAATGTAGCACAGGGGTCCCAAGGGGCCACACGAGAAACTGGGATTATTGTGAAAAGCCTTGCCAATAAGCTTCTAAAGAGATGAAATTAATATTGAGCAAAATTGAGTTCAGATTATTGGTGTGGCCTTTCACAACAGTCCCAGTGTCTCATGTGGCCTCTTGGGAAAATCAATTACCCACCCTTGCAATAATAGGTCGGTTGCGATACGTGAACTGATCACACTTAATTGTATCGAGTCACCCCCTCACCTGCCACAGGCAAGCAGTCTCATCTTGTAATGTGTTTCAAAATTCTCCCAAGTGTCTCTTATCCATGTAGCCCAAGGTTGTTGCTATAGTTGCGGAGCTGTTACTGGCATAATGTGCGATGTTTTTTCAGGTGGAGCGGTGGTAGGACTTAAAGGGTTAAGTATAACCATTGTTATGAAACAGAGGCTACACTGGAATGCACTGGAAACGTATAAATCCAGCAGGCAGCTCTGAATAACTCCAGCAAATATCCTGTTGACTGTAGATAGAGCCTACTATGTTTCCTAACAGGCCTGTGACAACACAGTGGATAGTTTTATCTATTTTACACTTAAAGATAGTGGATGTTTCAATGAGAATGAGTGGCTTGTGTGCACAAATAGGCTAGGTTATCAGTCACTCCTGATAGGAACAGTGCAATGGAGATTAGCCAGAAAGATGTCCCAGTTTTAGACGTGCTGTCCTGCAGCAGCTCAGGTTTCAGTGTTTGGGGCAGCGTGATCGAAGTGACAGGGTACTGAACTGAAGACACATTGTGGACTCTAGACAGCTGTTATTCTTTATGTATGCAATGCTAGGGTAAAGCCAGCTATTGTGTGACTGAATGACTTTGCTGTTCTGTACTAACAGGGTGATGTAACTTTGACTCACATGGTCTGATACAAATTCTGCACCACTATTACGTAAGTGATAAAGTGAAGATATGTGAGAGAAAAAGACAGAAAGTGTAGGTTAAAAAGTATATGTAAAAAATATTTGAATAGGGTCATTGCAACAATGTCTAAAAACATGACTGCTGGCCGGTGAAAAATCAAGTCAGCTCACAATAATGAAGCTAATATTCTGATGCTTTATTGCATTATTAGTCAGTGTCAGTAGGTCACCAAAGTCAGCCTGACCTTTGCTCCCCAGAGGGTTTCGTCTATATAAAATGCCACTGCAGTCTCTTACCAGGAGCTGTTGCAACATTTCAGTCTGGAACAAAGGGGTGGAGCAACATTATTGCCCCTAGAGACATGCTGGTAGCACGGCTAAAAAAAGTAATCAAAATAACTGTGGTCCTCTTTGCTTGTGTTCCTTTGTCTCCGAGTACAGTACATTTCACTGGACTGGTTGTATGCATGGTTTTGCACGTAATGCCTCAGGGGTTAATGGTACTGCGTAGAGTCTCATTCATGGGATTTGAACACAACAATAACAGGCATAGCACAGCATTAGTTGATTACATACCAAATACTTAAAAAGATGAATGCCGGTCAGCCGGCAGCCTTGGCCTAGCAGTGCTTTTAGTGATGAGCCAAGGGAAAGCTTCCAGTAAAGAGTCCAAGTCCATAACTCTTTAGCAGTGAAAGAAAACCAAGGTCCACAGGAAGGTCGCTCATTTGTAACAATGATGTTTAGTACAGTCTAAATTCAAGACACAGTGCCCACCAAATCATTGGCCCATGATGTACCGCTCTAGAATTTAAAGTTGATTTAGTTCTGACTGAAATGTTTAGATACACCAGCTGTCAAGATATTTATGTAACCATGGTAAAAATATTTCAGTTTAATGAAATTTAGTTTCATTTATAAGGCACCAAATCACAACAGTCGTCTCAAGGCATTTTATAATATCATGTGAAGATGTAAATACGCCCAACAAAGCAACAACAAAAAGCCAACAATCCCGTGTGAGCAAGCACAATGAAATCCTTCCATTCATCTTTTTTCCTAGCCACTTATCTGTCAGAGCGGGTGAAGCCTGTCCCAGAAGACGTCGGGTAAAAGGAAGGGTACACCCATCAGTCATCAGTCTCACCACAGGGCTAACACAGAGAGAAAGACAACAACTCACGCTGACATCCACGCCTAATGGCCAATATAAAATCACCGGTTAACCTAACACAAATGTTTCTGGACTGAGGGAGGAAACCAGAGCACCCTGAGATACACAAGGGCCTCAGCCAACCAGGGAGCTTGGACCCAGAACCTTCTTGCAGTGAGCCAACAATGCTAACCACTGCACTGCCACTGTAGTGAGGAAGAACTCAACTGGAAGAAATATACTCAGGGCAGGCGGCCTTCTGCCAGGTATGGGGAAATGGAAGAGAGAAAATAGATATGACAAAACAAACAAACACAAACTACAGGAAAGTGAAGACAAAAATTAATGACCTGCAACAGTAGCTTAAAAATCGGAGCTCATAGTTAGGGCAGCCTGAGCCCTAACTATGAGCTTTATTTGAAAAGTAAAATCTTAAGCTCATTCTTAAAGATTAGAGAGGGTGCTGTTTCCTGAACCCAAACTGGGAGCTGGTTCCACAGGAGAGATACCTGATAGCTGAAGGCTCTGCCTCCCACTCTACTTGTGGAAACTCGAGGAACCACAAGTACGCCAGCACTCAGAACAAAGTGCTCTGTTGGGATTACAACATGATAAGATGGCCTTTAAAATATGATGGAACATTATTATTCAGGGCTTTGTATGCGAGGAAAGAGATTTTAAATTAAATTTGAATTTTACAGAGAGTCAGTAAAGAGAAGTTAAATGGGAGAAATGTTATCGCTCTTTCTCGACGTGGTTCGTACAATAGTCCTGATTTTTAAGGCTGACTTTGAAGCAGGAGGTTCCTAAAAACAATTTTCTGCAGGAGAAAGAAGGCACTGCTTTATTTAGCCGTTTAATGTTCAAGTTCAAGGACATGGGCTGATGAAAAAAATTTTTAAAAAAAAGTTTCTGAGAAAAATGTATATAATTGCTTATTATGATTTCATTATCTTTAGAAAGTGAACACATTTTCTTTAAATGGTTGTAGTAGTCTCTAAAATTTAACCTTTGTGATGTACCTCTGTGACCCCATGATGAAAGAAAGCCTTTGAAGCATTTGTGTTTTGCTTGAGCACAACGTAGGGTGTGCAGATGAGGAAGCAAATTTGTTTTCTGATCGACCTCAGGCCCAGGCTCTGGGGAGTGTTGATATTGCATCTGTTTGTTCTGTTTGCGTAAAAGCTCCAGCAAAGATGCAAAGTTTGCCGGACAGGCGAACAACGTAGCAGAAGTCCTGCTGTCGCATTTCCACCTGCTTATCTTACTGTGTCATCAATAACAAGCCTCCATGGTAATACAATAAAACAGATTTTTTTTTTGTGTGTGTTTTACATAATTGCTTCTATTCCCAGGAAAGCTGACAGCATCTTCAATTCTAGCACAAAACTACATTGCGCTATAGCAATTTGAGATACTTCTCCCTGACATTAACAGCCTCTGTTAATCCTACACGATAGGTCATAAAACGAGCATTTGAGTTACAACACACTATTAAAGATGAAATTAGGTGTTAATCTGTTGCTGCTGATGTCTTAAAATCCACTGTGTAGTTCGGGTCTCATTTCAGATGTCTTTGAGTTGTTAGCAGCTCCACTAAATCGTGATTTACCATATTCTCAGAAAATAAAAGAACTTGTGGTATCTTCAGGGCTACAGTAGCTTTTAACTGGGGCGGCACTGCTGTTATAGCCTTGACATACAGCCTTAACTTAATGTAATGGTATAAAAAGGTGAACAATGGATACAGTGTTACCCATTAATTTATTGCATACTTAGTATCACTAATTGACCTAACATGTTTTTGCAGCAAAAAAAAATCCTACCAGACCCACAAAGGATGTAAACCAAGAATCTTCTTAATGTGAAGCGACGTTGCTAACCACTGCACCACCAGACCAGCAGTACAATACAGAAAAAAGAATGAAATGGTGCAAATATACTGCTTTCAATCACACAGATACACACACCCACACACATACACAGATGAGGTATCGGGGGCAACGTGGGGTTAAGTGTCTTGCCCAAGGATGCTTCAGCAGCTGGGGATTGATCCACCGACCTTCAGATTGGTAGATGGCCACTCTATCACCCGAACTCCAGCTGCTGCCAAAAATTATTGTGCCACTCTTGGCAGCAAGAACTACAATCAAGCATTCACGATAACTGGCAATGAGTCTCTCACATCGCTGTGGAGGAATTTTGGCCCACTCTTCTTTGCAGAATTATATTAATTCGGCCACGTTGGAGGGTTTTTGAGCATGAACGGCCTGTTTAAGGTCATGCCAAAGCATCTCAATCGGATTTAAGTCTGTTCTTTGACTATGCGACTCCAAAACCTTCATTTTGTTTTGTTTTTTGTTGGTTTTTTTTAGCCTTTCAGAGGTGGACTTGCTGGTGTGTTTCAGCTCAGTGCACATGAGCTTCAGGGCATAAACCGATGGCCGGACATTCTCCGTCAGGATTTTCTGGTAGAGAGCAGAATTCATGATTCCATCAATTTGGGTGTTCTGACATTTTTAAAAACTTAAAATTTAAGACCCTGCAACCAGATGTAGATTTATCTCGTGAGGAAATGCACTGATTTGAGACTATACAATAAAACGAGTAGGTCATTTATTCTTCAATTTCTAATAGATCATATGGCAAACCTCATCTAATAAAGCAATATCCAAACAAAATTAGCCTACAGGGAAAAATGTTGTCTATCAAAACCTATTAGAATGATCAGAAACAGTGGTTCAAACTAGCTATAACTTCAGCAGCTACAACAGTAACACGCTGCTCACACGCTCATGCTTCAGTATTAATAATCAAGTGATGTCATTTATAATAATATATCAGTCAGAGAGACCACGCGAGTGATTTGACTTTAAATACATGTTGCTGCTAATACGTATGTACTTTTACTTAAGTAGGATTTTTCACCCAGGCCTTTAATTTGTAGTGGTGTATTTTACATTACTATAATGGTATTTCCTCTACCGCAGTTTAATTTAAGAAAACACATAACAGATAACATAGCAAAGAACTAATGCAATAAAAGCGTGCCTGGATGGAGAAGCGCACAGTGGTACACTATCAGTCATGGATCACCTTGTGTACTATATTTCCATGTATGTTTGCACATGTCAATAAATCCTTGCACCCATTTTCTATTTTACTAGCAAAATTTTACAAAAAAAAAAATTGCGGTTGGCTCGAGGATTTTGCACATTACCGTAGGTGGAGAGATCAATAAGAAGCTGATCAGTTTTACAAGGATGGCGTGGCTGGAGTCCTGTGTTAATACAGCACAAGCAAGGATTCTCTGAAAAGTGGTCTGAGAGAAAAGTGTAAGCTCCCATGCAGCTGCAAGCTTGTCCTGAGAAGATTAATACTGGCACAAAGGCTGGTGATGGACACTGACTCGTGAGAATAACAAAGCAGGAGAGCCTACGTGCACGAGGGCACAGGCAAGCTCTCAGGCCTTCATTGTGGCCCGGAGAATTTGATCCGCCCGTTTATTCAGGTTTCAGCAGAGGTACTGTCATGTGCATGTGAGATCAACAAATGTACCAGGCTGGAGTGAGAAGAGCCCGTAAATAGACATGGACCAGATTAGATGTTATTGCAGGAAAAGTAAGAGTCAGACAGAGAGGTTTCATTTGCTTTCTTGTGGAAAGGAAGATGAGAACACTGATACCCGCTTCATGTTTGTGTTGTAAATACGGAGCAAGAGTCGGCTAATAGCTTAGCACGAGGGCAGAAACCAGGGGGAAATAACCAGCCTGGTTCTGCCCCAAAACGAATGAAATCTGCCAAATTTGTATGAAGTGTTATGGGAAGATTAGTGGCAGCAGATCGTCTTTTTGAGACTAAATGCTGACTACAAGCACCCCTCACTACATAACATGTTGTTATAGCGTGTGTTGTTGCTGCAACCTGCTTTTTTAGATCCAGCAAGATATAACTTGCTAATTGGGCGTGTACCTCATATTTTCCATACCAACATGAGAGCAGCATGGACCTTCTCATTATACTTGGCAAGAGAACAAGCAGAATATTTTTCCAAATGGGTTGCTTTCTTGAAATTGGTCACCGCTAGTGACACATTGAAGAACCAATATCATAAGAAAACTTAAAAAAGAGACAAAACAGACAATAAACAAACCTAAAGGTGAATAAAAATCTCTTTAGATATTGTAATAATAATATTGTTATGAATTAATTTTATCTTTGAGGCTTTCAACCCTCAAAGATAATTATTGGAAAGAAAAGGTAAGGGTTCCAGAAGTTGATAACTTAAACAGGATGACACTCAGACTCCTTGTGACTGGCATCCTGAGCGTTTGATTTAGTGTACAATACCATCATTCAGAACATTTACTCTTTGATCCAGAAAAATGTCTGTTATTGTTTTTATTGGGCTTTCAAAGGACTCGCAGGTCAAAACCAAACAATAACAAAACTGTTCCCTGTGTTGTCATTTTTTTCCCCCTGCCGTCCCGTCAGTGGTGCTTCCTCCTCTACAATCGTGATTATTTTGTTTACATTCAATGTGCTGTGACCGGATACCACCCCCACCAACTGAAGTAAGAGGCATGAGCATCATATGTATCTTTGCTGAGGCAATGAATGTTGTAATTCTGTGCAATATATTTTTTTTCGGGAAGAATACGATTCTGCATTTGTTCTGCACATTTAATGAAATCATACAATAATATTCCGGTGTGCAAAAAAATTCTTTGTTGCCATTATTGCAAATGAAGATGTGTTAGCGAGAATGATAAGATTGTTTCCTGGTTACGCTGTTGTGACAATGGAAACACTGTTGTGACAATGTGACATTTTGTTTATGCATAAACTTCCTGAGGTGTTGCTCCTTCATTTCAGGCTTCATTTGAAACGCTGGATCAGTTCATTTGGGATCGCGCCACGTTTTCCTCAATATTTCCCTGTTATTGTTTTCCCAAGCTTTCAAAGGTTGAAGAGAAAATAGAAAGAGAACAATTTTTGACTAATTCAGCCTGTTTCCCCCCCCCCCCCCCCTCTCCCTGTGCTTTCAGACATTGTGCAAACACATGCATTTCCCTTCGGTAGCTCACAATTATTTACTTAATTTTGCAGCACACACTCGAACCGGACACCTCTCCTCAATCCCAAACAAAAGGTAGCACACAGTTTTCCTCTCTCGCTCTCTTTTTTTTTTAGTGTTTCAGTCCTTTGACAACAAACATCCCACATCACAGCGGAGGGGTTGAACAGAGGTCAGACAGTTTATTCCATCAAGGTGGTGAAAGACAAATAACTCAGAGATGATGGACTCGTAGTCAGATGTTGCAGTCAAAGCCAGTTCAAAGTGACTTCAAATATTGTACTAAATGCATTCCAAAAAATGGAAGCTGTATTTACCTTCAGTATACAATAAATTAGTCTCAAGCGATATGTTTATTTTTAACCAAGTGATAAAGTTTTAATAGAACATATAAAATATGTATTTAATGTTTTCCAGAAACATCTTTGGTTACATTGATTTTTTTTTGTATTTAATTTTCTTTTTTTGTTAATCAGTCACCCTTTGATGACTTTCAGGTGTTTTGTTGATAATCTGATTAACTAAAGACTAACTAACTAAGTGGCATTAAGAAGAAACAATAAGATAAATATTTTGCAATTAAGGAGGTTAATTGACAGCGGGTCATTAACATGACTGGGTACAAAAAGAGCACCTTAGAGAGGCAGAGTTTCACAGGAGTAAAAATGGGCAGAGGTTTACCAATTGGCAAAAAAAACTGCCTAAAAATTGTGGAACATTCTCAGAATAATGTTCTTCAATGTAAAACTGCAAAGATTTCTCATGATCTACAGTAATATTAATATCTAAAGATTCTGAGAATCTGTAAATATCTCAGTGGACAACGGACAAGGCTGAAAATCAACAAAGGATTTCCATGAGCTTCAGGCCCTTAGGCAGCACTGCATTAAAAACAGGCATGATTCTATCATGGAAATCACTGCATGGCCTCAGGAACACTTCCACAAGTCACTGTCTGAGAACAAAGTTCACAGTCATCCACAAATGCAGGATAAAGCCATGTGGGAACATGATCCAGAAACTCTGGGTCTTTCTCTGGGCCAAAGCTCATTTGAAGTGAACTGAGGCAAAGTGGAAAACGGTTCTGTGGTCAGACAAATGAAACTTTGAAGTTCTTTTTTGGAAAACATGACTGCTACATCCTCCAGACTAAAGAACAGAGGGACCAGCCAGCTTGTTTTTAGTGCTCTGCGTGTCTAATGGGGTGCATTAGAGCCTATGGATTTGGTAGCTTGCACATATGGAGCGGGATGATCAATACTGATTGGTGTATATGGGTTTTAGTGTAACATATCCAGACAATGCCTTTTTTAGGGAAGGCCTTCCATTTTTTAGCAAGACAATGCTAAACTGCACACTGCATCTATTACAACAGGATGGCTTTGTAGTAGAAGAGTCTGTGTGCTGAACTGACCTGTCTGCAGTCCAGACCTTTCACCAGCTGAAAACATTTGGTGCATCATGAAACAAAATATATATCAAAGAAGACCCAGGACTGTTAAGCAGCTAGAATCCTATATCAGATAAGAATGAGGCAAAAATTCATCTCCCAGAAGTCCAGCAACTGTTCCCTGATGTTTACAGACTGTTGCTAAAAATTGTGTTTTTTCCAAATTCAGTTTTATTTATATAGTGGTGAATGAAAAAGAAACAATCAATGCATCATGGGAACCCCCAGCCTAGGCCCAGTGCAGCATAACCAAGGTTCAGGGTCACCTGATCTAGCCCTAATAATAAGCATGATCAAAAAAGAATGTTTTAGGCTAATCTTAAAAATAGAGAGGGTGTCTGTCTCCTGAATCCAGACTGGTAACTGTTTCCACAGAAGAGGGGCCTGAAAGCTGAAGGCTCTGCCTCCCATTCTACCCTTAAGTGCCCTAGGAACCACAGGCAAGCCAGCAGTCTGAGAGTGAAGCTCTCTATTGGATGATAAAGTTTTATGAGGTCTTTAAGATAAGATGGGGACTCCTGCAGTGCTGCTGTTGCCAAACTGTATTGGCTTCTGCCTTTCCTTTGGATCACAGCGGCAGTGCAGAGAGGGGGGACCTGCTGCATGGGCAACAGCTGATCCTCCATCCTGCCCAGTCTTTGTAGCTCCACTGGAGAGAACAGTCCAGCTTCATTGCAAGGTGTCGACACAACACGGGAGGTGTCCGATATAGCTTCTAAGCTCATGCAATTGGCAAATGATATGATGAGAACCAGGGGTCACTTCTGATGGCGGGAGGGATCAAGCTAGGCTGCCCAGCCATATTTCCACTTGGTTCGTGGAGATTGGACAACTGACAGTATCCTGTCAGAATTCTTGAAAAGTGGGAAACATGCACTGCTCCAACCTCTGCATGGACTCCTTTCTCTCTGTTGGGAGCAGGGCCACATCCCCCAGGACATGTGTGATGCTAACATCATCACCTTATATAAGAACAAAGGAGACTGCAGTGACTTAACAACTAGATAGATAGATAGATAGATAGATAGATAGATAGATAGATAGATAGATAGATAGATAGATAGATAGATAGATA
>JAVDPK010001968.1:131551-145057 GCA_034780415.1 Cichlasoma orientale
GATAGATAGATAGATAGATAGATAGATAGATAGATAGATAGATAGATAGATAGATAGATAGATAGATAGATAGGCTTAACTACAGGGGACTCTCACTCCTTAGCACAGTTGGGAAGGTCTTCGCATATGTTGCCTTGGTGCGTCTGCAGATCCTAGTCTCCCGAGTCTACCCAATGTGACTTCTGAGCTGGGCAGTGAACTGTAGATATGATATTCTCACTATGCCAGCAGCAGGATAAGAGCCAAGAGCAGCAAATTCAACACTACATCATGTTCATTGACCTGACAAAGGCGTCTGACCTGGTTAGCAGGCTGCTGCAAAAGATCAAATGCCACCCCACCACCCAATGCTCACGGTTTTCACTTTGTGCCACAAAGACATGAACAGCACAGTCTACATCATTGGTATAATATCTGAGCCCTTCCCAGTCAAGAACAGAGCTGTGACCTACTGTGTGGTGAGTTGGCAGAGGGTTCACGCCTGGTAGGACAACCTCACGTATCCTTCAAAGATGTCTGCAAGAAAGACGTGAAGTTGTGCAGCATCAACGTCACTACCTGGGAACAGTGTGAAGATGACTGTGCAGCTTGGTGCCTTGCTGTCAGAGGGGCAGTGCAGAGAGCAGTGGAGACAAGAAATGAAAACCTTGTTGACAAAAGAACAAAAAGAAAGGAGAGACAGCAACAGCCTCTGTGGGCATCGCGGTTAATCTGCAGCCAATGCAGCAGAGACTCCTATTCACAGATAGGACTCCTCAGCCACTCGTGGAGGTGCAGATGAGAACATGTTATGGATGCTACACCATTGTCTCCCGTAGAAGGATGCTGAGTATTACTGAAGAACACATTTATGAAGAAATGTAGGAACATATACTCTACTGCGCATTCATATTTTTACTTCAATATATCCAAACAGTGAAGCACTTTGTAACTGTTATAAAAAAAAGTGCAATTAAAGTTATTTTTGACATTTTATGTACGTTTCTTAACATTTATTTTATTTGACCAGAAATAGAGACAGTGCATACAGTTTCTTAACACAGCAGATATTACAAATAAAATTCAATGTATTCAATTAAATTGAATGTTCTATTCTGATTCAAATATGGGTTTATGAAGTTTACATATCATTATATTCTGTTTTTATTAAACATTGACACAGTGTTCCAACTTTTTTGGAATTAGGGTTGCGTCTCAGTGCTACTTTGCTGACACCCTGCAATACTTACCACTCCCTTTTTCTCTTGTAGTTGATGTGACTTTCATTTGAACTTTATGGTTTCCTAACTGGGTGTAGTGTAATAAATAAAAATATATGCTTTAGGGTTAGAAATAGAAGAGTCTCCAGGAAGCCCTTGGAGAAACTTTTCAGTTCAAAAATGTTACTTGAAGAACCACTCCGATAGACTCCTCAAAAACCCATTATTATTATTAAAATGATTATTTATTAGTAGCATAGTCTCCTCAGTATACCCTGAGTCCCAATATGGCTTCCGAGCTGGCCAGTCAACTGTAGATATGGCATTCTCACTGCCAGCTGCAGGAGAAGTGTCAAGAGCAGCAAATGCCACTCTACATCACTTTCATTGACTTGATAAAGGTGTTTGACCTGGTTAGCAGGAGTCGGCCTCTTCAGACTGCTGCAGAAAATCTGATGCCCCCCACAAATGCTCGCGGTTGTCACTTTGTTCCACAAAGACGTGCACAGCACAGTCTACATCAGTGGTGTAACATCTGAGACCTTCCCAGTCAAGAACAGAGCAAAGCAAGGCTGTGCCTTGGTGCTGACTCTCTTTAGCATCTTCTTCTCCTTGCTCCATCAGTACGTCTTTAAGGACTGCAGTGAAGGCGTCTACATTCACACCTGGGATGACGATGACAACCTGCCTTCATGCCAAGACTAAAGTAATAGAGGTGCTCATCCCTGAGCTGCTCTTTGCCAGTGATGCAGCTTTTACATTGGGCACTGAAGACAGCCTGCAGCTGAGAGAACTGGTCTCTCAGTTGCTGGACTTTTGGGAGAGGGATGGTGTCTCATTCTTGTCTTATCCAGGATTCTGGCTGCTCAAGAGTTGTGGTTCTTCTTTGAAAATTTTTATGATATACAATGACAAATATTCACAAGATGGAACAATAATATTCAAAGTACCAACAAAGCAATCTGAATGCATGCATGCATGCATGCATGCAAAAAAAACAAACAAACAAACAACAAAGGCAGACATGAGTCTCTGCGCCTCATAGGATGACCAGGTGTCCCACTTTACTCAAGCGCAGCATTTTGTCCCCTTCAGGTCCAGGTTATGATAATTGTACTTGTAGGTAGGTGTGATTGGAGAAAGAGGCCTTCCACTTACCGGAGCTATTACAACAGTATGGCTTTGTAGTAGCAGAGATCGTGTGTTGAACTGGCCTGCCTGCGGTTCAGACCTTTTACCAACTGCAAACATTTGGTGCATCATGAAACAAACAAATATATCAAAGATGACCCACAGCTGTTGAGCAGCCACAGTCCTGGATCAGACAAGGATGAGACACCATTCCTCTCCCAAAAGTCCAGCAACTGGTCACTCAGTTCCCAGATTTTTGCTAAGAGGAGAGGGGATGCTATACAGTGGTAAACATAGCCCTGGCCCAACTTCTTTGAGATGTGTTGCTGCCATCAAATTCAAAATGACCTATTTTTTTCTTAAAACTGTACATTTTCTCAGTTTGTTTGAAGTGTTTTTTAATGTTCTATTCTGATTCAAATATGGGTTTATGAAGTTTACATATCATTGTGTTCTGTTTTTATTAAACATTGACAGTGTTCCAACTTTTTTGGAATTAGGGTTGCATCTCAGTACTACTCCGCTGACACCCTGCAATACTGACCACTCCCTTTTTCTCTTGTAGTTGACATGACTTTCATTGGAACTTGTATAGTCTGTGACTTTACAAGTTTCTTAACTGGGTGTAGTGTAATAAATAAAAATATACTGATAGCAAGAGAGGGGGATGTGGTAACCTGGTTATGCTTTAGGGTTAGAAATAGAAGAGCCTCTGTTACAGCTGTGTGCTGTGTTGTTTTTCTGTGTGCATGGGGAGCACTGTTTTCTCTCTTCCCTTAGCAGGAGTTGTCATCCTGGGTGCTTTCATCTCCAATTAAGGTCACCCTGTATAAAGAGGTGGAGATGAGAAGATGGATGGAGGGACTTTGCGAGGCCAGTTGGAGCAATGCTTGCGTCCGAGTGAATGCAAGTGAGAGACCAGTTGCTGGACTTTTGAGAGAGGAATGGTGTCTCGTTCTTGTCTTATCAAGGATTCTTGCTGCTCAACAGTTGTGGCTCTTCTTTGAAATTTTTTATTATTATTGACACTGCACATTTCTTAACTTATTTGGCCAGAAATAGTGAGACAGTGCATACAGTTTCCTAATACAGCAGTTGTTACAAATAAAATGCAAAAGTAACTGAATATGATAAACAATAAGATGGAACAATAATATTATTGGTACTTTTATACTAATATAAAAGTACCAACAAAGCAATTTGCATGCATGCAAAAAACAACAGCAAACATGAGTCTCTGTGCCTCATAGGATTTCCAGGCGTCCCACTTTACACAAGCACAGATTTTGTCCCTTTCAGGTTCAGGTTGCTTTATTTATACCAGTAAGTAGATGTGGTTTGCAGTAGGTCATCCATGGTCAGGACATTTTCAAAACACAGACAACAGAAAACAGGTAAGCATAACTACAACATAATGAAGAAATAATTAAAGCCATCCATCCATTCTCTTCCGCTTATCCTGGGGGCTGGAGCCTATCCCAATTGTCATAGGACAAGAAGCAGGGTACACCCTGGACAGGTAACCAGCCTGTTGCAGGGCTAACACAGAGAGACAGACAACCATTCACATTCACATTCACACCTACAGCTAATTTAGAATCACCAATTAACTTAACCCCACTAACTGCACGTCTTTGGACTGTGGGATGAAACTGGAGTACCCAGAGAGAACCCATGCAAACAGAGGGAGAACATGCAAAAATAACAGTAATTAATAATTCACACTGCACCATATCACCTCTAACCCACACATTGAAACAATGTCCCACATTTTGATTGGTTCTAGTTTCCAAAAGTCAACATCGTAAGATAGCCTCTTTTCAAAAGTCTAGCTTTTATTGAACGGCTGTCATCATACGGCTCCTTCAGGTTAACATGTAACCATCACCTATGCTACACCAAAGGCTGAAAATTATGAGTCACTGCAAAGTCACCAGCTATGAAGATTTTTATGGATTATGATGAAAACTACCACAAATAAATACCACAAGTAAATGTAGCCACAATCTAGACTTGGAGACTGAGTTTGTCACTTACTGTTATGTTTTTGTCAGTTATTTGTGTTGCTCAAAAAGAAATGTGCCTGTTGATGAACTACTAGACAAAACAACAGCTGAAATAACAGTTGCCATCAGTTTTAAAGGTTATTGGGATAAAAAAAACGAGAATATGTTTGAGTAAAAATACAAAAAAAAAAAATCCTTTCTTTTAATTGTATTTATTTAGCATAGGAATTGGGAAGCTCACATTCAAATAAAATATCTTTACATATTAAATCCTCTCCCACATTGTTTCACATAAACATACCCTCTCTTCCACATTTAATCTCATAAGCACTTCATGTGTTTTAAAAAAATCTTAATTTTGCAAAGTTACTGGTAATTATAGCTGAAAAAAATTAACACAGATAAACGTACATTTTTTAAAACATATGAAATTCAACAACAAAGCACTACAGTCATAACTTTACGTCCACCACAGCTTGCGTGCAGTCTTACCATGCCTCCTCTCTGTCTTTGATGCGTGAACGCAACCATTGGCTACAAGGAGGACCAACCTTCATCAAGCTCCGCCCCCCATTGCGTCAGAATGTTTAAAAGAACAGTAAACGGTGCATGTCTTTGAAGAGCTGTTTTCAGGAACTATACAGCGGTACTACTCCAGCATCCAGAGATCACTCCAAGCAAAACTTCATAATCGAAGCTGTAAATTGAAGTTGCCGAAGCTCGCAATTGACAAAGAAATAGGAGACAACGGAGACGGACCTCAAGCTATAGCTGCCGGGCTTTTGTATTTATATTTTCTATTGTTTTAAAGCAGAAAGACCTCTGAATAATTTCTTTAAATAGAAAAAAGAAGAAGAAAAAGACCTGGACTGAAGTGTGAGGTCATTTCCCGCGGAAAAAAAAACTTTGGGAGATCACTGATTTCTGAGGAAGTTGTTCCATCGAGTCAACTCCGACGAAAGAAAAGGCAAACAAAGAAGAAGAAGTAGAAGAAGAAGAAATAACTCCAACACTGCGCTGCCATGGAGCAAGGAAAGGTAATTACACTTCTCTGGTTCAGTCTTTGTCAAACCTGTTAGGTGAGCGAAGAAGAGCTTCAGTGTTCACGAAACGCGTGTCGTACATGTGGCGTCAGCGAGGATGCAGCTAATATTTACAAAGCTCCTGATGTGAACTCACTGACCGGCTTTAGTGTTTTTAGGCTTTTTAAGTCTTTTCAAAGTGTATGTTAATGTCCTTAATGGGATTGTTTGCGCACAACTTTAATTATGGCGCAATATTTTATTTTTGTGATATCACTATGGGGCTTTTATGGGTTACATTTCACTGTTGTACGTCACGTCAGACTGAAGCAGCGTGGTAGACACTGCTGTGTCATCTGAGGACATTCAGGTTTCAGTCCAGAGTCTGGGAACCCATCTAAAGAGGCTAAAGAAAAGAAGAAATGTATATATATCCATATAAACACACATAAGCGGTTGGGCGTGTGTCATGACACTTAAAATAAACATAGTATCCTTACTGCTTTTTTTTGTTATGAAAACGCACAGAAAAGCTCGTGCTACATATTACCAGATACTTTATGACTGAAGTTTTTTGTTCTGATGGTTACTTTTCATATAATGAGAGACAAAGTTGTCCAGGGCCCCTCAAATATTCGTGCCCAGGGGTGTGTAACTTCATGATCTGGGCAAGACCATCCCAGTAAATTAAAGTATGTTGGGTACACCTGGCTAATGCTGAGAGGTGGTCAGACGTGTTGATATGTCTGACTTATAAACTGGTTACAGGTTTAGCATCAGTCATGTGAAAGACTGCATTTTATCTGAGAGCAGCCTTTGTAACTCCCTCCCTAGGTAAATACAAAAGTAAATATAAATGGAAGTTAAAGTTTATGGGCTAGTGATTGTCTTTTGTTCCCCTTTTCTGTCCCAGTAGTACTAGAACAGTGAGAAAATGCAAATTATATTAGAGTAAATGAGCTAAAAGTCACACTTCTGGTCATTTTCCTTTAGAAAAAAAAAAGGGGGGGGGGGGCACTCCTTTTTGTATATGGAGGAAAAACCCCAGTCCAAGTAATGCTCCACTGCAAAATTGTCCCACAGGAACAGAGCAGAAAGGTTTTCAAAGTAAGAGCATAGCCCCGGAACCAACATAGTTTTTACTACAGAGGTTATTATTATTATAATATCACTGATATTATTCTCATAATGATCATGACATTGTTTCAGACCCTAAAGTAAAAGTTTGTTCCTTCCTATATTTTAGCGCCACAATATTAATAGGGGATTTTATGTGTTATTTTGTTGTTCCGTATCAGTCAAATTGAAACAAGATGAGAGGTGTTGTCAGGAGCTGGGGTGGGCTCTTCCTGTAAATCGTCCAGATGACTCGAGTTTCTCAAGAACAATTTATACCCAAGAGTCTCTTATGTCAGTGGTTTAGTGTTTTATACAAGTATTCATCAACGTAACACTGCATCAATGATAAAATGCAAATAGAGGTTCTGCATTCAAAAAAGCAGGACAAGTGATAGCAAAATGTTTTCAAAGTAAAAGTACTTCATGCCAGTATGCTGTGTGTTTTAGGTCTTGAACCAACTTAGTTGTTATTATTAGGCTATAATAATAATAATAACACTGTAATCAAAAATGAAAAAAAATGAACATTTAATACAAAGTAAAGCAACAAATCATCATCAAAGGTTGTCCTGTGTTATATAACAATCCTGTTAATTGAAGATTCAGTTACTCCATATAATTGAGATATTATTATTATTATTATTATTAATAATATATTAACATGTAAGTGTAATTTAAATGTGTATTTTTTCATACTAATTAACATGCTGTTTATTAGATTTATTCATTACTGTTTGGATAAAAAGGAGAAAATAACTTTTATTAGTTCTCAGACCCTCATATGATGTCCTAAAACTTGTTCCATTATCAGTTTACAGTAATTAAAAACAAAAAATAAGCTGCACGCTTTTGGCATTTTTGCTCGACTTATCCAGATTGGTGACATCAGTGATGAACTCTAGCTAATGTCTGTATCTGCTAATTGCCTAATCAATTATCAGCTCATGTTTTTGGATCTGGGACCGATGATTAGACAATCTAAAGGTATCGCACAGTTTTTATTATATACTGTGATACTCATTGTTCAGGAAATAAGCAGGACTTATCTGCGGCCTGATAATTTTGTCTCCGTCCTGGTATGGCTTTTGGTCACCATTTACATGCAACACAGTGAGGCACGTAGGCAGAAGACTTCAATCGTCCTCCCCGTCCTACTTTCTCACTGATGTAAGATCAGTTAAACCCAGTGGAGCAGCACAGGGCAGCTCAGTCTGACATGGTGGTCAGAAAATGTTTCCCTAGCTGTCTGTGTCATATCTCCATGCTATTTTTCACCACATACTTAGTGATTTTGTGGCTTGTCAGCTGGATGGGTTTGTGGTGGACGTGATGGGAAAGGCTCTCAGTGTTCCCACTTACCACTGTGACACAGACACATCAGATTTCCAGAGAGAGTGGGAGCCTACCGAGGGAATACGCAGTTGCCAACTCCGGGGTTTTAAAGCCTGGAGCTTTTCCCTCCCAGGCTGTTCACTCACTCGCTCTTTGTTGCTTCCAGCACTGTTAGCTGTGCACATGCGAGCCAATCGATATCTCGTGCTCAGGATTTTCATACCTGGCTTAGCACTGTTTACAGAAATGGCTAACATGCTGTAAGAAGTGTTATAAATACAGTATGAGTTCCAAATTCAGATCAATCTGAATGCTGCTGCTGAATTAAAACTGGTTGCACTGACTTGGCAGCTGTTGCTTTGGTTAGGTGTGGTCTTGTTGATGTTACACAGTGTACTTCGCCCAGGTGTGTTGATTGTGGATTTGTAGAAGTTCCAGTTTACACAACTTCATTTTATCTTATACTCTTTGTTAAATTTTACTCTTATCTTAAATGCACCAAGTGAAATTTGGGTCCAGTCAGCACCTGCCTCTCTTTAGCTATAGATGAGTTGTTGGAAAGTTTTTGCAAAATGAAGTCAAGAGTTTCACACTGTGCTGATATGAAAGAGTGCATCCTTTAGGCAACTAAAGTACATAAAATGCTTTGGTTATAGGTATTTTTTTACCTCCCTGTTTCTGCCATCTTCATCATCTAGAGAGAAAAATCCTGAATGTCAGGTTTGTTTGAACTGAAATTTTCCCCAGCTCTCTTAGTTTCCTCTACAAAGAATAAAACTGTCTAATTGGGACCAAGTATCTATTCTGCTTTAAATGAGAGGCCCTTTAAAACATTACATTTCTGACAGCCTTAACAGCAGATATTTTGATTGGGAATTCAGTGCCAAAAAGCAGCCTCACATTGTACAGACTTAATTGCACCAGACTGATTCCTCTCCGTCCTCAGCCTTTCAGGCAACTGCCAACTCCAGCGGTCTTTAAGACAGTCCAGTAGATTAACTTTCATCTGCATGACTACTTCCCTTCAGTATGCCTTATAATGTAACTGTCAGCCATGCTGTAATGAGGCATAATGAGGCTTTACTGGAAAAAAAAAAAAAAAAGCTTGGGATTAAGAGATCTAGGAGGGTTTTAATTGAGATGAACAGGGAGCAGGAGTGCATGTTTAATTCACTTTAATTAGCGCTCACTGTACTGCGTCATCCCCACCTCTGGTCACTGTGCAAATTACTGTTGAAGTACAGGATCCCTTTGGGCTTCTTTTGACATCACTTTTCAATTGGGATTAGCTCAATTTAACAAATCAGGACTGACCAGGGATGTTACTTTTATGTTCCACCTCTTAAATGTTTGGGCTCACCTCTGACTGTCCAGCATCTGTGGTGCTGCAGAAATGGCTCAAACTGTCTGTTGTATTAGTATTACAGTATACAGTATTAACTGCTTGGGGATATACTTTTACTTCATCCAGCCTCAACATTCTTGCATTTATTGCAAATACTACTGCATATTTTCCCCTCCGAGGATATTATTCCTTTCCTTTCAATATACTGACCATGATGTTGACTCTTTGCGACATGTGATGAATTAGGAGTGGTGTCTCCTGGTGTCTAACTCACATAACTGCTCACATCCAACTTCAGTTGATATTATATTAAATAAAGAACCACATGCTGTAAGTAAGCGTTCACTAATGTATATGAAAAATATATATTTTCTATGACTGGCAAGACTAACGTTCCCAAACATAGAGCACAGCTATAAATACATTTTATCTGATCTCACTGGAGACTGGCAGAATTTCACTGGTACTGGCAGATAAGGCATTTAAACGCGCTTAAGTTTTGTTTAAGTATGTACAGCATTTAGAGGTAAATGAATGAGCTCTTTAATGTTTGGAAATGTTTAAAAAGGTTGTCAGGAGATACGTGTAACATGTAAGCTGTTGTAATTTCAGAGCATTTAAAGGTGAATAATATCTCACATTACAGGAAAATAACAACAATAGTGTGCACTCACTATTAGAATCCCTTAAAACACTAAATTGTCATCATTGCAGTATTCATGCATGTGCTTTTGATTACATAAAAAAAACAGCCACCACAGGAAATGCATAAAATGGAACCACTTTGGAGTAGACCTACCATAATAAATACAGCACAAGCATTTATTGCTGTCAGTATGTGGGCTTTGAGGTCCATAATATAGTGATAAGGGTTTATTTTTCCTTTTCATATTATAAGAAATGTATTTGGAAACAGTCCTCACAGAGTGTGCTGTGCTGTTTCAATCAGGTGACTTTAGGAGGAGGGTACATATTGGATTCCCTACAGCGGTGTAAGCTGAGACTTCAGTGGTGACGTGTGGAGGGACGTGATGGTCGGTGTGCAGACCACACTGTGAATCTGGCACATGCCGACGAGAATTAACCCTCTTTGGAGTGTGGCTGTGATACAGATTCAGCAGTGTTCATGTGTGATTCTGGCGATGTGAGGCAGAATACATAAATGGGATTTGGCACAGAGGAAAATGGTGCAACTGCCTAGACAGGTTTTCCGATGGCCTCGCTGTGCTACATTTCAGAGGGAAATGTACTTCTAGTTCAGTAACTTGAAACTAGGTCAAAAACTAATGATGTAATATTAAAATATCACATGACAGATTTGTAAAATGTAAAGAAATGCTTCTGCAGAACACATTTTAATGTTACTTTCACTTTGTTGTATTGGTATAAGATCTACTTCTTCAGCACTACAGAGAACTATTAACTACCATTTTTAGTAGTCGCTGCAACTACAGTAGTTGTGTACATTTATAGGTTGTCTGCTCCACGTGGCTTCAGTGGTCTTTGCAGCACTTTTACATTTCCTGTTGACACTCGATTGTGTGGCCAAACCCCCTGCTTATCTAGAAATAATTAGTTTATTGCAAGAGCTACGTCACCCCCATGTCAGCTGGCTTTGTTTGTCAGAGCTCAAGTTTCTTTTTCCTTCTCTGGCTCTCTGTGTCTGACTGAACAGAGAGACACCATTTAAAAAAAAAAAAAGAAAAAAAAAAGAACTATAGTTTAAAAAAAAAAAGGTTGTTGGAAGTGAAGATTCAATTTCATGTTTTGTGTGCTGAAACTCAACTTACTATTTAGGAGGTTCTGGATGTTGTTGGATGTTACGGTTGTATTTATCCTAATTTGGAGACCAAATTATTATTCTACGTGACTAGGAAAAGGAGTAGCATGGCTGAATGTGACCTGGTGTGTTAATGTTGACTCAAATCCGCATTTTGTACTCTTCTAATTTAGCAGTATGTTTTAATGATTTGCTCTTTATGAGCTCTGGTGTCTGTCTGTTTACTCAGGAAAAGCAGCAAGCCAAGTGGTGCCAAGCAACCAGAGCTGCCATAAACAGTATTAATTGCTCACCACAGTCATGACTCGGCTGCATTTTCCTGCACGTGATGCTTTACTTTTTCCATGCAAAGAGGGGGCATTTGCATGTGTGCAGAGGATATTTAAATTAAATAAATGTGTCGGAGGAGGAAAGCGATTGCTTTGATCTCAGGATGCATCGTATCTGATTCTTTAGTCAGAACACATTTAGAAGAAGAAAGGTTTCCTGTCAGAATAAAAGCAAAGAAGTGCGTTGAAACTGTGTTTAGAAGCACGAAGTGACATCAGAAAGTGCATGTTAAGTTTTCTTATTAACTGTTATGTTCTGACATGCGTCACAGATATTATCTTTTTTACACTGTTTTTTTCTTTTTTTTTTTTTTTTTATTGCCTAAGTCACCACTTCTGTGGAATTGGTTTTAGTATTCGCTGTAGTCCCACCCCACAGTGTGAATTCCTGTAATCGGTCGACTGTCAGGCGACGTGGTGTGCACTGTGGTGATGCTGACCGGCGCTTGTGAATGCCTTTCTGAGCCGTCGTGTATAAACAAAGACGAGGAGTCCAATTATAAACCTAAACACAGCTGAAAGCTGCTTTAAAGCTGGCTGAGTGATGACTTTAAGTTGTAGAGCTGAAGCAAGAGCAAAGGGCCCGTCACCATCAAGGTTATGAACGTAAAATAGTTGTTTTGGGTGTGACTTCATTGTTTCCCCTGTGAGGAAGCCATGCATTATACTGCTCTTCTTATTTCTGTGTACAAGGAACCATATTTGTCTTACCTAGAATAGGATTAACTGAAACCTGGATGAGTCATTTCAGGTTGAGCGAGTTAACTGATTATAAAATACATAGTTTAATTCCCAGCATGCTGAAATTATATTAACTGTACTTTGGATAAAACTTATTGCCTTACACAAAATCTTTTGTGTGCTCTGAGGCAAAGTTGAGGGCATGTAGGTTGAAGGTAAAGATGTTTTTGATTACACTTGAACACACACTGCTCTCTCCACTTTTTGCACAGCTGTTTGCAGCTCTGCATATTCCAACTATTCCCAAAAGGGGACGAGGCATAAACAGACTCTAGTTATGAGTTTTTCCCCAAACAGCGCAGACACGGGTTTGCTGTTTATGGTAAAGAGCAGCTGATAGTTCACCGAAGTGCTTTTTGTAGCTGTTAAAGAAAGACATCGTTTGTGATTGGTCTCCTCATTGGCAACGTGGCTTCTTAAAGATCCCGGCCCACAATGCTGAAAAGAGTCTGTATATGTATGTTTACATAATGTTCTGTTATGAACCTAATGACCCTCCTCAGAAGAACTCCTATTGGCTCAGAGGCGTAGGCAGGTCTTTCAGTGACTTTACCCAAGCTCCATATTTTTTTCTCTTTCTTTTCTTCTAACAGTGAACAGGCCTGAAGTTACTGCCTCTCAAAACACACACAGATTTTTTTCTTCTTTTTGCTCTCTTCCGTCATCATGATGCAGAGGAGGGACTCCAGCCTCCCTTAAAAACTGTTTTAGATGTAACCAAGCTGCTTCCATCACAAAGAGTGCTTGTGTTAAAAAACAGCCTGCAGCACTTTGCTGATATTACAGAGGAACATGAACAATCCTTCCAAATCCTTTATGGGGGATCTCTTTTTAAATGAAACCTGCTGGACTGTTTTTATCTTCTTCTATGAAAAATGTTATGAAAAATCCAGGCAATCAGCCTGAAGGCTTTTAAGTGAGAGACATACTTTGAAAAGGAATAAATGCTGAAAAGTTCCAGCACTTTAGTTTCTTTGACCTTACTGTTTTGATTTTATGACCCACAAAGATGCAAAAAGAGTTCATTCTGGATTTACATTCATTAAGTGGTCACAAACTTCCGTAACTCAATCTGTTGATTTGATAAATATTGCTATATGAAAAAGATTTTATTAAAAGGAGCTATTAGGCTTACTTCAAACTCATTTTTTAAAATTCTTTGACTCCATTAGAGTACCTTTGCATAATTCACAGTTCAAAATAATCCTTAGATATCTAATACTGGGTCTTGGTGCCACCTCTCTCTTCATCCTTCTTTTAAGCCAACTTTTCTCTGATTGGCCTCAATGCTGTAAACAGTGTTGATAGGTGGGGCTTCTATGCTGAAACCGTATGGCAGGAAACAAGCAGGTAAGCTGTGAGCAGAAGATCTCTGCTCCCCTGCAGTTTAAACTTAAACTCTTTGCAAGTGGCAGCCAATCAGAGGAAATGGAATTGGTTTCAAAGTCGAACGCAGCAGTGTGGGAGCACGAACCGCTGAACTTTTGCGAGCCGGTATCATA
>JAVDPK010001968.1:145157-181416 GCA_034780415.1 Cichlasoma orientale
AATATTATCGTTAATCGCAATAATTTCTGAGACAATTAATCGATTAGCAAAATTTGTTATCGTGACAGGCCTAGACATGAGGAACAAAACTGGGTAGCTGATACCTGGAAAAAAACAAAACAAAAAAACAAAACATTGGCTTATCGGATGAATCTTGGTTCTGAGGAATTCGATTGAAAACCATAAATCAATGGGCCCAGTCAGCCTTGTGTTAACAGTCCAGGCGACTGACGGCGTAATCATGAGGAAATGTTTTCTTTGCGACCCTTGGGCCCCTTCAAACCATTCAGAGATACTTTGAACAGCCTATCTGAGTATTGATGATGGTGGCATGCTGCCAAAAAGGGTTGCACACAGTCTTCTGATGACTACCAGCAGCATGATAAAAATAGAAGTCATCTGAAACAGCAGTCACGAACATTATGATTGCATTTTGGTGATCAGATCAGAATGTTGCGGAACAACCTTGAGATGTGGCACAATGGCACACTATTATGGTGTTTCCTGATAAAGTGCCTGGTCAGAGCAATGTGAAATGTATTTCTAGTTTTCTTCCTACTTAATTCTTTTTAATTTGGTGGCCAATTAGGAACAATTACTCATAAAGTCACATTAGCAGGGCTCCGTCATCCTGCGGTACTCCATGTTTGGGAGCTGGTTTCACCTCCTAGATTTGCTTTCCTTAAATCATGTTTGCTCTCTTCATTTTAGCATCCTAACTCTTGGAGCTGGGGAAGAACTAGAATTATACAGGTTTTCTCAGGATACTTGAGTAAAAACAAAGACTTTGAGGTGACATCGACTCCGATAAAGGCCAGGCTCTTTGTTGCCATAATAAGAGGAAGGTACCTGGTGTGAATCACTGCACCAAAGGATTTGGTGTGACTCACGGGACTTAGGAAAAAACATTAATCATTCCAACAACATGACTGGTTTGGAGGATTTGAAAGATGGGAATAGTAAGAAGCACCTTGCTTTGCTCTAAATTTAATCTTGAATATGCGCACACACTCTGGCATATAAGTAAGAAAACAAAATCTACATGTTACGTGTACAGTTATGCTGATGCTTTTAGGAAACTAACCTGGTCATAATGAAACAGTCAGAGGTGGTCAGATACACAGATAGCTGAGGCAAAAAAAAGAGACTGTGTGGGTGGACGGTGATGAAAATGGTGGCCAGTAGCTCGAGGCTTTTGCTTCCCTGTCTGAGAACAGGAAACTGAGAGCGACATACCCTGAACTGGTTTATTAACTTCTTGGTATGTGGAAAATCTCTTGTAATCTACTGGGCTTTGGTGAGATCAGGCTAAAAATGAATGCAATAATAGCAAGAACACAGACTATAACATCAGTAGGCCAGAGTCTGACCTGGACCTTTTTTTTGTTTTGTTTTTAGAGGCAGCTTTACTCAGATATCTGGAAAGCTCTCAAAGGGAAAAACCTGCAACCCCCCCTCAGACCCAAAACCTTTTTTTGTTTAATGCACCTCTTTATTGAACAACATACTTGGATTACTAACCAGAACAGTTGTCTCCTTGTCCATTTTTCACATCAGTCTGTTATTAATGTCCTCAGTAGACAAAGTTATAGCTTGAAGGTGGATTTCTCTATCTCTTCTCTCTCTGTCTGGAGCCTGACGATAGACAGGCATCTCATATTCATTGCGTTGCATTGCGTGCCTGTATACCCAACATCTTTAAAATATTTCAGGATTATTTTAACAGTGCATTTATTATACATTATGTTAAATACAGCAAGGTGCAGAATTCATTGTCTGCGAAATTGTCATCAATTCCATTTTCAGTCAGTAAATGTGATCTGTGGGATTTTCTTGCCAGGAAACACTGTGCCAGCTCTCGGACAAATAAATCTGTTTTGCCTGCTTGGTAAAAGTGGTGATTAACTGGTCAGACTGGTCTCTCCACTGACAACGTTTCCTCTGTTCTCTTTCAGCAAATAACGTTTCCACTGCTAATGAGTGTCGCAACGGCTGTGATTGGCTCCCTGCAGTTTGGCTACAACTCGGGTGTCATCAATGCCCCTCAGAAGGTGAGTTACAAAGCATATTTTATAATTTAAAGCTTTTGGTTCCAAGAGGTGTTGGTTCAGTGTTTATTGTCATATCAGAGGATGAAGCAACACAAATACGGCCTTCAGAATAACCATAAAATACCCAGGGTATAGCTGCATGTATGATCTTCAAATTCTGAGAAACCACCACAGTTGGCTGTTAATTTTCTTGCTGCCTTGAAGAACAGGACAGAAAAGGCAGGGTGTAGGTTAAGAGGTGAGGTAATAATAGCGTAATTTAGGCCTAATGGGTGCTGTATCAACACAGCGCAGCAGAGTGTCTATGCCCAAACTTGGACTTCTTCTGACTAGCAGCCAAAAGCGAAATTTAGAAATGAGATTTAGAAGGTAGACGGTTACTTATCCCTGTAACAAAACCAAAGTCATAGAAAAGATTTTCCAAAGGCCCCCTGAGGAGTAAATCAGACAGTCGGTTTTATTAACAGGCAGATACAGCAAAGACATTCATTTCCTAAGGAATGTCTGCATTCCATTGCGTGTGAATGTGTACTGCCGGCTCAGTTTGTGTTGGTCTGAACACGCCCCATGGCGACTCAGGTCTCTCTCTACAGGTAACAGGTGTTTTTCCACAGGCTAGAGCGCCACTCCCTTTGTTACCTTTGACATACACAGAAGTACTAAAAGGGAGGCGCAGGCCGAGGCCCTGCTAATCTGAGCTGCTAACTGCTATCCTGCACTTTGAAATGAAGGACCCTTTATCAATTGGATGAGCTTTCAGTTCACTACATTCCTTCAATGTGAATAAAAGGGTGATGTGACGCTCTCTCCAAAATAATTTAATTCTCTGACAGTTTGGTCTAAAATATGTAAAAGAAAAACAAATATAAGAAGCTGAGTGAAAGTTTTCTTTAGCTGAGAAGTTAGTTAATTAATTTCTGTTTATGGACACTGACAGATGCAAGTCTGTCCTTATTTGATAAAAAGTGAGCCTTATGAGTGGCTCAGTAAGGCACTGTGGTGGTAATTATTGTGTACTAGGCTAGTGTGAACTTGTGCCCTTAACTCTTTATCTGCTTCACAAAAACCAGCCTATGTCTTAAGCACACACACACACACACACACACACACACACACACACACACACACACTGAAACAGCAATGTCACAGTCAAGACAAAAAATACCCAACAGACTGTTATTATGAGCTATAATTTAAAAAAAAAAAAGGTGTTTTTTTTTAATATATCACCACCACCTCTTCCTTTGGTTTGTAAGTGTGATAAAGGCTGCCGTAATGCTGCTGCTGCCTGTGACGCAAGCCTTGTACCGTGTTGGAGCGTCTCTGATTAGATACGCCTTTTCAAGGGCCTTGTTCTGGCTCTCCTCTGCTCCTACCATTGAATGCCTGCCTGAGCAACACTTGAAATTAGCCTTATTTGAAGTAATGTAAAAAAGGGGCTAAATTGTGTCTTGTTTATGATGGTCTGATTTTGGGAACATCTTTGGTGCTGAGTGTAAGGGCCTCACTTTTCTCTAAAGATTGCTTTGTTTGAAGATAGTTCACATTATTTTAGGTTGTTTTTTGACCTTAAAGGTTTTAAGATGAGAAACTATTATTGTTGCCGTTATTCAGTGTTGTTAAATTACTGTTTATTTTATGTTTTTTCTACCCTCTGCATGCTGAATACAGTGCTTACTTTGACAACCTGGTCAAGGCTGAATGCTTGACAGCATGAATAGACACTTTCTACATTGTGTACTTTAAGCCAGGTGGTGGTTTGGATTGTGCAATCTAATAAGATTAGAGAACAGAAAAACCCAATTATGTAAAAAGGCCCACCTTGCAATATGTCATCAGCTAGTTCGTGGGTGTTTTAAAGTTACAACTAAAAGATGTTAGTGGAAAAGAATGTGAAAGAAGCCTCTTGCAGAGATGAATACGCAGTTAACCATGCAGCTTTCTGATAATTCAGATGAAACTTATCAGCCACCACAGGCAGATGCTTTCAGTGATAAAGCTTGAAAAGAAAAACAAAACAAAAAAACCCAAAACAAAACAAAATACCTGCACAAAATCTGTCCAGCACCAAATAGAGAAACAAGTTTAGTTACCAAATAAGGAAATGGATGGCTGGATGGATGGATGGATGGATGGATGGAGAATTAAGGAGCTAATGAGCCAGATGTTTTCCTTTAGGAGTTGGTAGAGACTAATACTGGAGCTTACAGGACTAACTTCATTACCCTTGTTAACAGCTTAATTTCAGACTCACCTGTCCCCAGGATGTCTTTCACATTCAGCTCAGTATGTCATACATTAATTTAGTCGTACCTGCTTACCCCTGGTTTTTATTTCTGCACCATATGTGCTGTTTTACTGCCTGTAGCTTTTAAAGCAGATAAGCTGCTGCTGGCCACGCCCCTTTCACAACAGTATCTTCCCTGATGATGTCATGGAAACCAGTGAAATAGGAGAGCCACTAAAGCTGGTAACAAAAATACAACCATGTTTGAAACGGAACTGAACTGTGACGTCTTAGAGTGAGAGAAAATAAAAATACTGTAAAAGAGCTGCAGGTTTTTGAATCCTCTGTTCCAGCTGGGGCCGAGCCTGCTCTGTCACAACAGGCCACAGACCAAAACTGTTAATTAAGACATGCAAGAAAGAAGGAAAGAAACCGTATATTGTGTTGCTCTGTAGACACACAGGGGCATGTAATTAAAAAACAAAAAAAAATTGCTTTGCATAGAATGTCTCATTTAAAGATGGTGAATAAGACCTTACCTGAAAATGTCTTACTACCAAATGAGTGATTACATTGCTCTGTAATTCTGAATGCACAAGTCTGCAACTTAAAAAGCTGATGGTCTGCATTTGTAAATACAAAGTTTGTTCCTTACTCCTTTTCTCTTTTCCATCAGCTATACTTAACTACAGTATTTAAGCAAAGCAGTTAGTTATATTCTCTCTGCTGGCATAAACTCACTGAATGTGCTCTTTTAAATAAAGCAAGCTTTAAAGGGCAGACGTGATGGGATGAAGGCCAGGGGGACAGTACAGTATATGATAACATACATACTTATCACCAACAAGGTCTTGTGAGTGTAAGTTGATAGTGGATGTGACCCAGGCTCTGTGCTAACAATGTCAGAGTGTAATTTAATATGTAGCCCTCCACTACAGGAAAGCCCTTGACAAGCCAACGCCTCCTATTCAGAACTGCTTTATAAGGACACCTCTGAGTTTTTTTTATTCCACATGCTGTCACTGAACTCTAGTACATTACGATCTCTGGGACTAGATTTACTGCCCGTGCCTCAAAAAAATGTGTTGCACGAGCTCAGAGGCACATGAAAGGTCCAGACTTAGCATCTGGCAGCGGCAGTAGTAGAGCTGTACTGCTGAAGTCAGTTACGGGACATTGCAGACTGGGTCGTGACTATTTTGAATCATAAGAGCGCTGTCATCATGATGCAGATGCGCACACACATAGACGCAGGCGTTACTATTAAAGCCCAGTCACGCGCTCTCCTGTTTGTCAACAGAGACGTCTGGGGATGTGACGCACTGGGGGAGGGGACTGAAACTTGACACTTAGCTATGTCTGGTAAACTTCCTGGCGGCCAGGAAATGCTGATGATTATACAGGGCTGCCCTCAGCTGGTAATGAAGTAGCATTTCAGCTATGTGGCATGGGCCAGAAGAGGAAAATGTAAAGCATGTGATCTGATGCTGACGTGCTTATATAACTGAAATGATCGCATTACAGCTATGACAGCATGGGGTTTGTGGATGTGTTTAATTATTCTGTGTGTGTGTGTGTGGGGGGGGGGGTGCTGTTTGCAGAGCTGGTGCAGAACACATTTCTTTGTTTAATTTAGCGGTAACAACAAAATGTGCCTTTCTTCCTCAGATTATTGAGAACTTCATCAATGAAACGTGGACTCAGCGTTACAATGAGCCCATTACCAAAAACTCCCTGACTGCTGTGTGGTCCATTGCTGTCTCCATCTTCTCTGTCGGTGGCATCTTTGGTTCATTCTCTGTTGGACTCTTTGTTAACCGCTTGGGAAGGTAACCAACACACTGACTCATTACTAGTATTAGTACTTTGCTGAGCGAGTTTAATTTGTCTAAATGTAAATGTATCTTCTTTGATGTTTACAGGAGGAACTCCATGCTTATGGCAAATATCCTGGCATTTATTGCCGCCGTTCTGATGGGTTTTTCAAAGATGGCAAACTCTTGGGAAATGCTCATCATTGGCCGTTTTGTGGTTGGGCTCTACTGTGGCCTCTCCACAGGTTTCGTGCCCATGTACGTGGGCGAAGTTTCCCCAACGGCCCTACGAGGAGCCCTGGGCACGCTGCACCAGCTGGGCATTGTAATTGGCATCCTTATCGCACAGGTTGGTGAATATGTACTTGAATAAACGGTAGCATTCATTATCTTATGATACTGTCCTGTGATAAATTGTTGTTACCAGTGCACTAGAAGCTGTGGAGATGTTCATTAGTTTCTGGGTTGGTTTTAGATATTTGGAATGGAAGTCATCATGGGCAACAGCAATATGTGGCCGCTCCTCCTGGGTTTCCTCTTCATCCCCGCTGTGATACAGTGCGCCCTGCTTCCTCTCTGCCCAGAGAGTCCCCGGTTCCTGCTCATCAACAAGAATGAAGAGAACAAGGCCAAAAGCGGTGAATACAGCTTTTATGTTGTCATGCAAACCCACATATATGTGTCTCAGTAAACTTAAAATAGATCACTAAAGCTGAACACAAGAGAAAAAAGAAACCAATTAAACTGGTGTGGCCAAGTCAGTCGCGTATTTGCATATGTAAATATGTACACAGACATATATACTGCTATATATACACATATAATATCTGCCTTAACTGAAGTTAATGTTAACCCAACAATGTTTTTTTTTTTTGTTTGTTTGTTTGTTTTTTTTGCTTGCATGTTTCAAACTTTATTAAACTTTATTTCAGTGCTGAAGAAGCTCCGGGGCACCACAGATGTGAGCGCAGACATGCAGGAGATGAAGGAGGAGAGCCGGCAGATGATGAGGGAGAAGAAGGTGACCATCGTGGAGCTTTTCCGCTCGCCCCTCTACCGTCAGCCCCTCATCATTGCTGTGATGCTGCAGCTCTCCCAACAGCTGTCTGGCATCAATGCTGTAAGTTTCAAAGTTAAGACACAGAAATCACTTTTTTTTAGAATTACCTGAACAAACCTACATGTCACCTTTGTTTGTTTTTAGGTGTTCTACTACTCCACTAGTATCTTTGAGAAAGCTGGAGTTGAGCAGCCTGTTTATGCCACCATTGGAGCCGGCGTGGTTAACACAGCTTTCACTGTGGTGTCGGTGAGTGCAAAAACATGACGGGTGTCAAAAAACAGATTCTGTTGTACCACTGCACATTTCAGACATTATTTTGCAGTCAGTATCTGGTTCCTTATCATCTGATTTTTGATATAATAAGGGTTTTTTTTCTTTATTATACATATTTTGTTGTCAAAATGACTGTGGCAGATGAGCCAACATCAAAGCATTGCATTTTTACACTGACCTTTTCCCTCATCTCTTTATGTTTGTAGCTGTTTGTTGTAGAGCGAGCCGGACGTCGGTCTTTGCACCTCCTGGGGCTGCTGGGAATGGCTGTATCTGCCATCGTCATGACTATTGCCTTGGTTCTGCTGGTAGGTGTATTGTCAGCACATGCTTCAATTTTTGACTTCTGATTTATGACTTTGAGTGCAGTGAGTGATCATGCTGAATCTTTTTAAAAACCTTCCTCCTGTTGTTGTGTTTTTGCAGGAACAATTCAGCTGGATGTCTTACTTAAGTATTGCAGCGATTTTCGCCTTTGTGGCGTTCTTCGAGATCGGGCCGGGTCCCATCCCTTGGTTCATTGTGGCAGAGTTGTTCTCACAGGGACCCAGGCCTTCAGCCATTGCTGTCGCTGGCTTTTCCAACTGGACTGCCAACTTTATAGTAGGAATGGGTTTCCAGTATGTTGAGGTGAGTAGAAGTAAATGACCAAAGAAAACATAGGTCCTTGTAATTGTTACTGAATTTGTGTGCCTGGTTTTGTCAAATAGGAAAGCTGAAGTAGTTACTTTTTTATGATGATTTCCTCATTTTATCCCTGCCACTTTAACTTAAATGCACTCTGAGCTGTGATTACCCATGCTTTGTAGCTTTGGAGCCTGATTTGAGGTCATTTTGAACCCTCGTTACCTTGTCGCAATTTCCTGTGGGCTTAAAAATAAAGAATTGGACCCTTTTTAAGCAAAACATTTAATTTGTTCTACAAACAGGTATAATTTAACCCAGCTTTGTCATTATTAAAATTTTTATTCTGAGTTCCTTTAATGTTTAAAAGTTCAAGCTACCAAACTTGATAGACAGAATGGTGAAGGATGATTTTGATTTGCTCTCATGCACTAAAGAAACAAGTTAATCCATCTAATATCTTTACTGCCACTCCGGATGCCACTGAGTAATCGTTTTGTTTCTTGTGTCTCTTCACAGGCGCTCTGCGGCCCCTATGTCTTCATCATTTTCACCGTTCTGCTGCTCATATTCTTCATCTTCACTTACTTCAAAGTGCCAGAGACCAGGGGCCGGACGTTCGATGATATTGCAGCCGGCTTCCGCCACGATGCCAACACGGCGGGGAAGCCCACGCCGGATGAGCTCAACAGCCTGGGAGCCGATTCTCAGCTCTGAGCGATCGTGTCTGAACCTTCTAACAAACTCCTTCTCAGATCGATAGCAAACGAGAAGAGTCTGCTCACTCGAAGCAGACGGATACACTGATAGATTATTCTTCACACTGTCACCACATTTCGGTGTGTCATCATCACCAAACAGAACAGGCCTGTGCGATTCTCTGCCACGACGTCTTCTGCTGCTCCTCTCATGTCACGCATAGAAACTTGATGGACACTGCGTTGCCTGGCAGAAAAAATGGAGAGGAGAGTTGAGGATGGATGGGGAAGGTTTTAATAATTTTTAAGATCATTTTTAAAGAAGGAAAAGCTGTGTCTGCATCAATCAACCAGCCTCTTTTAACATCTTTTTTTTTCTCGATAAATATTTTACTGATATGTGCTTATGTTCTGTTCTGTCACCTGTTACTGTTATTTTTTTGCGACCGTCTGGTTAAAGAGCACTGTAGCTGTAGTTCACTGTGCAGAAATTTTTTTTTTTTTAATTGGTCATACTGTAATGCTGTGTTACTGTACACTCCGGCACTGTCTGTGCGGCACAACTTGACTGTCACTCCACCAGATGGAGCCCTGCCCTTAAAAAATAAAAAGGTCCCAATGCTCGACTGAAAATAAGTTATTTATGTACCTTTTTAAAGATAAAGTTACTGCATACAAAAACTGTGATATTTGGTTGTGAGATGGTGAGAATATTTTTTTCTTGACAGAATTTAGATTAGCAATAACACACCAAAAATTAAACAGATTTAACTACTACTCCTTTTACTCTTTTTTTGGTAGAACACTGTAGAAGTTTGTATTTTTTTTTTATATTTTGGTCATAAAGCAATAATATCTAGATAAATATACAAAGAGAACCAAAATTTATTCTCCATTCCTGTATTTACACCATTCCTTTTTCACAGTACAAATGAAGAAGCTGAAATAGGGAACAGAATCTGCACAGATACCCGAGAGCTCAACTCAGCCATCCAATTTAGCATGACATAAGTGCCCAGTGACAATCAGCGGCCACAAAACCAAAACTGTCCCACCAAACCCAGAAAAACTGTGCTTTTAAGTGCCTGCCTAAAACAATCAGCCTTATCACTTTGGTGCAGCTTCAGGTTAAACACGCCTGATCCAGACTGAGCTTCTGTCAGTGCAGGATCTTCACTCTCACTATCTCTGTGGTGAGATTACCTCCTGAGCTCGCAGGCTCTGGTGAATTGGCTTCAGAGCTGTCCTGCGATCTTGTGTCACGTGCTGTTCTTCTGTGACAAATGCAAGACAAAAATAAGATGTGGACCAAAATGAATGTCAGCCTTTTGGAAGTCCTCCATTGCTCTGAAAGTGCATGTCATCCGTCTTGGGTCAAGCACCCAGAGCAACTTCAGTGCAGTCTTTGTGTGGCGTAGGAGGTGGGCAATGTTTCGTCGTTGCAAGGTGTGAAGTTTTGCCTGGCGTACTGAATTCTGCAGTACTGAGTAGCTCAAACTCTCTTTCGGTCGTCTACTTCACTCAATCTACCTGTGCAGTTTGCCTAGCTGCCCAAGTCGCTGTCGGTTACTGCTGTATTGTTTGTCTTTTCTTTAAATGCATCATTTGAGGAAAATTCCTTTTTTTTTCTTCTTCTTTTTTTTGCAGCACTTTATTATGCACAGTGATATTACTCTGAATATTGGAAAAAACAAAACGACAACAAAAAAAGAAACTGTTTCTGCATTTTTCTCACAGGGTGGAGTCTTTGTTACTAAGACTAGACTGAAGTACTGCTGATGGATTACTTGATGTTAGATGAATGGAAATAACTGCAGTTGTGTCATTTGTTTATATTAATTGCAGTTGTGTGTACACACCTGGAAACCTTGTGTGTAAATACAGTAATATTCATTGCCAGATGAGAACACTGATCCAGATCCAACACAGTAGTCAGAATCCTTAAAGTCATTCCATAATTGGATGTCAGTTATTGTATATAGCAGTTCTTTAAGCACATGTTTTGCCATATTTTCATTCACTGTGTGCCTGTCGCATATCTTTAACAGCAAAATCGTGTAGAGGCACCAGCAGATGCACTCCCCCACAGACTGATTGCTATTGCAAATATAAAAACTGTATTTTATGTACATAGATTCACAAATCTGTTGGGGCATTGAATTTTTTTTATGTGGCCTTTGAAACTTTGTGGCTCAGGTTGGTGGTCTGAACACACGGGATGATGTATATATCATAGTTAAGTCTCACCCCCTCCAAGTGGCTAAAATCTTTACCTTTTTAAGACTTTTTGATAGTTTTAATTATTAGTACTGTAGTGATGTATATTTTTATGCACCTAGAAATCTCTCACTGTAATCTGTATTGTTTTGAGTTGATGCCTGAACATGTTGTTGTGGCCTAATGATACTATCTTATTTTTCATGTTAGGATTCTATTTAGTAGTATTTGCATTTTCGTGCACGGAGCATATTGTTATGTTTGTAACAACAGAAGTGTGTGTATGGTGTTGGAATGTTACCTTTGTTAGAGAAATATAACTTGTCATGGTTGGTGCACTGACCGGTTTAATGGATGAAATAGTGATGGTTTAATAAAAGAGATCACGTGTATAAACGTTTGAGTTTTTTGACTCAGTTTGTGACTTTTGTTTGACTTAACCAAGCATCAGCTTCAAGGACTAAACAAGAGCACCGCTGAGTGCAAGGGTGCCAGCGCTCGGCTGTTTTGGATTCCTGACAAGGGGGAAGGGGGAGGGCTGATCCTAGGTGAGATCATTCAAGTTTTTTTGGAACTTGAACTCTGACCTTTACCTTCAGATCAAGATCGTTGAGATTCAAACTCTGAGATTTTTAGTAGGTGCATCTATGGTATAAATTTGAACATCCTATTTCACATCGTTATCGAGTTGTGGCCGAGTTTTTGGAACAGACGCTGCTGATGCCGAGCGCATGACAATAGCTCGACTTTGCTTTGAAACAGCCGAGCTTTAATATGAGGCAGACGTGCCAAAAACTGGAGTTCCTCTAATGGCCGTGTTAAAATGCCCAACTTTACAGCACTGTCACATTTACAGCTTGGGATAAGAAAACAGTTTTGGTTGCTAGCTAATTTCCACCTTCATAATAACTTTAGTTGTTGGACGGATGGGCCTCACATTTGACTCTAGAATACTTTGGTATACAGAAGTGTTCATGGTTGACTCAATGAATACAAAGTGCTGAGGTCTCGTGTCTGCACAAATCATCACCCCGCCGCCGCCGCTGTGCTTAACAGTTGGCATGAGGTGTTCGTCCTGATGTGCTGTGTTTGGTTTTGTAGCGCTGTGAGTGATCCGGGCTGCAAACTTCTGCTTTTATAGACGTGCTCACGCTCGCTGATAATCAGTGCGTTTGATTAGCATCACCTGGCTGCTATTTATCTTTTTAATTTGTATAAAAGAAGCAAAGACTTGTACATAGTTTTTCACACAATGCTTCTGTTTTTGCCTTTGTTTTTGTTAAATAAATAATCAGCTTAATATGTCATGTTTTGTAGTTCATCTGAGGTTGTATTTACCTAATTTGAACACCCGCTAAGGACTCGATTGTTATTGTGCCCTGCTAAATAAAAGCTTAGAACCTCAGTGTTTTCTTTTTACCATGGCTGTAAATGACATTTTTTGTGTTTCCCGTCAGGTGGTCCGGTTTCTCCAACAGTCCAAAGGCGTGCAAGTTAGTTTATCTGGTGATTCTAAATGAGCTGCAGGTGTCTGCTGTTGTAGTTTGTATGTTCTCCCCATGTTTGTCTGGATTTCCTCTTTCAGCTCTGTTTTCTCCTCCTGTTTTTGAGTTCTGACTGAAAAATATTTTTTTTCTACAATTTAAGCGACCATACGTGATGGGCCGGCTCTGTCTGAACCCGTAATCAAGCATCCACCCAAACCCTGCCCCTTGCCTTCACTGGAAAGTAAAATGATGGGTTTATTTGATTTGCCCCGAATATTGTTTGTTGGCCTGAGTTTTCTTGGCTTTTCCCGACAGTGAGGTCAGTGAACAGAATATGAGCCGTTGCTAACCGCCATGGATAACCTCAGAATGGCTGCAATTACATTTGTCATTACGTGCGACATGCCTCACTTCACTCAAGTCTTCTAGCCATCTGTAAAGAGCGCGAGTATCACCTCATTTTTGTGCCTTTCAGAGACATCTGCTACTCTTCACCTTTATCTGATAGATTCTGTCCAGAGCTGCGGTCACAGAACCGCAAACATTAGAGTGTGATAATTATCCATCATCTGTGATCTTTAAGATTTAAATTGTTGGCAAAAAGAAGTTTTACAGTTGAGAGCAAACAACACATTTCGAAGCCCTGGTTTGTTCTTGTGAATTTTAAGCAATTCTCAAGGTCACCGAGAGCCAAATAAAGACTAATGAGATACAGGAGAGGTCCTGGAGAACGCAGGCATTTGCATATGTTTGATCATGCCCTGGCACATGGGCATTTTTTGCCTATCAGGCGCTTAGGCAGCCTGAACCTTCAAGGTGGAACAAAGCACAGAAGCTCTCAGTCCACGGGACTCTCGGTGCAACTTCCATATCTCCCTCCGTTGTTATTAGAAATACAAATCCCTCACCCTGCTTGATGGATTAGATCAGCCGGCTCACAGACACGTTTGCTGTTAAATATAACTGTGACATTGCATCTTGTCCTGCCGTTATTGATTACAGTAGAGGGAGAAGAAGGGAGGGGAGGAAAATTCCCCAGAGGTCAAGAGATATTCTGCACACAAGGTTAGCCAACCTTTATTAAAAAGCAAATTTCCACAGATCACCTCAGAGTGATGCATGCGTTTGCTGGGACCACTGGAGCTCCTGTGTTTGATTGTCTTGTTTGTTTCTTAATCCACCATATTTCTTTATATTTAACTGTTTCTTTCTTACTCTGTTGTAAAACATATCCTCACTGTGGAAACAGATGGTGTGGAATTGAGGCTGAACTCATATCTTTACAAAGTATTACTGTAGCTTTAACTGCTGAGGTGAATCCAGGTAAAAACTCAAGCTTTGAAACGGCAGCGTGTTGCTTATGTAACCACGCTATAAATCAATAGCAGGCAGCAGATATTTTATAACTTATCCGCAAACCCACACACAGAATCCAAAGGCTATGAACTCACATACGTGTGATAAATGACAAGGATTTAAATGATTTTGAAAATGAGAAACAAAGGAAATCGATATATGGATGAGGTGAGACGCATAGTGAGAGGAATGGGTGTTGACTTATAATCGATCCAGCAGGAGTACTACGAGGCAGTCAGATCAAGTGCACAACTGCCACTCAGGGCATGGATGGTGTCTCTGTGGGCCGGCAGGTTCAGCCTCTCTGTGATCTCAGCCCATCAGGAGTCCCAAAGAGTGTCTTTTTTTTTTTTTTTTAAAGTGAACAAAAGCTTGGCTGTGAGCAGAATGAGATCTACAACCACACTGTGTGGATTTGGCTTTGAGCAGGCTATTTGACACCTATTTGTTCCGGGGAAAACTGCTGAGCAGCCAATACTGACACAGTGGTTCTTTCACAGGAAACTGGACATCAAACAGGTGAATTCAGATAAGGGAATGCACAACCCTCCCCTGGAGAAATAAATGTAGGCTGAGAGACAGCTGAGAGTACGAAGAACAGTTTTGACAGCACGTAATAATCCAGCAGCAGTGTGTCAGATTAGCTGCAGGATGGAAGTGTAATTTTTTTGTTTGGAGCCTGTTCCAGGACAGAAAATAGCTCTTGTACTTAACCCTTTCTCCCCCAGAGGAGATCACTATAGCACCGGGCTCTTTGTGCGGATATAAACAAAACCTGGCAACATTTTTCAGTGTTTGCAATTGAGGCGCTTTTACTGAAAAGGCCACTTACTCAGACTGAAGTGGATGGAGCACTCTTGTGCTTTGACCCTGTTGCATCAAATTTTGTAGAGTTGGAGTTGAAACTGTTTAGAATAAGTTTAATATCAGTTAATATCAGTGTTAACTTTATTTACAGTTTTAAGTTCCTTTGATGGGGACAAAGGAGACTTTTTATTTCTCCACATTTCTCTTATTTTCTTTCTTCTATTTTTATTTTTATTTTTTTTTTGCAGCCCTTTCAGTTGTCCAGCTGTTACTGATATTTTTTTTTTCAGGTGGGTATTTGAAGAAAATAGCCTCAGGCTCTCTAGGGTAGCATCTCTAGTGGAGGACAAAGTTCATTTTTTTAATTTATTCTTGTTCGACTATCCTTGAGGTGAACAAGTTTACAAATGAAATAAAAACTCTTAAAACTTTTAATCTTTAAAGATTTAAAATTAATTTAACTTCATAATTCCATAAAATATAATTGTCCCATTTCCAGGAATCTTATACTTAACTCAGGAGCAGGATTCCTGATTCCTGATCTGTTCATGGCATAATGGAGTATTTGCTTTATCTTATCTCTCACTACAGAAGGTCATTTTCAGACCAGAATCTCATGGCTACATGAGGCAGTTACAAAAACGTCTTTACAATGAGATGTTTAGATTCAAGTGAATAAGTTTAAAGTTATTGGCCCTCATTTACTAACAGTGCATTCACACAAATCTGTGTAAATCGTGCATATGAAGGGTTCACTCACAAATCAGTCATATTAATATTTTTCTCCCTGAATTTGTTTGTACTTTACAAATTTAGAAATTATAGGACCTATAAGCTCGATCAAAAAGGAAAGTTTCACGCTTTTTGAAGTTTTCTGAACCTTTTGTTGCTGTTTCTCCATAGAAACAGGTCACATCCTACCCTCCTGGTCAGTATTCCATCTCAGGCCAGCAGCATCATTTTCACCAGTCTATTTCTCACCAAATGTCCTAACCAACCAAATGCACACAACCCATGCTCCTCGCCAGCATAGCAGTCAGGCCAATCCATTTTGATAGCCCATAAAAATCCAATCCAGCAGCAATATGACTGATTAGCTGGCAGGACGGGAGTATGATGTTTTTATTTGGATCCTGTCTCCAGACAGGAAATAGATCTTATACCCAACCCTTTCCCTCTGTACTAGCAGGTTTTGTTATAATCAAAACAACATTTACCAGCATTTTTTAATGTTTCCAATTTTGGTTTCCAATTGAGGTACATTTCATGGCGAGTGCTTGCTTTGACTGAAGTGGAGGGACCACTCTTGTCCATCGAATTTTGTAGAGTTGCAGTTAATGTTTAGAACAGGCTCAGTAACGTAAGGGGTGACTTCAGCGCTATAAAGCTGCTTCCATTTCACGTTTTTTATATGGCAGAACCTCTTTTCTTCAATGGAGTCTCTCATTGTTTGGAGCCCATGTTTGTTCCACTCTGGTTTCAAAGTTGTGGATCTGTTACTAATTTTATTTTCAGGCGGACATTGGCGAAAGCAGCCTCAGTATCAAGGAGGCAAAAGCTTTGTCCTAGACTCCAGGGACACATCCAAAGTGGGGAACAAAGCTTATTCATTTAGTGTTTTGTTCACCAGTGCTTGAGATGAATAATTCTTCAAATATAATCATTACCTTTATGATTCTATATAATATAATATTCCCATTTCCAGGTATCTTACACTTATCACAGAAGCAGGAAAATTCTTTTTCCAGGCTTTCGTGCTCTCGTGCTGTGTTGCAGTATTTGGGTTATCTTATCTGCCACTGCAGGAAGTAATTTCAAACCAGAAACTTGTGGCTACGTGAGGCAGTTACAAAAACTCTTTATTTGGGTATTTGCATTCAGGCAGGACATTAAAATATAGAACTAAATTTTGCAGTTTATAAGCACAGGAGGTGCTCCGTCGCGCCGTGTATTTATCCTGACTCGAGCAGTGTGCTAAATCTCTACTAGATACTGTGCTGTATGCACTAAATACCAATTGCCACAGTAGCATTTTTGTAGTTAGCATGCTAGAAATAGGCTAATCAATTATAATGAATTATTTTAACAGCAAAGGCACAATTTATGCTATATCTGGTGTCTAGTTGCATTTCCCCTCCTGGTACCTCTGGGGCAGGTTCCGCATGTCCTTCTAACTTGGTGTCCTCCATAACATCCTATGTTGCAGATGAAGCAGAAGACACTAACACTTCTGCTGGTTCTGGTGGTGCAGATGCCTGGGGTGCAATTTCATGCTGCATTTCAACGATTTTCACGGGGGAGCTACAGCTCTCAGGTCACTGTGTGGTCTTGGCTGGCTAACTCTCCTCCACTGATACACAGGTATGGTTCTTAGGCCATATGTGTATCCTTCCTCTTCTTCAGACTCAGACTCATGTTCCACTGTTTCCTTGTTGTGTCTGTGTCTTTTCTGATGTACCTGCTGACTCCACTGATCTTTTTCACAGGCAGGACATGTTTTGTCTACTGTTTCTGGATGTACTCCGTACACTGGTCCATCTCCAGTCTATTCCACAAAACAGTGAATTCTCTGTTTCCAATAGGCACAGAATTTGCCCGGGCCACCTCGCTCAGAGATTTTCCTGAAAGCTCTTGATCTCATGGTTGCAGTGCAGTGCCTTTGATGTGTTGATCATAAGACTTCTTCCCTTTTGCACTATTTTCTGAAGCAAATGATCCTTCCACTCTGACTTTTTCTCCTTATGCAGAATTCATAGCCTTTGCAGAAGTGTCCTATTTAGACACTCAACAGGATTTCCCCGTGAGTAATAGGGTGTTGTTCGAGAATGGGCTATTCCTGCCAGATGTTGGAGTCTCTGGAAAAGGCTGTTCTTGAACGCCTGACCCCGGTCATAATGTAGTTTTTTAGAGTACCCGGAATGTGGAATAAAGTCGTAAAAGATTTCCTAAGCTGACATTTTGCCAGACTCTGTGCAAACTTGATGTTTTCTGGGGTGATGACAAGGGTGCCTTCAGGGGGCATGTGATCAGTACAGTAACAAAGCTGCAGTGCAGCCACTGCCAGATTGCAGAGACCACTTCTGGAAACATTGTTGAGTGCACTCCGTGAGGTGGTCTTGGAGTGCCACTTATTGCCTGGTTGATAATTTATAGTGAAATGAAAGTCAGCTAACTTTTTCTTCTTGGGAACCAAATTGTAGGACTAGTGCTTCATCTTTTAGATGATATTTTTGTTTTAGTGTAAGCTTGGGGTGCAACCAATATCAGATTCATTTTTGGTAAACATGACTGTTCATACAACAGATCTTTTGTTCCTATTTTATCAAATGTTGTAACAAATCAGCAGGTGCATTCTTATTCTATTTTACTTATCCTAGTTTATTTGATTTATTTATTAAATTCTAATTCTATTTTTGACCTACCACATACACTGAGACCTGAGAAACTATATTTCGTTCACATTATGTCTCATAGTCTGAATGACAATAAAGCTGAGTGAAACTCGAGCCTCTACTTTACTCTCGTTGACACTTAAATCTTCTTTGAGTAAAGCAATAAAGTCAGCTTCACCTTTCTGTTTTCTGTTGGTTTTCAGTATCTCAGCTATTACATTGCTGCCTATATGATGACATGTCCATAGTTCACACTTCGGATTTGGAGTTAAGTGTCTGCCCAACCATCAAATGGGACATCTGTACCATTGTCTGCAACTATTTCCAAAGGTTGGTCAGAAAGGAGGGACTCAAGTGGCTTGATTAGAGTGTGGGGACGTTTTTTTTTTTTCTCTGCTACACTCTTGGTACCATAGCACATGAGATCATGCATCCTTTTTCCAATAAGATGTGCAACGGGCTTCCTCAGTGGTAGCTGACCACGTGTGTTCGGTCTCACAGAGCTGGAGGTCTTAGAGAAACTGGTGTGTGCTGGGGGGCTCCTCTGTTGCTCTGGTCACTGGCAGCCCCTCTCCAGTGACCTCACCACGTTTCCTGTCACCTTCCACCGTAGGCTGCCAATGACATGGTGTCCAGGTTGGCCACACGTAAAGCAGTGAGGGCAAATCATGTTGCTTTGCTGTACACAGTCACTGCAGATGCCCCAACTCTCAGCTGGAGGGTTTGCGGGATGGTTCATGGGTGAGCAGGAGTCTCCAGATGTCGCACTGTCAGTCGTGTTTACCGCCCTCAATAACTGTCAGGTCAGTGAAGAGAGGTCAGTGCAGACGGTTCTCTAATCACAGCACAGTTAACCTGCAGCTCAGTGTCAACCTTAGCTTGCTCTGTTGAGTCAATGTTGGCAAGCTGGGCAGCACTTACAGTTACAGGTTTGTTTTTAGCTGCTGTACCAAGTCGTCTCTTATGGTTTCTTTGAAAGTTCCAGGCTTCATTACCTTTAACACTGTTCGGATTATTTCACACTCAGTAAACCCTTCCTGTAAACTCTGGAGTTCGGGAAAAGGTGACTGGACTTCTTTAAGTTTCTTGCGGATGTCTCGTGAATGTTGGAATGGGATTGTTGTCAGATGGCATAACTGCATGTCTGTCAGAATGTGTGGGGTCAGTGTGGTGTGGTGAGAAGCATCCGTACTGTTGGTTAGGAGTATCTTCCATCTCAAAAGGCCTAGCCAGGCAGTTTCCAGCCACTCCGGTGTTTGTGGACAGCAAATCAGCCACGATGTCATTAAGGAGCAGGAGCAGGGCTATATCTTTATCCTCCAGACCGCTCAACTTTTCACCTCAGATGTACTCAATGATCAGGTCTTACAGTTCTGGTTCACTGAGGTCATCAACATTGTGAGTTGCACTGCCATCATCAACTGAAGTGGCCACAGTCCGCAAAAGACTTACACTCAAATCAGGAAGTCTTTTCTGGAACTGCCACCATGGGGTGGCAGTGGCCATCTTGACATTTCGACTGTGGCCTTTGTTCTCTGGATGACGCGCTCAATGCAGCCTTCCCTGAAGGTTTGGACATCATTTCCTATGATCTGGCACGCACTTCACCATGCAGAGGTGCTAAACGATCCTGGACAAGCCCCCAGCTGTGCTAGACCTGGGGGATATCTGGACCGGCAGCAAGCGGCACACGGGCTAGGGATCACTGTGTAGCCAATTATACAAAAAAAGTCAATTAATAGAGAGGACACCAAGGCTAGCATCTTACCCAAACTGCTCATTTATTTCTGAGCTGCGCATGCCCTGAGCCTGTAGTTGTAGGCTCTCTAGTGGTTCCACAGCAGTACAAGAGCACCATCTACTGACGCAATAAGGTATAACCTCAGTACAGAAACATGCAGTAACAGTGTTAGAATAATTCACAATGGTAAACAAAAACAAGGGGGGGGGGGGGTTCTATCTATAAAACTAAACATGTACTGTAGCATTTTCCAACCTACTAAACCTGGATTATACCTGGATGATTATGATTATACTTACACTTATGAAAGTATAATCCATTTACAGCAGGCTCAGTCTTCTGTATTTAATATGAAACTCTGCAAATGCATACTTAATTTTTTCAGTTCCTTCTCAGTCCACACTCTTTATTTTTATTGGGTTTTTTTTTTTTTTTGGAATTATTGTTTTATGGATTTGGGAAATGCTACATGTGCTTTACTATCTGCTGCCACACTTTCTGCCACGTCAAACTAAGTTTCCTATGATATAATAAAGATAATCAATTAATCAAACAATAGTTTAAAAAAAAGGCTCTTAGTGTATTTTCACTGTAATGGAAAAAAAAAAAAGGTTTCATGTAATTTAACTTTGAAATAATTAATTATCAAATGTTTTAGGGCTTCATCTTCCCAGAGAGGTGTACACTCGAAATACTCGGGAGATTAAAATATAATTCTCTTTCTTATATGCAAGTTTTTGACCCACCACATTATGAAGAGGATTTACAAGGTGCATTCAGCTGAGATGCTTTGCTGGCTCTGCATTTGGCCACATTTGTAAATACTTTGTGCTTCTCTAAAGCTTTTTAGAGAAGTCACTTTGCACATTGTCCCCAGATTTATTTTTCAGAAATCTTAACTGTAATATAATCCCAAATTTTCCAAGCAAGGCGAGACTCACGAGATAAATCAACAAACCGGGGAGAACACTGGTGTGTTCATTTTTGTTGTATGAACAATGTGGTGTCCAAAGAAATTTACTGTAAAAGTAACATGTTGACATTTCTTTTCATAAAACGGGACAACTTGTGCATTATTAACTTGATGTAAATGATTCAGTCAATTGATGATAATAAGAGCAGAGGCAAGGCATGAGAGAGACTAAGATGATCTGTAATGTTTTGTATGTTACTTGTGTAACTACTTGTGTACTTGTTGTAATTGGTAGACTGTGGTACTTCTGAATTAATTACAGTTGTACAGGATGTGTCCTCTTCCCTCCTGTTTGGTACCAAATACCATGTTGTTACTGCTGTTGTTTAAATAGGCCATAATGACAGCTGTGCAGTAGATTCTCTTCCCTCCTGTTAGGAGTTGAGGAGCTGAGCCCTCCTGTTGTTATTGTTATTGCTCCTGTGGTGTGTTCATTAGCTTCATGCCCCTGGTGATTATGCCAGCTCTGCGTCTTCTTCTCCTTTCACCCTGCCCTCCTCCACCACAGGCGCTGTCTTCCCTTTGGCACCCTGCACACCAACGCTGTGACCTGAAATCTGAGTTGGTGGCAGTGTAAAGTAAAAAACTGTTAAGTTAGAGGGTGACAGAAACAATTAAGGCCAACAGATTACTGCATTTTATATTCCGGACAGTTGTCTGTGGTCTCAAAGGAATAACAGCTCAAAATGGGGATGGAGTTTTTAGATTAAAAACTGTAATAACACGTTGTTAGTGGGGTGCATAATTTTTCGTGATCAAACACCTACGTTTCAAATTGTACCTAGTTGGCAGCCAGTGCAGTGTCATTGTAAGTCAAATGAAGATGAAATACAGCAAGCTAAAAGACATCTAATGCTAACATTGTCTTGGACCCAGGGTTTTTAGTTTTTTCTGAATTTGCAATTTGCTTTTGAGAATCAGTTATTTTTGAGTTTTGTTTTCTCGTTTCTTTTGTAATATGAGTCAGTATTTCGTTTACTATTAATAGATTTGTTTCTTATTTATGGCTATATATGGTTCATTTTCTAGTCTTGTTATTTGAGTCTTCTGTTTAAGTTACTGTGACTTTCAGTTGTGTTCAGTTAGTTCCCTTTAGTGTCCCATTCTGGTTCAGTCTCGTCTCTGCGTTGTCCTTCGTTTTTCATTGTTCGCTTGCATCAAGTTAATCCCTTTCCCCTGTTTAGTTGTCTTACTTCCTGTTTTATTTTTGTTTTTTGTCCTTTGTATTTAGTTTCACTTCCCTTGTCTCATCATTCTTGATTAGTTTTAACAGTGTTAGTTCACCACCAGTTTCTCCCTCCTTCTTTACCTCTTGTATACCTCAGTCTTCCTTTTTTCCCTTTGTTGAGTTGTCCGTGTACAGTAGCTGTGTGTATTCCCTGTGCTTTCTGTGTCTCCTTCTCTACTGAGTTCTGGATTCTTTGGGTTTCCTGGTTGCTCTTTGTTTATTTCTTGGATTTTGGTCTTTGTAAGACCAGTTTATGGACTTCAGCATTAAAAAGATTGCTCTATGTTCATCCCTTGTCTCCTGCATTTGGGTCCACAAACTATGCACAATCCACACAGCTGTTTATGACATAAAGTGAAGTCATCATTAATTACATCACAACGCAGTACATCACAATATTTGTAATAGTTTAGACTGATATAAACACTAAATCATTTTTGAAAAATATAGTACTTCCAAAAAAGATGAATTCAAAATCAGAGATCTGCTCTCTCTGCTCTCTGACTCCTCCTCACCGTGTGCTGAGACATTGTTGGGCAAGACCCCAAACTGCATCCAGAACCAAAGCTAAATTTACATTTGCAAGGAACCTCCCACGCTCGCAGCCCCGTCTCCTAAAAAAAACTATTCCTACTGCTTATCACTTTTTTTGTTTTTGTAATTATATTCTGTAATTTGATTATAGTTTACCACTTCAGTGTTCAGCTTTGCTGGTGTAATGCTGGAAGAGGCATAACCTTGGAAAACATCTTCCCCTATAGGTTAAAGAAAAACTAGTAGAAAAGCATATACGAAAGAATAAATAAAACAGTAAAGTTGTTATAAATTATGTCAGTTGTGTTTTTAAAGAACTGCATTCAGCAAACACACTAATAAATAATGAATAAGTAAAGCATTACAAGTATGTCAAACATACAGCTCTGTCACCTCTAGTTGATGCCCTGCAGCTTTCTAATCTAAACATGTTCAAGATGATTTCTGAGCCCCCATTTTTCACAAGCTGTTCACAGTCATTCCTCACCTACAGTGCAGAACTAGCAACACAGACAGGTGCTATTTGTTCAAGCAGCAGTCAAGGAAGTCAAGGAAGGGTGACGGGAAAAATCAATTTCAAAATCTCCCCCATGATAACAAATGCAATCTGTGTGCATGCACAAAACACTCTCGAGCAAATCCTAGAGATCCCTGATCCCTCGGGGTTATGCTGCCACACGAATCAATGGGTTCAGTCAAAATGCAGTTACTCCTTGGATTTTATTTTTTCTCTTTTAAGAATCCACAGATGCAAGCAGGGTCGGAGCTAGTTTGTTATGACATCTTACAACACAAAGGCAGCTGCAGCAGGTAAACTGGAACTACACAGAAATGTAGACTCTCAGAGAATAAAAATACCAGCGTACTGATTTATCTTTTTTTTTTAACAAGCAGTGCATACTTTACTTGTTGCCTTGCTCTGAGTTGACTCTGCATACTGCAAGATACAAGGCGTCACTGCTCATCTTCCCAGGCCGGCTCTAGCTGGGGGCAGGTTAATAGCACCAGCAAGCAAAATAAAATGACACAAACTGAAAGCTACCAAATGGGCTCCTGTTTGTAATTTGGCTTCTGTACATCACCACATCAGACAATCAAGACATAATTGAAGTGCAGATTTTTAGCTTTAATTCAAGGGGTTTAACAAAAGTATCAGATTAACTATTCAGGAATTGGAGCCTTTTTTTTTATAAATAGCCCCCCGTTTTCAGAAATAGTTGGACAGTTGCCTGACAAGCAGTTTCATGACCAGGTGAGGTCTGTTCCCTTGTTATTTCATGACTAGTGAAGCAGATAAAAGATCTAGAGTTGATGGAGCTGACGCAAGTGTTGAACTTGCATTTGGTAGTTTTTCACTGGAAGTGAAAGAGGCCATTGTTAGCTTGAAAAACCAAAATAAACCAATCAGAGAGAGATAGCAAAACCTTTAATAGCTGCTAAATGTGTGAAAGCCTGGCAGAGCATCCCAAAGGAGGAAACATTATTTTGTGTGTTACCATGAGCACCTGCCTGAAGTCTACAACCCACACACACACAATCACTGACTGCAAAAAATACAAAAATAATACATTTGAAATTAGCTTAGTTTGTCCACTTACTTTTGAGCCTCTGAAAACTGTGTATAAATGGTTGTAATTTCTAGACAGTTAATACCATACTTTGTTGCACCCCTATTAAATTAAAGCTGAAAGTCTCAATCACATCTCGATTGTTTAATTTAAAATCTGTCGTGATGCTGTACGGAGAGACAAAATTACCAAAATCGTGCCATTGTCGAAATAATTATGGACCCTGCTATCTATGAAATTTCAGGACTGGTTTTATGGGGATGCAAAATCATGCATTACGCTCTCAGTTTGATTGCTTGTGTTATTTCATATTTTGGCCATTTTTAAATCACATTATTATCATATTCTCACATTACATCATTATTATTATTAAATGGATTTAAATGTAATTAAATTATTTATTACATCAGAAGAATACCATTAAAATTTGGCAGTTCAGAGCTCATCAATCTCTGCAAATAAGATACAGATAGAAATTAAGGAGTGTTAAGTAAATATCCCCCCAGGACCTACAGATGGATGCTGTGGTGGTTACAGCGTTGAATCTGCAGACAATGGTGCAGGGCGGCGGCAGCAGCACAGATGGGAAATTCTGAGCTTACAGCAAAGGATGGTATATTTGGTCTAGAGCATGAGGAGAGTGAGGCTCTGTTACATGTTTACAACCCAGCACAGCACACCCAGAGATGCCCACAGATCCCCATTCAAGTCTCCAGATATGGCTACTGTATGTGACATACCAAGCAAAACATAAACAAACAATCCCATTAATATTGCCGTTATTCACACATGCACCATGCAGATTCAATTAAGATGCAAAAGCTTCTTTTGCTTTTATTATTTGTTTAAAAAAATTGTTTCACAAACACACACCTTTGATGTCACGATGGATGGATATAAAGTGTGCATTTGCAGGTCTGTCTGATCCTGATAAAGGGGCTCGAGCCATATATGAACTGAATATAAAAACTGGACAATAGCAAGTCACTTTGTTCTGGCCTGCAAAATAACTTTAGTGACAGAAAAAAAATCCCAACTAGCAAGATGTAAAATATAAAGATGTCAAAAAAATAAAATAAAATAAAGGAAACACTGACATTTCCTCAACTACGCAGGAGGAAATTGCTAATAACTAAAGCAAAACCATTTACCAAAACATTCAAAAGGAGAAAACTGCATTCTTACCTAGAATTACAACTCCAATTCCAACAAAGTTGGGACGCTGTGTAAAATGTAAATAAAAACAGAATGCAGCGGTGTGCAAATCTCATAAATTCATATTTTATTCATGGTAGAACTTAGAAAACGTATCAACTGTTTGAACTGAGAAAAAGTACAATTTTAGGAAAAAGATTAGGCTTTTAAATTTGATGGCAGCAACACATCTCATAGACGTTGAGACGGGGCCATGTTTACCACTGAGTTAGCATCCCCTCTTCTTTTAACTATAGTCTGTAAATGTCTGGAAACTGAGGAGACCAGCTGCTGAACGTTTGGGAGAGGAACGTGGTCCCATTCTTGCCTGATATAGGACTCTAACAGTCCTCGGTCGTGTTTGTATTTTCCATTTCATTTCATTTCAAATGTTTTCAGTTGGTGAAAGGTCTGGACTGCAGGGAGGCCAGTTCAGCACTCTTCTACTATGAAGCCCTCCAGTTGTCTTGCTGAAAAATACAAATCCATCCGGATGGAAGCGTGTTACTCTAAAGCCTGTATATACCTTTCAGCACTGATGGTGCTTTCCAGGCACTAATGCACCCCTACATCATCAGAGACAAAGGCTTTTGAACTGAGTGCTCGTAACGAGCCAGATGGTCCCTCTTCGGTCCGGAGGACGTGACAGCTATGTTTTCCAGAAATAAATTTGGAATTTGTCTGTCCACAGAACAGTTTTCCACTTTGCCTCAGTCCGTGTTAAATGAGCTTTGGCCCAGAAAAGATGGTGGCATTTCTGGATCGTGTTCACATATGGCTTCTTCTTGGCATGACAGCACTTTAACCTGAATGTGTGGATGGCATGACAAACTGTGCTCACAGACACTGATTTCTGGAAGTGTTCCTGAGCCCATGCAGTGATTTCTGTGCCAGAATCATGCCTGTTTTTAAAGCAGTGCCGCCTAAGGGCCTGAAGATCACTGCCTGAAGATCACACGCATTCAAGATTGACCCTCAACCTTGTCTGTTGTGCACAGAGATTTCTCCAGATTCTCAGCTTTTTGAGGACATTACATACTGTAGATAATAACATATTCAGTTTTTGCATATTTTACATTGAGGAACATTATTCTGAACCCCAATTTGCAGATTGGCGAACATCTGTCCATCTTTACTCCTGAGAAACTCTGACCTGTTGCCAGGTAACCTAATTAGTTGCAAAATGTTCCTCCTGCTGGTTCTTTGTAGAAAATAGGAGTTTGCCAATGGTTGCATTCTGTTTTTATTTACATTTTACACACCATTCCAACTTTTTTGGATTTGGAGTTTTCACTGAGGAGACTGTCAGGCCTCTCTGTTAGATATTAACTGAAAGGAATCAGAGGAAAACAGATACCCCGACCCAGAGGAAGCAAATCAGTGAAAAACACCTATGAACCTGTTAAAATATCAGTATATACTATCTCATGCCTTCTGTTTAGGTTAACATTAGCAGAGTTGTGTCATTGTTCTTATGCACCTTACTGCAAGAAGATTTAACCCTTTCATGAATGAATTATGAGAACTTCAGTCAAGATTTTTTTCCCTGACTGTTTTTATTATTATTTGCGTACCTTTCCAGCCTATAGATGAGATCAATCTAATCTTTGCCAGAAAGAAAGAATATTTCCCAAATTTTCTCACATGTTTTTGGCTCAGTTCTGATGGAAAAAGGAAGGAAAAAGGAAAGGAAAAATCCTTCGCAGCATTCTGTTACTTTTGCGCAACTGAAAGACCATTTATCATTTGCAAATATTTTAGCACGTTTGTGTAATTGAAACTGTATAATTATTTACAAAATGCACAATTACTGATTGAATATATGTTCATGATTGATCTACATGATGTTTCTCCACTGTTTAATAGCTGCTTTCCAGAATATGGAAAGATTATTTAATTGTGTAGGTTGTGAAACAAAATTACAAAAAATTATGAGCACGCTAAGATAAACATTTTACAGGGCCTACCACAGGAGGACAAAAAGCAATGTGTAAGGATGTGTGGCAGTGTAAACAACAGAGCATACAGTAGGAAGATGCAGAAGTAGGCAGAAAATGGTTGTACACAGCGGTTCTTCCCCTGGTACATTAGATGTGAGATTTATGAAAAACTGCAGCCAAACACAGCAAAAGAAGCGCTGCAATTCCCGGCACTGCTTCATGTCTGTTTGCACGGTACATGTTTTTCCTACGTGATCTGTTCGGTGCAGCCCCGGCTGAATTTCCTGTTCCTGTATTATACTGTTTCATGCCACCATTGCAGGAGAACTAAATAATTTTTCCACACATTATGCAAATGTAAATGTTCTTTTGCTTCATAATGTGAAAGCATGTCCTCGTGAAAGCGGCATCTGAAGAGGAAGTCAGTTATCTTTAGATCATTTTCACTAAACATTTAAACATTTTGATCACCTGGTTTTACACAGTGCATTGTGTAATCGTCATTTTGGTGGCAATTATTATTCACTGACCCGGACTTTGTTTTTGATGCATCTGTTTGAGCTATTTTGAGAAATGCATCTTCCATGCTGAGAACGTCAAAAAAAAAATGTTTTGAGAAATTCACCAAAGCAGTTTAGAAAAACTATAAAATATTGCCCAAAGCATCAACAGACCAGTAATCTTCAAATTTTAAAAAGATTCAAACAAACAAGCAGCACTCACTTCATTTCTGCCTTCTCTACTCACAGATCAGTGTACCTTATTGACCCCTGCTCTCAAAGGAGGAAGACGGAGAGAGAAAGATGATGGCGTGGCCCGAGAACATGCTGCTATTCATTTTCTATCTTAAGCAATTACTTCTGACATTGCACATCAGCTGTGACAAACTGTGACAGCTTGCGACATTCAGGACTGACATCGCGAGGAACGTGACAACGAAATGAACCTTGAGATAAAGAGAGAGAGAGAGAGGGAGCGATGGTGAGCGCGAGCTGGAGAAGTGTCAGAAGAAAATAGCTGAACATCAGCGGGGCATTACTGGGTGAACCACGAGGAGGTGAAGTGGACATAAAATGGGGAAGAGGATGATGTTGTTGGGGGAGGGCGGCCACAGTTGTATGGATACGAAAGCTATTTTTATACATTGAAAACACAGCAAGACAACACCTATTGCTTAGTACTTTAATACTTTTAGGACATAAGCTAGAGAGACAAATATGAGGAAAACCTGTGCTGATAACGTTTGAAGTCAAACTTAATTTCTGTCTGTCTATCATAATCCAGCATAGAAACAGAAACCGTAGCCCCTGGCGAGCGTTACTAATAAGGTAGGAGTTCTCGGGACTCTGGTGAATACTAATGAAGAGCAAAAGTATTTCTCATTAGTCGGCCTAATACTGTGCTGGTGGACACGTTCAGTCGAAGCTTTGTGTCTGCAAGGTGAAAAGCAAATTTGACATTTTGAAAGCGGCTGATGGGAAGGAACAAGTACTCCCTAAAGCGGATCCATTTTCTCCACAGTAACTAAGGTCAGTCAAATTTAGAGCCTCCTATTCATGCAAAACATAGCTCGGCCGTTATTTTACATTACCTCTCATTTGCGTGTCTGTTCATCTGCATGTAAATTCAGTGGAGCTTTGTTGATATAAAGGTAGTTGCAGGCATGTATGTAAAAAGGCAACTTTTTAAATAGATTTATAAATGTTTTAAGAAGAGACTTGAATGACAATCAGGATGTTGACCTTCTAATCTCAGCGGGCAGACGGCTCCACAGTTTGGGAGCTCTAATGGCAAAGGCTCGCTGACCTTTGTGTACTAGCAGAGCCCTCAGAATAACCAGTGCACTCCATTCACTGATCTAAGTAAGTCCCAGGGCACACAGGGGACCGACATGTATTTGATGTACTTTGGAGAGGGGCCATTTAATGCTTTAGAAGTCATTAGTAAGATTTTAAAATCGATACGAAATTTAAGGTAATGTGGTCTTTTGGTATCCAGAGAAAACTTCCAGGGGAAAAAAATAAAGAGAGAGAAAAGAAGTTCACTAAATCGAGGCATTCTTTAAGATCAAATGTCTTTATTAACCTTTATTGATTTGTCCAAACCCAATTATACCCCGAATAAGCTGCCGCGCATGGATATTTCTGTCAAAATGCAGAACATCCCAAAATAATAATAAAGACATTCTGAATGTTTTGGTTTAGAGAGTTTTCTCTTTTTTTCCCTCTGTGGTATTTTTTTTCACATCTTTCCTTTGAAGATTTAAAATGAACACAGAACTATACAGAAAAACAAGGAAATAATAACCTCTGGGTTAAGATGTTTGGTGCAAAATTCAGTCCAGTTTCAGCACCTGCAATATTCTGTTATCACACCGGCTGTGTCTAGTCACTGCTTTCACACAAATTGCTGCAAAAAACCGACAAAGAACACTACATTTAATATTTAGTGAAGGAGAGAGACAGAGCGATTTCATTCACACTGTTATGGAGGTCTCAGTTGATGCAGTGCAGAGAGGAAAGGAGGCAAGCAGGGTTGGGGGACATGAATAATTCAGCAGCTCTGCCACAGTGAGCCCCGGATTCCCATCCTCCACTCCACCAGCCTCAATCCCAGAGGAACCACAGTGGGGTTGTAGTACAGCTGAGCCGGAACTGCATTCACACTGGTGTCACATTCCACAGTGGAAAAGACTGCACGCCAACTTTAGGTGTTCAGGTGATGGGGGGAAATCTCCAGAAACCCACAACTGAAAGCAGAGATCGTTATTTTCTGTCATCCTGATAAAGCTCCTCATACCTGAGTTCAAGCCTTGAAATTGGGTGTATACGATGATAAAGCATGACGCTACGGGGAAGAGCAGTGATTGGCACAAGAGGAAGTTTGGAAATTTATTCTGCTATTTCCCCGAGTGTAAGCAGCTTAGGATGAGAACATCAGTGAGATGCTAAAAATGCAAATTTGATGCAAAATGTGAGCTAAGCAAGCAAAAGTCAAAAATACTCTTAGTTACAGATAGACAGACAGATAGTGATGCAGGGCTTCACACAGTGAAGCGAAAACCACAAACCCCGCTCAAAAGCATCTTCATTTCATTTGTCTTTTAAAAAGGAAACTAATGAGGAAGGCTGTCATTAACCAAGTTCCATTTGCAAAGTAATTACCAGTATCCAGTAAATCAGCTCTAGAGCAAAGCACAATCCCTTCTCTTTTAATCTTTTGTGTTCCATGTGTCTCACACACATGCACAAAGACAAGCTGATGTCTGTTGATATATGCAAAGTGAACTGGAGGGATGATGAGGAGACAGGCTTTAATGCTCTATTTAAACATTGTCAGTATTTGTTTGCTGCTCCTTTGGGACTGGATGTGCTCTGTTATGATACAGTTTGTCAAAAAGGGACACATTTGCATGTTCTACGGCCAATTTTTCTTACTCACTGTCACATAAGGCTGGAGGCTAGCCCGGCACGTACAGGATGAAAGTCAGGGTCCACTGTCCAAAGAAAGAAAATGAAAAGAGGAGCCATGCAAAGATGGGAAGAAAACAAGCAGAGGGTGATACGGTGGTCCGGCGTGACCATGAATAAATGATTGAGAGGAAAACAAATGCAGACAAACTAGATGCTTTAAATGTGACGCATTAGAATTATGGTCGCCTTTAGATTAGAGACATTTGGCTGAATTGCTCATTTATAGTGAATGACTAATACTATAGAGTTAGATTTTACGGCACAGAACAAGAATAGAGGTAAAACACTGTGTAGCGCATGAATATGACCAAGGAGACGTGTCATCGTTTGTGTAAAACCTCTTCTTTAAACAAAAAAGCTCCACATTTCTGATCTGGCAGATTTTTAGACCTGAAGCCCTTCGTGACACCACCCCAAGAGATCTGTGTCTCCTCCCAGGCTCCAACTGGGGAATCTTTCACTTGTTAGGCAAATGTGTAAAACACTACACTACGGAGCTACTAGCGGGTTCCTCGAAAGAGAGTGGCAGTATCTCGCTCACACAATTCTGACGGTCCATGAAAATATTTAGGATTGATTAGGAGTCTTCACACACAGAGAGGTTAAAACCACCTGCATACACAATACACACAATGTGCCCAGTGCTTCTCTTTTGCAAGGTCTGTTTTTCATTAGTAAAGCTCTTTGGAACTGTCCCATTCACCCAAATCAACTATTCTTATTGATCTTGGAGGCAAACTAAGAAACCCAATTGAAAAAGCCATCAGTGGTTTGTCCAGTATATTAGCTTATGTAATTTTTCTCTGCCTTAGAATCAGCTTTGTGTTTGCTGCTTGTCCCACCCACCTATGCCATGTCACACCATGGAGAACATGCAATTTTAATTATGAGGTTTCACAACTTCTGGTTTACAGATCTTTTTATTTTTTTTTTCTTGAGAGAGAGATTTAGAAGCACTTCCTCTGTATCTCTATGCATTAACCCCTTACAATTTATTTGATTGATTTCTTTACCTTTTAAGTGTTGTTCTCTTATCAGGAGCTCAGCAGTCGGAAACTATTATTGTCATCGGGAATGAGGCATTGTGGTGTGATCAAATTAGGCTGAAGACAGATTTTATCACATCCCTTCATTAGATCCTCACACCAGTGACAGGAACATAAACAGAAATGTATCATCCCATTCAAACAAAAGCAATTTAGGAACCCATTGCTCTGGGCAAGCAGATGCTGCAAATAAACTGTGCATGCTGCACAGAATTTCATAGAAAAATGTGAGGATGACAAAGCAGGAGGTCCACAGTCAGATATTTGACCCCGCCCCTGAACTGCAGGTTCTTAAGCCCTACAATCATATGTCAAAAACAGTGCCTCACCTGACCCTTGTCGTCGCTCTCGATCAATAAGTTCCATGGTACATATGTGATTGATGATCCCGACCAACTCGACAGATGAAGCTATTGACTGTACAGATATGTTCCCTGATGCTACTAGTTACAGATGTGCCGTTACAGTTTGAAGGTCAGCCTTGCATCACGAGTGTGTTATCACTAAGCATGTCAAGTAACAAGGACAATAAAAATGTATTGACAGCAATTCATCTGCAACCTCGATATTTACAGTAATAAAATCCTTATTTAACTTATACTTCATCTTGATTCAGCCCCTCGATTCTTTCATTGTGTGAAACAATCCATTTTTAGCTCCTGTCACTCCTTGCCTGCCAGCATCACGCTCTCTGTGACCATATATAAAAATACCCTCTTGTTGACATGAACAACATCCAACAGGAGAGTGAAGGAATATTTACGAGGCACATTTTAGGTTTTGATTCAAAAGCTATATAAAACAGTGTCCATATATGCCCCTATTAATAGCAGTACATGAGGAAACTGAAATATCGACTGAGGCAATACAGACAGTAAAGTAGCGAGTAAGGTTTTATTCTATTCTTCCTCAGTGACTGCAATATCTCCCTGCCATAGCACTCAAAACCAGTTCACAATTTTAAAGAGCAGCTTTATAATTACATCAGGTATAAGCTGATTCTGAGCCATTCAGCCTCATTATCAATATAAGACCATTTGAGTGATATGTAGTAATGTTGCTAAGCGGCACCATTTCAGTTATGTTAGCTAACGAGTGAAGGACAATAGGACCAGCTACGTTGTCTCCTATTTTTTTCTCTCATTAATATTAGCTTTCATTCTGAATAGCAAACCTCTTCATGAACTGAATCATCTGTAAACTTAAGTGGTTTTGGACAGGAAAAAAATCTTTGATTTAATTTGAATTAATTAAATTTGATTCAATCGGAAGCCTTATGAAGCCAAAAATACATCTGGTTAGTTTCAAACTGGTATTTTTTATGGATCATTATTTTAATTGTGAGAAAAGATATTAACAGGTGGGCAGGCTTGAACAGGTGAGGTAAGACTGAAATAATCGTTGACTAATCGAAAAAATATTGACAAATGAGTCAATTACCAAAATAATCTTTAGCTGCAGCCCTAGTTGCTAATAATGAGTAGTTCGGACTCAGTGAAATCAAGACAAAGCTCTGCACTCTTGAAAATCCTACAGCTAGCCAGGCCCCTGTAGTCAGTGGATTTACACTATATCAGATTGTGAAGATAACTGCTGAAACAAACTGGAGAAAAAGCAAAAGAAATATTTTGCTCTTCTATTAGTAGGAAGCCTTGAAGGTAACAGGAGCGGCTCACTGATGGGCTCGACACAGCGGTTAGTAAATTGAATTCAGACCCCAAATTGGAACTGTCTCAGCAAAAAACAACTGGAATCTATTGTGAGATTAAGCTGAATTATGACGTCTTACTGTATATAGTTTCATTTTCAGTGTCTACACTAGATCTTGTTCAACAGACAGCCTGTTAACTTATCATCCAAACAAACAATGCGCATACACACTTTCTCTAACACACCAACACATATTTACCTCTTCCTTTCTCCCAAAGGCTTTCTTTCCACACATATGGTTTTCAATTATCGAGAGGGGGTTGTGTGAAGTGATTGAAGCTGTTTTCTCCAGGACCCTCAACAGTAATGCCCTGGCTTATTACCCCATTGTTTAGATTAAACTGGGTTACATCTATCCTAGACTGAGTGAAGGACCAGCAGACACAGATCAACAAGACATGCCGAGCACACGAGAAAAGAACAAGGATCCTTCTGAGCAACTGCAAACGAGGGAAGATAACAGATGCTAGAAAAACAGTGAAATCATGAAGCAGAGGAGCCCATACATATTTGTAATTGTGCTGCACATCATCCGGCACTAGTTAAAATTCCACCCAAGCATCCAGCTCCTTTAGGTTCCTCACAAAGCTGAGGACGCAGGGGTGCACATAACCTTGCCATTTTAAAAATTAGCCATGTATTTTACCTAGAGCACGTTATTGACAAGCACAATTGTGTTTACAAATGCATAATTGACATTCCTCCTACACGATTTCTCAGCCTCTTTTGTTGTCTGTCATCTAACCTGAAGAGCATCACCCACACGGCAGCATCACGCAGGGCTTGAATTAAAACACCTTTACAGACAAATCAATTTGCACAAGCGTCCCAGCAGAAGCAAATCATCTTTAATGACAAAATATGGCATGACACTGAAAAAAGGAATTAATTCATATGGCTTTGAGAAACCGGAGGTAGAAAGAAAAATATCAAAGAATTCACACCCACTTAATCACCAAGATGATTATAGCTCCAAATTAGCCGTTTCCTGCGTTTTCTGTAAACATAAAGCAGTGCTGAAAATATTTTCCTATATGCAACAAAAATCAAACATGAAAGCGGGTGAGGCTTTATACTTTCAGCTCCACAGATAAATTGAGTCCTTGAAAACCTCAAAAAAAGAGAGATCTCTACAAATACACTATGTCTGAAGTGCTTTTCCAAACAGCAAATAACACATCGTAGCACACGTAGAGGCAGTATTGCCACGCGCTTATTGAAAAGCCAGCACATATCAAATTTTGTCATAAGTTCCTTAGTTCTTCAGCGCTGTGCAGCCTCGCACTCTTACATGTGAATAAATTATGACTCATGAAGAGGGGAAAGTCAATGGCAATATTCACGCTGACACGAATAATAGGAAGAATGAGCAATTACTTTGGATTTATAAAATGAAAAAGGTTTTCAAAAAGCATGTTTTCAAATGAAAGCATATACTTATTCTACCAGGCGATAGCTTTAAAAGGTCCATCATCACATAATTTCAGGCATTATGACTCGAAAATGGGGTGACAAACACCAATGAGAGAACATGCAGAGAGGCAGACATACTGCTCTCCATGACTATTGAAAAGCCAGAGCAAAACAATCACTACCAGCGTTTTGACGTTCACCATCCTCCGGGGTCATGTTGTCTCTCACTCTGAAATGCAAGTGCATCCTGACTCACGCAGAGAGTCTATTTATACTGACTTTGCCAGTGCAGAGTGGGACATAATGTTCTCTGGTTAAGAGAAGAGCCTGGACTCAACTTGTGGAAAGTCGTGACGCCCTCTCGCATCTCCAATTTACCTAAATAAGAGGATTAGTTCTCATTAGATGGGGCTGGTAAACACCACCGCTAACACAAACGGATTCAAGTATTCCAGAGCTAGAGATGCATATTATGAAAAAAAGATGGTAGCTGCAAGGATGTTAAATTCCTAAAAAAGAATGGAAAGTAAGGATTGGCCTGGAGATAGCAACAGTACATTATAACATAAGGACTAGAAATTACTGTGAATACCTAGTGTGGCCTAGGGTTGCACTGTTTAAATGTAAAAAAAAAATTACATGTATACTTGACGACTTGTAGGGGTCTTCTGCTGAACTATCTGTTGGCTAAAAGCACCAACTTTCCATACGTTTTCATTAGTTGTCTAGCAATCTTAATGATGGATTTTAAGCGCATTGAATGGTAATTTATATTTTTTTAATAGGCTCATTAAAAGGTAAGAATAAAAGTTTTTGTGTTTTTAATATTTTACCTATAATAATTAGTTCATTTGGATATTGAAAATTTTTTGCTGATGTAAATAATTTTTGCTATCTTTTGCAATTTCATAGGATTTAACAAAAATTTATGCTAATTAATGAATTTTGGTGGTGCTGGTGTTCTGATTTTGTTAACTTGTACAAAGCCAGAATATCTTTTTCCCCACTAAGCTAACCGTCTCAGCTTTGCTTCATAGTTAATGTTACAATGTGCACATACGATTTTGCTAAAAATATCATAGAACACTGTTACACTAACTGGTAAAAGGGAGATTGTACCTCTTCCATTGGGTTTGGGTTTGAGATGATCATTCTGTGCAGGGGCGGGGCTTCTTGGGGGGCTGGGAGGATGGCACGCCTCCTGCCCGGCCCTAGAGGAGGCCCGGATGGGAGAGAGGATAAGATTTCAGGTAGCCAGGCCTCTATCACATCCGAGCAGAGCTGGAGAAGGCGGGCCCTCTCCTGACTGATTCATTTTGAAATTGTGTTTGCTACTGATACAGGCTCTGAGTTGAAATAGATAAACTGGGTGTCAAAATGATCCGATCGCTATCTGTGGTGCTGAACTGCTTTGAATTTGTGTTGTTTTA
>JAVDPK010001968.1:190279-209685 GCA_034780415.1 Cichlasoma orientale
AGTGAAAAGAACTCTTAATGCATACCAAGACATTTTGGACAATTTCATGCTCCCAACTTTGAGGGAACAGTTTGGGGATTTCCTGCTCCTGCATGATGTGAGATGTGGATGAGCGAGTTTGGTGTGGAAGAACTTGACTGGCCTGCACAGAGTCCCAGACGTAGGAAGAAACAAAGTACGAATACTTCGCTACTGTACTTAAGTAGAATTTTCAGGTATTATTTATTTGACTACTTTTTACTTTTACTCCCTAAATTTTTACATGAACAACTTTACTTTCTACTCCACAGGTTTAACAGCTGAGGGAAGTTCTTATTTCCCGTCACTGCGCCTTCAAACATCAAACCGATCTGAGCCTAAATGGAGGAACAAGAATTAAGAACGGGATGTCAGTCAAGTTCATATGTGTGTGAAGGCAGACAAGCAAATGCTTTTGGAAAGGTAGTGCATTCAGTTCAGACTAAAGTTGTGGACTTATCTTCAAAATGAAGCTCATAGATCTATAATCACTCTGCCTCCTGGCTTTCAGACTCTCATTCATACAACACACCTCCTTCCCATCTCTGCCTCACCCTGGTCACTCAGAACGCCATCCAAGCCTTCGTCTTTTTCTTCACCACCAGTAGCATTATCATTACAATACTGCATGGTTTAAAAATAATATGCTATTGAAGAGCTTATAATATTTCCTTTTGTCAGTCCAGTCATTCCAAAACCTTTGCCTGAATGTGAATGCTTTAAATTTACATGTAAATCTAACCTTTCACGATCAGGTTAACTGGTTCTTCTAAATTTGCCATAGGTGTGGTGAGAGAGTGTGTGGTTGTCTGTCTCACTGTGTCAGCTCTCTAATGGACATGTGGAGGGGTACTCTGCCTTTTGACCAATGTTGGCTTGGATGGGCTCCAACCTCACTGACCCTGGCTGGATAAGTGGTTAAAAAATGGATGGGTGCTTTGGTGGGTCAGCCACAGCGCTTTTGCTCCATAGCCACGTGGGATCTATAAATTCACTGGATGTATTCATGTGGCTCCAGGCAGCCTTAAACATCAATTCCTTCACATCAGCAGTGCCGGAGGCATAAAATAGCACAAATCACTGATGGACACAGGTGATAAGGAAGAAGGATGAGGCTAAAAAATGTGTTTAGTGTGGAAGGAAAGATGGTTCCATCAAGCATTTTGAATGAAGCAACAGTCACAAGTCTGTAATTAGATTTTCTTTGAATGTTTAACTGAAAGACACTGCTTCTCACAAAACTCTTTGAGCTGTATTACTCCACAGGTAAGTGTCTAATGAAGGGTGTGATTAATTAGCAAACGTCTTCACGTCACTGTTACTTTTGTCCTATTAAGGTTTTGCTTGCAATGCATTCACAGAAGCTAATTATAGGCAGAGTGTGCATGTAGTGCAAATAGGGCAAATGTGTCTTTCCCCCAGTTATTATTAAAGGCTGCATAGTAAGCTGAACCATTACTTAGTGTGTATAGACGGAGGAGTGGGAGGGAGCGCATTGGAGAATGGTCACATGGCAGTGACAGCATGTGCAATTTGAAAGGAAGGAAAAGGGAGACTTGAGCGTCAGATGAGGATCTGGGAGAATCCATTCACTTCTCTGCGCCGTTTCCTTTCGCTGCCGGCTGAAAGGGGACAGCTCCGCTTCGCTTTGGAAAAGCGGCTCTACACCCAGTAAGAATTTGCTTCAGCTTCTGCCGAATTACAGCATTGACCGAGCTTCGTTACCTCCATCACAATCACAGAACTGAGGAAGCGCGTAAAGACCGCCACCTCTGATCGTTCTGCGTGAAGGTAAGAGAGTAGTCTACAACTTTTTAGAAGAGCGCGCTTCGCTTTTGTTGTATTGGTTAATTGATTATTTGTGTTCTCGCGCTGCGCTCCGCCATCGGAACCCAATTAACAGACGGGTTGACGCCAGTGTGGTTTCACTTGCAATCATTTAAACGCGTGCTGTGGCCAAGTGTGTGCACCTGACAAAGGAACACAGTGCTCTTAAGTCAACAGTGCTGCAAATCGCAGCTTATTTTTTCGCTCCAACTTAGATTCTAGGATTAGTTTCTTTCAGTTCTTGCAGCAGCTCAATTAAACATTTGATGTGTAATTAATTCAGACTTTGCGAGTAAATACAGAATCTACATTTTCAATTAGAAATTCACAAATAACTTGATAAAACTAGGAATTTGCAGCTGATTTAAACGCGTCAAGCTTTTGCTGACTAGCATACCGTACATCCCAAGTTTCTGTTTTTATTTTCTATTTTAATTTGCTACATCAATACATATTAGATAAACATTACTGCTGGTGATTTGATTAAGGAACAGCCTGCTGCTCACAGAGAAAGTGATATATATATTTTTTAGAAAGCATTGGGTTTTGATCTGAACCTTGGTGAATATTTTTAGGCAAACTGCACGGTTCTGCCATCATCCTGGGCATCCGAACAAGGCATTCACCAGGTGGTAACAGGCTCTTGGAGTGCTGGACAGCTTCCGTGCTGATGTAATGTGATACAAATCTCTTATTTCATTTAGGTATTTGACTGCACTGACGCATTAAAACACAACAGCATCACGTCTCAGGACTCCACTTCATATTATTTTATCTGTCTGCAGCATCAGGCTAAAATTTCTGGTAGCAGCTCGATCACACCATGAATGAGAATTAGTTCAGTATTACTGGAATTACTTCCACAGTCCATCTGGGCAGCATGTGATTGTCTGCATCCTAATGATGGTCTGCCCAGGATGCAACCTCAGTGTTTGGTGTCCTGGAGGCCCAGCTGGCCACCAGCATATATTGTATCTCAATGGTCAGGTCTATCACCTTTACTAAATACCAAGCCTGTTCACCTTTTCTGCACACTCGCATAATAAATATAGAAAAAATAACTGGTGTTGGTTTTATAGATTATGTAATAGAGTGAAAACTCAAACCAGCTTAAAATTTGCTCTGTTTTGTTTAATGCGGCATTATTCAGTTCATGCTCAACAAAGTTATCTGTCATTCACTTAAACAGGTGAAAAGCACACAAAAGACTGGATTACTCTGTTCATATAAACTAGAGCAGTGGGGCATTGAGCATGTTTTTTTTTTCATTAGAGGAGTGCTCTTAAGGAGGAATTTTGGCATTTATTTCTCCAGCTTAAACTGCCTGGAGTTGACATAATAATCCAAATCGTTTTATGTCCATTTGTTTTATTTTCTAAAAACAACACTGCAAAATAAAGCACCATCTACAGAACTTCAAACTTTATTTCCGTTACACCTCAGCCTTAATTCAGTTTCACAGTCAGCTGATAAACAGATGGGGAAAAACAAGAGCAATGAGTAAAATGAGCAAATGGAGTATCTATTTCCATATTTGGAGTTATAAGGAGTTAAGTTTCACAATTTGTCAGTATAGCTTGGGGCTGTACTATTACTGTTTTAGAATATTTATAGCTGAGTATCTGCTTTTGCCACTTCGAGATCTCTTTCTGTTATGGAAAGAGTAAAATGATTGTCCAAAATGTTTCTAAATTAGGGTACATGTCAACCCACCCTACATGTCCAGAGCTGTCAAACCACTGACAATGTGGTTTGTTTGCTGCAGAATAGATTTTCACCCCTGTTGGTGATGTATTGTAAATGTTTAATAAGTCCCCAAACCACCATGAAATAAAAGGCTTGTTGCTGCTTGGGAGCTTCATTTTATGAGAGAAAACCATTTAAAGTAACCTCATTCCCAGATGGTGAAGCTGAAAGTAAACACAAGTAATGATGCCAGGTGCAATGATCTGTCTTCACACAGAGAGTGATGCAATCAGCAGAGTGGATTGATTAGACGGAGATTGTTGGAAACCCTCGGAGAATCAAAGCCACTTTTTCCTTAGCCAGATGACAATTTTCACAAGTAGAGTTTTTAACATTCTCATTTTGGGATGTGAGGATTAGTCTGAGGCTTGGGTTTGGCAATATTCACCAAATAATAAACAATTCTTTAATAATTAGAGTGTCTTAGATGCATCTGGAATATTTATTCAAAGGATGGTTTTGGCTAAAGCAATGAAACGAAATCATTATCAAGAAAATCTTGGGCCTGATGCCTTCCACATTGTCATAAAAGTAAATGAACACTTCTGTGTACTGTCCCTGACCTATAACCTTTCAGCTCCACCCATACATAAAAAAACACAAGCACATAATGTCATCTATCCCTCTTGCTCATTTGGTCTAAAAATATTGATTAAAAACTAAATATCTGTGCAGGCAGACTTGAAACAGAATTTTCTTTGTTGCTCTGTGACCTTTACTGGATAAACAAAACCAAAAGTTGCACAAATCAAAGCAAACCTTTTCTCTACAGTGATAAACATAAGAACATAAAAACAGCCTTCCATCTACTTAAGTGGCTGCGATGGTGTTTCCAATAATTCTGAAAAGCTTTCAGTCTGCAGGTTTTCCTCAGTTATTATAGTTGAACCTTTACCATGTGGCATATTCAGATACATTGGAGTGCAGTTTAAATACATAGATATGTCTACACATTTAAACTACAAACAGATTTAAGTGCAAACCAGGAAAACAACTTCCACACAGCATTATCTGCAGATATTCTTTGAATGACCAGAACACTTACTTACACTGTAATAAACTTAATAGATCATAAATGTTCGAAATTGTTGGATGTTGGGAAAAACAGTGTGCTGTGACAGTGCTCTTAAGAATTATACAGACCAGCATGTTAAAGATGCAGTTAATAAAAATCTAATTTTAAGACTCTCAGAAACCATAACTGGCACACAGCTGGTCTGATTTTGAGGGGTGCTGACTGCTACTGACCGGCTGGAGGGGTTCCTGCATTATTCACGATGGATGCCAATTTTTTTTGTTTGTTTGTTTGTTTTCCCTAAATTTTGTATTTCCACTAAATACTTAAAACAGGACTTCAAGGCATGCCAGAGTGTGGAATGTGTATAATCACATTTGAATCACATAATCCAAACTAGCAGTATGCATCCAAAATCTTCAGTCTCAGTGACTTTGAGTGTTTTTTTATTTTCTTTCTCGACACTCTCTTACATTTCCATTTTAACGGCTATAAACATTGTCAGCTTTTCTAAATATGTCTTCAAAAAAAGTGTGGGCTGACCCACAGGATATCTCAGGATTAGTGATGGGAATTAAAGCTCCTTGAAGTTCCTTTCCAAGAGCCCTCCTTAAGAATGGCTCCTTGTTTTTTTTTGTTTGGGTTTTTGTGGACTGCAGTAGAAAGGCCGACCCTCTAAAAGCATCTCTTCCTGTGTTATTCACTGACTGATGTTGCTGTCATGGTCCTGGGTGTTTAGCATTTTGTAAAGCTTATGGTTCTTTGCGTTTGGTATTTTAGGTTATGTTTTGAGTTTTAGTCTTTAATTCTGGTTACATTTGTACTCTATGTTCTGTTTACAGTTTGAGTACTGGTTTACATTTACTTCTTTGTGTTTAGTAGAGCCTCCACAGTGTACTTTTATTTGTTAAATCTTCATCTCTGTCCCTCGTTTGTTACTTCCTGTTTTATTTTGGTACTCCTTTGTTTCATGTGCTTTGTATTTAGCTTTGTTTCCTCGCTGCCTGCTTACCTAGATTCTGTTCATCTGTGTCTCATTTTCCCAGCTGTGTTCACTTACTCTAATTGCCCTCCTGTGTGTGTGTGTGTGTGTGTGTGTGTGTGTGTGTGTGTGTGTGTGTGTGTGTGTGTGTGTGTGTGTGTGTGTGTATATAGTAGGGTCTTCCCTGCCCCAATTATTAAATTCCTGTATGGACTTTGTTATTTTGGAATTTGGAGTTTTCCACCAGTTTAAATAAAGGTGCGTTTTCATTTTATTCTGTTGCTTTAGGAGTCTGCATTTGGGTCCTCTTCCTGCAAATCCATGACGCCATTCAGCTGACTGTTTCCTTGTGTTCTTCCAAAATAAATAGCCTTCCAGCAATAACCTACTTGCAAGGTGTTTAGGGAACATCGGTAAATTGTAGCATCTATCGACAGCCTGTGCGCGAGGCACAAATCTATAAATTATAGCTACAGAAAATAAACTGGGTTAGATTCTCCCTATCAGAGCACAAGTCTCTGCAAGTGCATTGGTCACATGCCATGTCGCCTAAAAACACATAAAATTTTCAGGTGCCAGATTGGCTCACGGTGTGAGCAGGCGACCCGGGTTTGGGTCTTTCCCCGCTTTCCTGTCTGCTCGTCACTGTTGCACTATCCAAAAAGGACAAAAATTTGTTGGAAAGACAGCGGTGAGATTTGGACTCAAAACTGAAAAAAAAATTTGCTTTTAGGTATGGCTTAGTTCCCTTCCCTCACACCATAAAGTACCATAAAGAATCAGATCAAAATTTAAACTTTAGAGATATACTGAATTGTTGTTTTTTTTTTATTCATTCCTGATGATGATGATGATGACAAATGCAGTATTCCTTGTGACTGTTCGATGAAAAGTGGCGTAAGACTAGAGACGCTATTTATTTTTTAAATATGTCTCAAAAATAAGAAGGAATGAAAGAGACAAAGAAATCCTTAACTCTGTTTGTTTGATGCGTTTAAAGCACAATATGTACTCCGTGTCTTTCTTTGAAAATATATCTGTAGTAGTTTGCCACATGTATCGGGGGCATTGAACACATTATCGTGTTGGACACAGCCTGTCAGATGCTGTAACTGTCTCTGAACAAGTCTGTTTTTATGACCAACAAATGACCTACCTCCAATCACACAGCCAGACACACATTTGCACACACATGCTCATGTGCATCCCTGCAGATACACAAGTGTCAATTTGATTCTCAGGTTGATTAATGCTACATTGAATCAGATGAATCGCACACTCTGCCTCATTCTGTTGGCTGACATTGATTTCCTCAAAGGATCAAAAGATGAAAGGAAAATTTAAGTATGTAAAGCCCATAAGCCATAGATGAAAGACAAGTGGAACGGGAGGGGGGGGGGGGGAAATTACGGCTTTGAGGTAAAGTTGCAGTACTATAAATTGAAAATGTGTCAAGTGACATGGCATGTACATTCAAGCATGGCATGTTTAGTTTGTTTTTGCATTTGGTTAACTGAGGCCATCATCACTGCATCTGTTTTTGCAGGAAGATGAACATGCTGAGTAAAATGCTGTTTAAGTTCTCCCATGGATCCCTGGAACAACCTCCCGCTGTACTGTAGTGAGTGCGCCCTGGCGGCACAGCAGGAAATCTTTGCTTCAGATCACAGTGCTAAAAGCTTGCTAGGTTATATTTCTCCTGCCACATGTTATGTTTCAAGGTAAAGCAAAATCACCAGTCCACATTGGAAAAAGCTGTTTCAATGACATTATGCTAACCCTTTGAGCTAGATTTAGTCCTAGATTGGGGGCTGCTGTGAAACTGTACTTGATGCCCAAATTACAGCTATGCTCATATTTACTATGACATTATCACACATGAGGTTGCAACAGTTGCATTAATTAGATAAAACGCTACAAGCAACAGCAGGGATATAGCACGTTTATCTCATTTATTTATCTCTCATTTATTTGGCCAGTACAAAACTGGACTAAACTGGATGGTTGCCAAGCAAACATTTTCTTGAAAACTAGCTTGTTGGATACTTGTGTAGGATATGGACTATATAAAAGCTCCTGAGTTTATAAAATTATACAAAAACGGAAGCGCCTTAAACCTGCATGCATTCTTTTTAATGGCCAGTAGAGGGTGACTGATTGCTAAAAGAATTACTGTTGCTTTGAAGTCTGTGGAAAAATGGTCCTCAGCCCTCTCGCTTTGTGACCTCAGTAAGGCCGCAGTAACAATAGAGTAAAAATAGGACAGAAGCCTCCGTGCGACCAGTGATTGCACAACTGTTTGGTTTTTTTTTTTGTCTGCCTCTCTTGGACTGATTGCAAATTGTGGTTGGGGTAACCAACTGGTCACCCAAAAGTTGAGCGGGAAGCACATTTAACCTCTGGGTGACCACTTTTTGTTGCAAGGCAGTTGTACAGGTCACCTCATGGGAGGCAACCTGTCTCAGTCCAGCTCAGACTGCAACCACTCTCAAACAGATCGGCGAAGGTCTGCAATTAATTCCCATCTAATTTACAAACACAGACATTCTGCCAGCACAGTGAAATCAGTTTCTGGCTGCTCCCTTGTCACAAGGGGTTGCCAGAGCTCTGCATGTTTGATTCAGCAGATTTTTATACAACTCTTAAGGGGATTTGTGTCCCCCAGCTGGAACTGAACCAACAACCTTTGACTTGCCAAACAAATGTGTAAACCACTACCCTATGGAAACACACAAATCTGAGTTGCTAAGTTTTGCGGTAGGCAATTTACTGCAAATTGTGTTAAATTGAATGCCGAAAAGCGTGTTTTATTTTGCGCCTGATATGTGTGATCTTTGCTGCTGGAGGTGTTTATTTACTTGGAATGAGAGGAGGAAACGCTATCAGAACAAGTGCATAATCGACACTGGTGGATGGCTCAAAGCTGTGAGCGCTGTGCCAAAATTTTAGCTCTCTGCCGTCGCTCTTTGCTCAGTCCTCACTCTGCGTTTAGAGCCCATCCCGATATTCCTGCTCTGCAATGGTGTTTTATTGAAACTGAGCAGAACTGAACTGAACTCATCAGAGCGCTGGAGGGAGGAGGAGAGTCCTCCTGATGCAAGATGCAAATCTTATTTTCCAGTGTTTCAAGTGGATTCCAGTGTTTCATGCTTTTAGTCTCATTTCTACACAGAGATCAGTGCACAATGAAAACCTCTCCCCCTGTCTTTTCTCAGCAGTGTGTACACGCACAGCAACATTCATGTTTCTTTATTTTGCTTCCCTTGATAGGTGCTATTACATAACATGTTAGTTAAATTAACATGCTCGATATTCCCAGGCTCACGCTTTCATCTTCACTCAGCAAATGCTGCAATACAATTTAAATGCCAGAATTAAACCCCCCTGTCCACTTAGCATTATTTGACCAGCTGTACCACTTAACTTCAATATTTATTATGAAATATTGTCAAAATGCAACAGCACAAAAATGATGTCAGTTCAAAGAAAGAATAAATAAATAACACTACAGTAATTTTTAAGAAAACAGTCTGCTTTGATATCAGATTGTTTGTTTTCTGCTGTTTTTTTTTACCCATACCTGGAAATCTCCGTACAGGAAAGGAGGCATCTTATTCCATTTACAGAGATCAACAGCAGACTTTCAGACTTCACAGTTTGAGTTAATAAATATGTGAAGATATCTTGGCTCTGTAATGCTGTAATGTGTTTTACGGCGCGCAAGTTCTAACTGTGAATGATGCAGTGAATGACAATCAGGTTAGGGTCTTTTCATAGCTCCTCCTCTCTATTGACCTATCACAGCAGCTGCACCATCAGTTGCAATGCCAACAAACCGTGTGCGTGACATTTCTGCAGGGACGCCCTCATAGCAAGAGTTTCCAACTTCACGATGTGAGACAGCTGCCCTGGTGCATAACTCCAGTTCAGTTTTACACACTTCATTAGCACACCTATGGCTTGGGATCTGGCAGTAAATAACACATGCCAGCTTGACCCAATCTCAAACTGTTTGTTTTATTGCCACCTTGAGGCGCTCAACGGTTTGAAGACAGCGCTAGACTTGGTGTGGTCTCAGACCTGATCCCTGTCTTTGAGGTGACCATTTCAACGGCATGGAGATCGCAAGCTGATTACACATGGTCCCAATAATTTTGGTCACACAGCGGTCTCCAACTACTGTTTTCCCTAGTGTGACTGCGGCTTAAACTATTTTATGATGCCTTAAAGCATCATAAGTCGCAAGTTTTTAGTCATATTGACTAAAATATAAAACTCACTTTGTAATCGCAATCCAGTAGCCAATTAACATGCAGGGTCCTCTTTGGCTATGCCCATCTTTTATACAGTCTGTGGTGTAGGTCTACACACTGCAGGCCAGCTACTTCAATTATTCCTATTCCTTCAATTTCTGCAGTAACCCCCTTTTGTTTTTAACAAGCTTACAGAGAAAGGTGTGTGTGTGTGTGTGTGTGTGTACATTTGTCAAATTCTGCAAATGACTCATTCACAAAGAGCTAACCAGTGCCCACTCACTACCTTGAACTTCCTTGCCTTGAGTCCTGCATGATGACTAGCTCTCAGGCTGTGGTTGTTGTAAACCCTACGTGTCCATGCCTCTCTCCACATCCTGGGTTACATCTGTGACACCAGGTTCACTTCCATGGGAGTAACTGTCCCAGCTTTTAGTCTGCTGGGCTGCAGAGGCTTTTGCAATTTGGCATGATGCAGCAGGGCTAGTCCATTTCCCTGAAATTTCATTGCAACAACTCAGAATGGTACTCATCTTCCTTCATCCTCCAGGAACTGCCTGCATACTCTCACCACACGAGGCCGACCATTGCTGTGCACTAGGAGGAACCCAGGATCCACTGTACCAGTGTAGGGTCTGACAACGAGTCCAAGGATTTCATCCCAATTCCTAATGGCAGTCAGTGTGCTGTTGCCTAGCCTGCAGAGGTCTGTGCATCCCTCCATGGAGATGGGTCCCCAGAACATTGCTGACCCACCACCAAACTGGTCATGCTGAACGATGTTACAGGCAGCATAACGTTCTCCACCGCCTCTCCAGACCCTTTCATGTCTGTCACATGTGCTCAGTGTGAACCTGCTCTCATCTGTGACAAGCATAGGGCACCAGTGGTGGCCCTGCCAATTCTGGTATTCTATGGAAAATGCCAATCAGACTCCACGGTGCCAGGCAGTGAGCACAGGGCCCGCTAGAGGACGTCAGGCCGTCAGGCCATCCTCATGAAGTCTGTTTCTGATTGTTTGGTCAGAGACATTCACACCAGTGGCTGCTGGAGGTCATTTTGTAGGGCTCTGGCAGTGCTCGTCCTGTCCTTTCTTGTACAAAGCAGCAGATACCGGTCCTGCTGATGGGATAAAGATCTTCTACGGCTGTGTCCAGCTCTCTTAGAATAACTGCCCATCTCCTGGAATTTCCCCCATGCTCTTGAGACTGTGCTGGGAGAACTGGAAACCTGGCAATAGCACATATTTATGTGCCATTCTGGAGGATATGGACTGCCTGTGCAACCTCTGTAATGTCCAGGTATCACCTTATTCTACCAGTAGAGACACGGAACAAATGTGAAACTAGTGAAAAAACAGTCAGAAAAGATGATGAAGGAAAAAATGTTAGTGGCCTCTTACAGGTGGAGGCCACAACCCCCTCAGATCAACATCCCAGAAGTTTAATTGACTCGATGCTATACTCTGATTAAAAAGTATTCCTTTCTTTTTTTTTTTTTTTAGCAGTGTAGTATTTGCTACGTACTGGACCCCCTGAGAAACCACTCCTTGGATGCAACACTGCTACATAATCATGCAGCTTATCATCTTTTGGATAAACAAGCTCTGTAATTGCAAATAAAGTCTCTCAAATATGATTTGTAGGCATTTTTACTAGTAAGTTTTTTAAAATCCTGCTGCTTGGGCAGAGGAGACGGTGTTGAGACATCAGAGCAATATTATACTGCACACAGCAGGCACTCTCAATGAGTAGAAGAATCTCATTAGCTCCACATCAGTTTATAGCGGTCTTGGTCAGTGACTTCTCTACACTACTTTAGTGTGTCGTGTGTTTTTGTAGAGCACTATATAGCGGATGAAACTTTCAGCACTTCAAAATGGCTGACTCACTGGATAGCAAACTTTACTGACCTAGCGGGCAAACCAAATATAGCCTAAGGCTAGGCTATGGAATTTTTCGCTGAGCGGAAAGGTGAATGGAAAGCAGAACCGCATGAGGTGACACTACTAGTTGAGAATGCAGGTAGGTGAGAGCAGCACAGCCTGAAATTGCAGCAGAGTTACAAAATATAAAGGCTGAACATGTGACTGAGCTGGAAGGGCAATAACAATAATGCATTTTTAAGGAGGTGATTTACTGGGTTTGACAAAAGATGGCATTTTTCTCTTGAGCAGATTCGTTTCATACCAGAATAAATGAAGGCAAGTGAAAAGACTATCTAAAGGTGAGGGAGCCACTAAAACCTGCCCTCTGTGCTCCATAATTGCATTCACCTACGTGTAATTGACCTTAATGAGGTGTCTGAGTGTGACGCTGGTGTATTAGCTAGCTGTGCATTTCTGTCAAAGCTTCATTTTCAGTGTCATCACAAATCACAGACAGCAGCTGCTCCAAAGCTAATAACTGCATTTGTTCTCATTTTCACACGGATGTCTAATATAGTCACATTTATATAGTTAATGTTCACATAGGATGTGCAACAATATAAAAGAATGGTTCCCTTGGGATTTGAAATGTGGACCATTTGTTTCTGTTTGTTCTTTCTTTTACTTTTATTTCATCTTTTTTGTTCAAGCGGCGAAGTTACCGTGAGTAAGTTATGCTATTTTGATAAACGACACAGATGAGATAAACATGGTTAGCAGTACAGTGCAAATGTACATAGTGAAGTGGCTCCTCATACTCCTTTGGTTCTAATAATGTAAAAAATAGAGGCACTCTGAGGTTTTACAATAGGAACCTTGTTTAGTATTCCTTATTGCTATCACAGATTCCATTTCATGTTGCAGCTTTATAGCCAGAGAGAAGTGCTGGAGCACTCTGATCATTTCCCTCTTCCAATAATAGCTTGGCTGTTTTTGTCTGCACATGTATTGGATGCCAACCAGCCAACTTTGCACTTCCCCAAAGACGAGTCCGAGATAAACGTCTTGAAGGACACTGTTTGTTTTTCCTTGTGCCACTGATTTGTTCTTTGATTTGCTCTTCCCACTGTTCTTCACGCCAGCATGGACTCTATTAGCATCCAGGGATCAGCACCACCCAGGCAAAGGCAGGTGATGTTATCAAAACGTCCTCCACTTACACTTTTGTCGTTATGGAGTGTGTTATCACACTTTTGTATTTTCCCGTGAATGCAACAAAGCCCTCTGCCTTTACATTCTCGGCTGGAAAGATACTGGAAATGAGTTTCATCCTCAATTACAGGCAGCCAAGTCATCCCCTTCTCTGTCCTCCTGAGGAGCATCAGTCCTGATGCACCGAGAGATCGCCAGATTTTAAATGATGTCAGATGGTGTGTTTAGAGCTTTAGAGGAGCAGCAGCAATTCATTAATTAATTAGCCAAGAAGCGGAGTCCATTTAACCTAGAGAGATGATCAGTATGCACGTCTCGTCCATTAAAAAATAACTTTTATTTCCGACTTTCATATTTCCCATTAATGTGGCTTTGATTGCTTTATGAGACATGATACCTTTGCACTCCTCACCTCCTTTGTACAGATTTCGGGATGAGCATCACAGACCAACACATATCTGGACAGATGGCACAAGTGCTCTTCAACCTTATTATTATTATATGACTAATTTTAAATATTGGCTTTAGGCCTGACTGAAAGTAAGCAGAAATTAGCTTTCTGGAATAACCATTTAAATAACTACAACTCATTTTGTGACCTGATCAATCGCAGTATTAATCCATGTATACTGGTTTGGATAAGCAGAAGAAAATGGATGGATGGGACATCTGCATAAAATTATAATTTTTGTTTTTCTGAATAAAATAGGTTTTATATTGGAATTATTTTTCCGACTTAAATATTTGTCATCTACATTTTAAAAAAAAACCTGATTGCGCCAAGGATAATCACAAACTTACCTCGTCTGTTAATTATTATTATTACTGCCAGATTAAATAAAGGCTTGTAAAGAGCCTTTATTAAATGAAGAGCAAAAATGCATTAGAGACTCTCCACTGAGCTGAAATTATTGCACATAATTAGATAAATGACATAGTACTCATTGGGCCTGCATTCCGAAGTTTCAAAGGGAGGGAGGCACACGCAGGAACATGCGTGTTTGAGTGGACTGACTACCAAAACATAAAACAGAGAATCTGGAATTAGAGCACACTCAGAGGGAGTGTGACTTCATTCGCTGCAGTTTACTGCTACACTGTGTTTATGTTAAACTGCCATTGTAGCCCCTTGAGAGTTAGTTCTAAGTGAAGTTATTTGTTAATAGAAAAACTGTAATAAGACTGTTAGAGCACTAATAATATTTAGACATAATTGTGACATTCAAATGCTGCATCTTACTTACTGATAATTTTCATATTTCCACATTGTAGACAACAAAAAAGGTTTTGAAATTGTAATAATGACATCAGTTATCTTTCACATCTCTAAGCAATCATGTTTATTGCAATTTAAAATATGCACAATGATTTAAAAAAAAAGTAGTAGAAGCATCAGGAAGCAGAAGAAGCTATTAAATAACACAAGCATTTGCAGCCTGGGGTTTGTGCTGGGGTGGAGGATGACACATTCTTTATGGTCTATATTTGTGAAAACTGCAAAAACCACGTCCATGTTGTTTAAAGGCGCCACATATTAGACCCGTAGATTATAGGCTTCACAAATAACTTTTTTAAATGTGATTGTACCCTGCAATTTGCAGCTCAACATCAAACGCCTCTAATCACACATTTCACTTCATTGTATTCAAGTTTTTTTTTAAATATTATTATTATTAGTATTATTTATCAGTACAGAAAAGGTATTATTATTATTATTATTATTATTATTGGCAGTAGTAATAGTATTGCCACTTTGATTACATCAATTGATGATCAAAGAATCTAAAGTGCATTTCTTCATGACAGCAGCAGGGGAAGCAGAGGTTAAGCCAAAACAAGATTTTAAGATGGTTGTCTTAAAAACTTAAGTACCCTGAGGGAAATACAACAAGCTGTCAGTGTTAGTTTTTTTATGTGTTGACCTTAAAGAAATTGAGGTGGACACGGAGCAACACTTGGGAGTCATGTTTCAGGTTATTATCCACCAACCCCGGAGAAAAATATTTGGTTTTCCAACAACTAAATATTCCACCTCAGCAGGGATGTCATCACGACAACGAACAAGCGGCATCACATTTTCAATTTTACGTTGCATTTTTGCATTTACTTGTTATTGCAGCATTGGTTCTCGTGGCATTTCTGCCAGCTAGTTTGACACTTGGCACTCTAGTGCAGTGGTTCTATCAGAGAATACACGGGCCTGCGATGCTGCTGAGGCACACGATACATGCTCGAGTGACAAAACCAAATAACTGAACTAAACTGGAAACAGACATTCTTGATTTAGCAGTGACTGATCCGCTCCTGCATCCTGAGAGCTGTTCACTGATTTGGCAGATTTCTCTGCTTAAATCTTCTGCAGCATACCTCCTGTGCGAGGAAGAACTGGTTTCCTCTGCTGCAGTTCTGCAGAGGTTAAGGTTCGTGGTTGACTCTGGAACTGTTGAAAGGTCACAGGAGCCAGAAATGAGTTTAATGATAAGAGTCATCATGCTCTGAGGGGTTGATGTGCATCGTTGGTGGCATGAACCTTCCCATTACTCATGCAGCACGTGAACCTTGGTTCTGCCACTTCTAGTGTGACATGACATTCACCTCCAACTCCAGACACGCACGCGCGCGCGCACACACACACGCGGTCACACAAGATCAAGCCCTTACTGAAGCGCTCAGCTGCTTGCAGTTTTCCCTCCAATGCAATTAATATTAATAATTATTATTAATATAATCAATTAATAATAATTGTAATATTCACCTTCCTGACTTCACGATGAAGTAAACAGAACCAGCAGAAAAGACCCGTCTTTCACAAAGCTAACCTTCTGAATAGATAAGCCATGATTTCGCCGGATGAGTGATGTAAGCCGTGACAAATCTTTTTCCTGAGACGCACACCAGGAAGCAGAGCCGAAACAAAACGAAATCAACAGAAGAAAGCTCTCGGCAAACTCGCGTCAGAGTCTGACTCTCCCAGAAGTCTTTTCAACTTGTGTTTTTCTGTAGTTTTTCACAAAAGTTCCCAAATGGACACTTTGGCTGTAATAAGCAGTTCATACATTTTACGTGTGCCAAATGGAAAGCTTGGAACAAAATCACAAAAAAATAAATAAATAAAAGGAAGAAAGAGAGCAACTTTCGCCGTCTCCCTTAATCGCAAGGGGTCAACGCGGCAGGTAGCTCTGCAGATGGCAGAGTTGGCACATTTTTATGCCTGACGCAGGATTTGTGTCTCCTCCTGGGAACAAACTGGGGATTTTTCTCTCGTTGGGCGAATGTGTAAACCACGACACTGTGGCAAAACTAGGTTTGTCATGACTGGCACTTCAGGTTTGTCTCAGAGGAAAGACAAAGAATCTCAAAAGTCAGGTGATAAAAGTAGAATTATTTTATTCTGAAAATGTCTTCTAATACATATAGGATAGAAGCAGCGCTCCACCTTGCCTTTTAAGAAGGGCTCATCTTGTCAGAAGAAATTAACATTTTTATCAGATATATTATTATTCTTATCATGCTTCGGGGGAAAAGAGCAGCGGCACAACATCAAACAGCAAGGACCGCTTCTTTAATGAATAATTGTTTAAACGGTCGTCTTGGAACAAGATGAGCTAAGTCAGGGTCTGTCTGATTCAGTTTAGGAGGGGATTGATCAATTAGACTTTCAGGTGATTAATCTCAGCAGTCCTTTAGTATGTTAGCAGAAAGAAAATGAATAGAAACACTCACAATCAGGTGCAAATTTGTAATTTGAAAATATGATATTCTCTAATTGGATATGTTTTACCCATCAGAGAGAACAGGTTTGATTTAAATCTACATACAGTTGGACTTATAATCTTTACTGTCCGTGCAACTTTCTTGATGTTTTAAGAAGCGGCTAGAAATTGTTTGTGTTCTGGGCTGTTATGAACTGCCCATAAAAATAGGTGTGGCCACCACGAAGTCCTGTCTTCAAACCTTTGGAGCATTTTGCCTTCTTACTGTTTAGAAACTACCAACGTTGCATATATAGCTTGACTGTGCCTGTGTAGTAAAGAAGACTGAACTGGCAATGCAGCAGCAGCTAAGGGAGCAAGCATGCAACTGGTCTGCCTGTCTGCACAGAGATTAGCCATGTGCACATCCCATAAATCAGCTTGTAGGTTGCCAGGTTGTGGTGACAAATGGGTTGGATTGTAATTACAGATGCATGCATTATAATTCTTCTTTCAGCATGTCCCTTTAGGGTTCACCACAGCGGATCATCTGTCTCCATCTGACCCTCTCCCTTGAATCCTCCTGTCACACCAACCTTCTGCAGGTCCTCCTTCACTACATCCAATCTTGAATCTTCTCTGTGATTTTCCTCTTTTCCTCCGGCCTGGCAGATCCATCTTCAACATCCTTTCTCCAATATATCCATTGTCCCTGCTCTGCACATGCCCAAATCATCTTAGTCTTGCCTCACTGACTTGCTCCAAACTGGATAACCGGAGTTGTCCCTCTGATGTACACATTTCTAATATTGTCTATTCTATCTTAGCATCATTGCCTCCAGCGCTGCCTCCGTCTTTTTGTCAATGCCACTGTCTCCAAACCGTATATCACAGCAGGTCTCACTACCATTTTTGTAAACCTCCCCTTTCATGCTTGCTGCTATCCTTCTGTCACAAATCACCCCTAACGCTCATCTCCACCCGCTCCACCCACTCCACCCTACCTGCACTCTTCTTCTCCTTCCCTCTCGTGCACTGTTTGTGCACGAGAGGGTGGCTGACCCAAGGTTTCTAAACTCATCTGCCTTCACTATTTCTGCTCGCTGCATGTTCACAGTTACACCTGTTTCCCTCTCATTCACACACATATTCTGTCTTGCTTCTAATGGCTTTCGTTCCTCTTTTCTCCAGAGCATACCTCCACCTGTCCAGGCACTCGTCTACCTACTCCCTACTCTCACTACAGATCAGTGTCATTAGCAAATATCAGTCAATGGAGACTCCTGCCTGACATCAACTGTTAATAACCTGTCCATCACCACAAACAAATGAGGTCACTCCTACTGCACGCCTCACCACTGTCCTGCACCATCCTCACATCATAGCTGCCCTCCTTCCTCCTTACTAATCCTCTGCACTGATTCACTGACTGTCCTCCATCCATCCTCTTCCCTCTCTTATTTTCTACATTCGTCAACTCAAAGTATTCCTTCCATCTTCTCAACACATGCTCTTCACTTGTTAGTACACGTATTATAATTATTAAGAGTAAAGCTTGAGGGTCATGTCAAATTCAGGAGATTCCCCAAGAGAGGAAAATGGGAGGGCTCCAGGAGATGGTTCTACAATGGCCCAGGCAGGACACTCTCAAAGAAGGTTAAATACATAAGCAACAGCAGCTGAGCTAGCGAGCATGCAGCTGGTCTCCCTGCCTGATTGGAGATTTGCAGCGTTCTGACGGGGAAGCTACATCTGTCTTTTATACACAGTCTATGGCAATACTTAGTGTCATGTCCAGACACGGAACTTATTATGTCCTCAAGGCAAAGGGCAACTAAAATGATGTCATTCTGTTGTAAGAAAAGACCTCAACCCTAATTCTGTGACAGTGATTTCAGAGCTGGTGGAAGCTTTGCCAAAGCCTCCGTGGTGCAGTGATTAATGAACAGAACAGAAGGGGAAGCCAGTGGTATAAATCTAACCCCTCGTTTTTTTTGTTAACCACAGCCTGTCAGATGTAATGAAATGACAGAATGGATGCAACATCCAGGCCAGGGCCAGACCAGTGTGGGGATGCAGCATTATGATGACGTAATGAGAGAGATTTTAGGTTTGGAAAGCCTTCAGTGAATCGCTTACAGGCCTTCAGGAGACATGAGTCAGAACTCATGACTGCGATGACCTGTTTGCCTTCATCTCAGTGCATCCCTTCATATATTTCTAACTTCTCAGTATCTTCAGTTACTGTTTCGCTTGCACAGAAATGCACAGTTTGGACCGTGTTAATCTTGACACAGCAGGCAAAGGAATGGTTATACAATACAAACAGATGTTTTGATCTTAGATAAAGGCTTGCCTTTTGTGAAAGACTTGTAGGAAAAGCAAGCCAGAAGATTTTACTTCCAAGTCAGATAATTAAATTATGCAAGGACTCAACCATCTCTATCCACAAATAAAGAGCCCAAGTGGGAAATCTGGTTTAACAAGACAAGTAGCAAGGTTGCAGTTGCTAACAGGATAATAAAGAGCCATATTCACGTTCTGTATTCATGACCCAGTGGAGATATTTAAAATGTGATTTGTTTGTTAATTAGTGTTTGCATATAGTGCAATATTTTTGTCAGCTGCTCACAGACCTCACAGAGTGGTAGTACTGAGACTGCATTTGTGCCGCAAGGAACTGTAGGACTTCGTGCAGAACCCTGCTTTCTCTCTCACTCCATACACACACACACACACACACACACACACACACACACACACACACACACACACACACACACACACACACACA
>JAVDPK010001968.1:209785-224811 GCA_034780415.1 Cichlasoma orientale
ACACACACACACACACACACACACACACACACACACACACACACACACACACACACACACACACACACTCAGACACAGCTATGGAGAGAGAAAGCTGTTGTGAAATGTCAGCAAGATAAGCAATAGTGCCCTGCTGCTCACCAGAGAGCAAAGAGAGGATGAAAACACAATTATGTTAATGACGAGTTTGGGTTCTCTGCATTGCAGCCTCACGGCAGCAGGTAGACCTTTATCCTGAACACATCCAGCCCTCAGGCTGTCTCCGGTTGGCCTGCGAGGTCAATGGGAAGACAGTAATCAAACATCTGCAAACTTCAATAATGTTTCAATAAGTTTAAAGCAAGAGTTGAGCATTAACTGTGTTTTCGTGCGCGTTTTCACGATGTATCTTTTTTTGTGTGTGTTAAAACGCAGTCTACCACAAGTCAAAGATAAGTGTTTGTAGGTTAGCTACTTGACTTGAAATATGTCAACTCCCACTAAAGAAAAAGAGTTGAAATGGAACCAAGTTGTTAACAAAACTTGGACTTTGAAGACACGGGCAGACAAGTGACGGGCCACAGGAGAGAATGGTTAGACTGGTTAAACACTAGACTAGAAACAGATAAGCAATATGGAATGGACTGAGAATATTTGGAGGAATGTTTGGAAAGCCAGGCTAATGTACTGTACTTATCGTGAGATGATGGAAGTCAGGTGAGCAGGCTGGGATGGGTGATGAGCTGATTACTGGCAGGTGTGCAGGATGAGCAGAACTGGGAGCCAGGTGAGGGATTCACAAGAAAAGACATACAGAGGAGAAGTGCTGGAAACACAAGGCAGGGAAAACAAGAAAACTTTAGGGAGTCATCAGAACAGGGTTTTGCTCTGACTAACAGTTTCATAATATCCCGTGAAATTGCAAAAACAAGTTGAGAGGGAGTTTATCATAGCATGCACGCTGGACTCTGCAGTGCTAATGTGTTCCAAGATGGAAAAAGGACATCACAGAATATCCAGAGCTTCAAATCAAAGACAAAGTGGAAAATTTCTGTTTATTCTCTTTGTTTGAACAAATGCTGTGATGCGCGTCTCAGTCCAGTTGCTCATCATCAGCTGGGGAATGAAGAGAGACTTTGAGATGACCATGGGACTGGCATCAATGCTGGCAGTCCCATGGTTATTGCTGGCATTGCTTGAGGTTTTGTGCAAGTTAAACATGTTGTTAATGTTGCAACTGAAATAAAGACAAGAGCATTGGATCACAGTTTGTTTCACTTTTTTGGTGAGGATGAGACTGAGAATGCGAATAGAGACTACAGATGGCTCAGTCTGGGCAAAGGACTAAACAAATATAGGACCACAAACCAGGGAGCTTTTTGTGAGACGAAAGATTCCCAGAGCTCTCAGATGCAGACTGGATGGCAGTTGCCATGCATTTGCTGTTGGTGCCAAACAAGAAGCACTCCGAGAGTGCAAACCTCCAGCAAGGCAGCTCACTCTCTGGGCAGTGTTCACTTTTAAGGGAATAGAATTGTAGTTTGTAAATATTCATTTTGATTTCTTTGTTCATTTTAAACATACTTTAAGACGTTCGTAGTAAGGGCAGCATGACAGATGTGTACTTACTAGACACAAATAACTTGAGCTTACTACATAATAAAATACTACAGTATATTTTGCTTTCTCTTTTCTTTAAAGATATAACAACTTGAAAGAAAGTGAGATCAGAGGTCAAATGTGACATAATATTTGGACGTAAACTACAATGTGAGGTTTATCAGTACCAGTATATACCAGTATCATTTCCTAAATGTTGCCAATACAAACAAAGGCAGTAGAATTTTACGTATAGTTTTAAAGAGAATACATTGTGTGAAAGTTTGACCTAATGAAAGTTTAACAGTTTAACATACCTGCATGCAAACACTACCAAAAACACAACCTCCTTGGCGGAGATAATTAACTATTCAGAATGGCAAGGTTTTACATCCCCGGTCCAGGTGGAACCAAGAGTTAACACATTTCAGTAGCTGGTTCTGGGTTCAGATCCGGGACCTCTCACACCCCAAGTGAGAATCGTAACCCTCGACTGGAGTGAGAAGAAAAGGCATGCAGTTCATCTTATGTCCAGGTTTTCCCCTACGCCGAGGCAAGAGAGATTTCACACGTGAAATGTAAAACCTGGTCAAGGCTTTCATGAGAGTTTCGCTCAAGGCAAATAGAAGGCAACATTCCCACCGACATACCAACACTGAAAGATGCCACACCGTCAGCTGATCATCCACTCGTCCATGTGAGGAAATTCAGTCAGTTTTCAAGACAATTTGAAGACTTCAAAACAGTGAGAGCACGATTTGTCGTGTCCAGCATTCATACCTCCCAACTTCTCCCTTGGAAAAATAATTGCCAAGCCCTTTACATCGATTGCAAGGGACAGCATTTAAATCAGGAAGGTGCAAGTGGAGACCAGAGCTATGGCCGCAAAATGTACTTTATGTTTTCTAGTCTCCTGATTGCCTGTCATGTGCAGTTACACCAAGCAAGCCTGAGACCGTGATTACATCCTTAGGCAAAGATGTTATTTGACTCAAAGTTGTCAGTCCGGATAAAAAGCAGCGAGCTGTGGTGTAAATTCCATCTTTTCACTTTCAAATCTGACATCCTTCACGGCAGGACGGCAAGATTTGTGCGTACCTTTCAACACTTTGAGAATTCACCTCTGAAAAGCAAAGCTAATTTTTGATTGAGCAGAATTACGATAAAGTTACTGCCACAAAAACAACATGGTTTTGGTTTAAATAAACAAAACTGCAACTTTATCAAGGTTAGTGGATCTTTATGATCATTGTTATAATGATATCCAAATAAAACAAATGTTACTTTAAGGTGACTAATTGTGGTTGTTTTTCCTTTACATACTGTAGAAGGGCAGTCTGTGTAAAATTTCATACATTAATTTCTTTGAACCACCCCCCCCCACCCCCCCCCCCCCACACACACACACAAAACCCTCAGGTCCTCAATTTTGCAAATATGAACATTACACTGTGAAGACTTTCTTTACTTCCCAATGCTCCATTTTCTGTCGTTTATTGTTTTTCCTTCTCATCTTCCAAATGTTTTCCATGCCTGCAGCTCTCGGGGACATCTGCCCTCGCCAGCCACTGCTTCAACATGTTGTTACGTTCTGCTGATGCTCAGGGAATGATGAACAAGGCACGGTGTCAGAAATACTTTAAACCATTATTTTATATATATATTTTTTAATTCAATTTAAGCAACCGAGTCTATTTCCTGAAACACATATTCAGTAATCCAGTATCAACTGACAAATTGCATGTTGGAAGCTTTGTGTGTTTCATTTTGTTCTTAGCTGTATTCAATTAAAAGCTTATGGTTTACGTGTGTCACAGAGACAGCTGCACCGATCCCGTGTTATGTTTACTGTAGATTTTGGGGTCCTTTGGGATGCTCCTCTTATCCTTATCCTCCATTCTCCTTCAGCCTGTGAATATGTTTCTTTCTGAGCAGGATGAGAGCGGCTTTCTGTTAAGCTCGAATGTGTGAGCAGTGCTTTCTGAGCTTTGTGCTTTAGTGTAGGTGGTATTTATGTGGAGAGGTTTACACTGGGATTTTTATTCATGTCTTCTGTGCCATAACTTAATGAGCATCATGCATCAGATTTTGCTTTCCAGTAAGAGTTGGATAGAGAATTATTTTTATAGCATGTACAGGTGCATAAGTAGCTGTGCAGAAGGCTTTGACCTAATCAGCATTTGCTTTAATGTATGATACGGATGCAGTGGCACTAAAGAGAAAATCAAATGAATCTCGTGCATACTAATGTAACCTTCTCCTAACACCTGACAGGCCACTGCACACATCATCCAGATCCATTCTTCACACTGTTGTAGTTCAAAGAGTGATCACTTGCTGGATCTCGCACTGCGTTGTGTTAGAAAAACGACTTAAATGTCACTCTGCGCAGATAGGCAGGCTCCTGTGAGCATGAATTTGCTGCAGTGTAAGCCATAAAACATCCTCACTGATTGCAGAAAATATTTGCATTGTTCTGATGTTCATGTTTCTTTATATTAAAGCAGTTAAGATTTTAAAAAGACCATTAAAACACGTGGAAAAAATTTCACTTTGCTCCTCTCATGTTAACATGTATATGTTTAGATGGTGCAGATTGATTTCGGGTTGTGAGAGCTGAGGGTGAAATCCGATACAGCAAAGCAATCTGAATGCACTGTGGAGGTGAGTTGTTTATGCAGACAAACACTGTTCACCAGGTGTATTTGGAGGTGTAGGTAGAAAAGCAGAATATTTTTGTTCCTATTGATCAGTCCTCCCCAGCTGCACGGCTAGATGTGCTGTTGGTTTGTCTTTTTCAAGTTGCTCTGAAATATGATATCAAGCTCAAGGCTTCTTTTAGAAATCTCTTTAAAACTCTGAGAAAGGTTTGGTTTCTGAAATGGAGTAATTTTGTTCATTTTTTTTAAGTTTAGACTTTTCACATTTCTGTCATTTACTGGGTTCCCCCTCCACCTGAAAACATGCTGTAAGACAGATGATTATCCCAGTTTTCTCTTCAGGAAATCATGCTTACAGGTGTGGTTAACTTAATTATGCTCTTTGCTTCTCAGTAGGTAAATTTAGATAACTGGAGTGGGTCATTTGCCTCAGCAAATAGTGTTAATTAGGATTAGTGTGCCCAGCAGACATATCATTGATAGAGATGTTGAGAATGTGTGAATCTGTAGGAAATGCAGGACAGTACCTAATAATTTAATGTAATTAACTTTAATTGAAGATAAAGCATAGGTTTATCTATAAAATCATAGTGAGGATTTACTTACATACTGTATACTTGGGGAGGGGGGGGGGGTAACCATAAATGCTCAAATCCAAAGTGATAAAATGACAAACATTCAAATAACTGCAAGTTGATAAAAGCTGAAAAATATTTCACCTACTTCTGAGTTATTTTTCTTTGACAGGTTAAAGCTAGTACAGTATCTTCGTTCTTCCTCTTTCAGCTGGTCTCTTTAGGGTCACCGCAGCAGGTCATCTGCCTCCGTCTCACCCTATCCCTGACACCCGCTTCTGTCACACCAGCCCTCTGCATGTCCTCCTTCACTACATCTATTAATCTTCTCTGTGCTCTTCCTCTTTTCCTCCTGCCTGGCAGCTCCACGTTCAGCATCCTTCATCCAGTATATCCACTGTCCATCCGCTGAACATGTCCAAACCATCTCAGCCTTGCCTCTCTAACTTTGTCTCCGAACAACCTGTCCATCTTCAACTCTCCCACCTCGAGTATATTTCTGTATTTGTCATAGACCAAAACATATCACTAGTCTCTCCCTGAGATGTTTTCCAGTTTCTTTTATGTGACTGGTCTATGCCCTCTGTAGCAGAAGTTCAGTGAGGCTGAATGTTTTTTAAACGGGATAATTTGTTCCTGTTTTCAGCTGCAGATTATAATGTTTTTGCACGTTTGAATATTTACAGCAAGTAAATGTTTTGTGTGTCAGGATGAGATGAGTGTAAAGGTGAGAACCCAAACACAGGAGGCTGGAGTTAAATGGCTCAAAGCAAGCATTTAATGCTATAGTAAGCCCGTAAATACACAATCCGGGGGTGCCAGCAGAAATCTGAAAGACTGTGGTGCAAATGAGAAACAAAGACAGAAATATAAAAGAAACTGTGACAAAGACTAAGGGGAAGACAAGACTATTTATACATAGAGGGCTGATTAGGGACTGACCAATAGGAAGGCAAGGAAACTTGGGTGAAGGCAATCAGGAAGCCAAAATTAACAGAAGGACACAAAAGGAAACAAACCATCAAAGTAAAAACAGGAACTACAGTAAGACAAATACTACAGCAGAGAGACAAGAGATGCACATTCAGACAAAACAGACCTAAAACAGACCTAAAACATAAATGTGTTACTACAGACATCATGTAGCAAAGACAGAAATCTCAGCAAACAGAAGTCGCAGCCATATCACGACTCAAAGTCACTGTTAGAATAATAAAGAATTCAAAGCAGGGATCCAAAACTGAACCTACCAAATAAGAATCAAACCTTCGAACAGAGGGAATAACAATAAATCCTCAACAGAAGCCCAAATTCTGACACATAAAACCCCAGAACAACAAAAACCCCGAGATCCATGGAATTCAAAATAAACTCCGGTACTTGTGGTGATTGTAATGATGCATTTTACACATTTTATTTGTATAACAACAGACTTCAAATCCTGTGCTGGTCATAGTTTTGTTTTTGTTTTTTTTTCATTTGCCTTTAGCAAAAATATGCACAGATTGATTATTTCTGAATTTTGCTGTTCTTACCACGTAAACAAGAAAGGTTGCCTTGTGCCACTGGATACGTTTTAAAGTGGCTCAGGCAGTGTTTAGTTTGCACGAACATCCATTCCTGAAGATTTAATTAACTTTTTGATGCTGGTTACAAGCTGCTTTTTCAAATAATTTAAAAGCAAAGATAAAAATCAATCATTTGAAAAGATATGTTCTCACTCATCTTCAGTTGCTTAAGTTTTCTCTTTTATTGAGTCCAATGTTTTCTGCATGTTGCCAGCCAATAATATGGGTTCACACACATTTTCAATTTGTTATTCAAGCTCAAGGGCAGAATTGTCATGGTGGCTTAGAACCGGCATAAACCCTGCAGTTAAATGCCTGTCTGAGTTTCCATTAACCTACACAATAGAACTGCCCTACTAATTTTCACAGCTCCACTTTAGTAATAATTGATATTCAGGATGTATATTCTTGCAGCTGCCAGTTAAACTCAGTGTACACACTCGGGCATGGTGGGTGTTTTTAATCTGCTCGGGAATGTGTGCCATATTTAAGTCAACAAATCAGTCAAGCCTCAGCCAAACCATAGTCATATCTGTAGTGATCGCATCTTTAAAGCACACAAGTTGTGATTGTATATTATACTGACAAATAATGTGCCATTAATTACTTGTCAGTTGGTTTTGAATTCAATTTCTTCTGTCTTTTTCCAAAGGGAAAGCTGTCAATCATCTATCTTAATCATTATTGGACATCAGAAAAGGGGACGATATAATTTAAGAAACTCGGATGTGAAAACAGAGAAAAAACAAACAAACAAAAAAGCGATGTTGTATTGCCTCTCTCTGTGTGAAGAACTGCTGTATGGTGGTAATGCTTCAGGCTGTTTCTTATGGTGTTTGAGATGGCTGTTAGAGACAACTGTGCGAGCGGCGCACAGCTCTTAAAGCCATCTTGTCTTCATACAAAATCTGCGCTTCAGTGCTGAAATCACCTCGACAAAGATGTGATACTTATAAAGGCTTTGGTGCACAGCCGTATAATTAAAGACCCATTCCACAGCTGATTAGGGAGGAAACACTGTCTCGCCCTCTATGCAGTGCATTTGTCTTTAGACAGATGTTCATTTCTATTTGTCGGATGAATTGCTCAATTTCTTCTGAATATGCTTTTTCATTTAAGCCAAGAGTTTAAGTACACTGAACCAGTACTTCATGTATATTTATAGAGTGCATTGTTTGCTGCCTCTTTTGTGATGTTTATTAAAGTGGCAGTGCTTATTTACATTGCTGTAATCCCTGTTCTACATGTGCTGGCTTCCTCTTCTATTTTGTATTTCTCAGCTTGATAATTGCCAGTTTTTGAACTTTCCAGTAAAAGAATCTACTGTTCTGCTGGATTAGTTGACATGATCTGAAATAGAATAGCCACAAAGATTAAAATTGCAGGAGAAGGTTGGATTGATGGTTTGGGTTTAATTATTTAGATGGCACTGTTACTCTTGTTGAATCTTTTGCTTCTATGTTAACTCAGTCAGGACCACTGTGGTCAAATTAGGATTATTATTTCTGTCTGTAGGAATTTAGATCTGGCAGTATGACAGTGCATTTGGACCTTCCTGCTTTTAAACAGTTTTTTCACTGGTTTTGCATTTGGCTAGGGTCAGTGTCACTACTGGTGGCATGAGATGATACCTGGACCCTACAGAGGTTGCAGAGGTAGTCCGGCTCCTCCAGGATGACACATCAATATGTGCCAGATAGGCAGTTACTCTGGAGCTGGACAGGGTTGTAAAAGGTCCTTATCCAATCAGCGGGACTGATATCTGCACCAATAGAACACCTCTGGGACATTATGTTTCAGTCCATCCAATGTTACCAGGTTGCATCTCAGACTGTCCAGGAGCTCAGTGATGTACTGGTCCAGATCTGGGTGAAGATCCCCCAGGACACCATCTGTCGCCTCATTAGGAGCATGCCCTGATGTTGTCAAGCATCCATACAAGCATGGGGGGACATCAAAACCTCTCAAAATACTATAAATACAACATGAAATATAAATCACAACAATATACAATAACATAAAACATTAAAACATTAAGTGGCTTCTGAAGAGAAACAGCCACAAGTCTCCTTCACTAAATTCCTTATTATGCATTTAAATTTACCCACAGACAGAAGCATATTTAAATTGAGGTCTTTCTGTAAATTATTCCATGTCCAAGGTGCATAGTAGGAAAATGCTGTTTTCCCAGATCTGTCTTAACTCTCAGTACATCCAAAGACAACCTTTTAGAAGAGCATAGCTGGTAACTGTTGGTATCAGGACACTGAAGGGTACAGAGGTAAACTGGAAGTTCACATAAAATGGCTTTCCAGAGGAAGATATACCAGTGCCGTTTTCTTCAAATTGTCATAAATCATAAAGAATGCAGTGGTGAGTCAGAGACTTTCGTAATAAAATGTAAAGATGTGTGCTACACTGAATCAGGACTCTTTAGAAGTGAAGAGGTAGCATGAATCACCATAATCAATTACATTACATCAATTTTCTTAGCATTAGCAGAAAAGCGAGATTTATTTCTAAAGTAAAAGCCAATCTTCACTTTGAGCTTCCTAATGAGATTAGCAATCTGTCCATTAAAGAGAAGCATGTCATCTATCCATATACCCAGATACTTGTAGGCATGTACCCTTTCAGTGTTTTTGCCGGCAGATGTAACAGTGTTAATATCATCAAACCCCTGTGGTCGAGCTTTTGAGAAGACCATAAATTTTGTTTTCTGAACATTTAGGACCAATTTTAAATCCAACAGAGCAGTTTGTAATGATTTCTGTGTGTGATATATGTTTGCAGAGACTGATAAGTTTGGAGCCTTAATGCCAAATCTAACTTCTTTCTACTGCTGCTCATCATATCTAATGATTAAACTTAAATACAGTGCCCTATATGAGACTTGCCAGTTATTTGCAAGAACAGTATCAGTTCAGCTGTTCTGCCAGGAGTGCAGCTGAGTCTGTGGTTGGCCCAAACTAATTCCATGCTCAATTTCTGTTTATATTGTATAATTCATAAAATATTGGCTTTGTGTTTCATGAAGGCCACATGAACTACTGGGCTCTCTTTGTGCGAGTCTCCTTTGTCACATGCTCTTTTTTTTTCAAATGCCATTACATGCTGCAGCAGTGAACTACGGACAGGTTTAACAACTTTTTAGGCTCCAGATTATTTTCAGTATTTACAGCTGAGTGACTCTATGCTTGATTCATTGAAAGCTGGCGTAGTGGAAGCCACTCCAGCAAACAACAGAACAGTCTGTATAGATTACCAGCTTGAATAATTCATGATTTGGCCCACAGAGTGCAGAGTGCAAAAACTATTACCAGCATAGAAAGGCAAGACTGTTTTACACGAGCAATTACTGATTTTCGGGGGGGGGGGGGGGGTGACATTTAAATCGGTGGAAGGTACTTTAAGCGGAAATAAGAAATCTTCATATAAAATCTGTCCACTGACCTCAGAAAATCCATCTCTAACCATTATCGATATGGTATTATTTTAAAGGGAACCTGTAAAGTTTTTCTTATTTTCTGTCATATTAAACATGGACAGTTTTTTTTAGATAATAGTCATTATTCATGCAAGCAACATGTGAACCTGACTACTCTAAATGCTTTATATGACTCTTATATATTTTATTTTATTTCTTATATATATTGTCCATGAGTGTGACATTCACACATTTGGTCATTTCAGGTGCATGCTGTAAAGCCCCACCCACCTGCTGTTCAAACCTTTTGTTTGTGAGGAGCAGCCAATCAGAAAAAAGGAAGGGGCGCTTAAACAGCCTGTTTCACACAGAAGAAAAACTGGAATATGATCAGTATGAACAGTGACTCATGCAAAGCTGCTGAGCTTTAAATGAGAACAATAAGTCTAACTTAAATAAGCTACAATGTAGCAAGCTCAGCTCTGCTGCATGTTTCAGGTGATGTTCCCCAGCCTTGCCTTCGAATAAACTATTATCATATGTTTTGAACAGTATTATGGCAATTATAGGATGACAGCCAAGTGTTATGCTGACATTCACAAACAGGAAATTAGCAGTCACAGCGGCTTTTTGCCAGTCTTAGACTTCCTGTTTCAGACAGAATTTGTCATTCTCTTCTCCTTAACCTTTAAAGAGTTTCAGATATCTTTTAAATAAAACAGTGAATTATTAAAATATTTTAATAAATGACTTGGCCATTGACTTGATTTTATCTTGCATAATGCCCACTGCCCTTCTGACAGGTCTTGTGTGCAGGGGTGTGACAGATACTGTATATCTAATATCCAAAATAATTTCCTTTCTGTTTTGTTAGCTGACCGTTATTGTGTTTGCTCGGCAATGCCCACATTTGCCCACAGTTGGCTGTGACCTCTGTGATGGAAAAAGTCAAGTATTCTGGACTTTGGGTCAAGAAAGGATGCACTTAGCAGAGGGTCTAGCTCATAGCTTTTAATGATAGATGAGCCTGTCGAGAAGGGCATGCTGCATGTCCTGGGCTTCGTTCTCAGTCCCGGGTGACTTTCACTGCCTGAATATCAGTTACACCAGGCAGTGCCGACGTACAGATCGCGCAACTCTCTGAGCTAAGAATCTGCTTTTGTATAAGAAGTGACCGTTGATCTGTTGAATGGAAAGCAGCAAGAGATGTTTCATGACACTGACGAGTATTAGAGCAACAGTGTTTTATTTATGGCTTCATCCGGTTCACCATTCATTGCCATAGCCTGCATATCAAAAATTAATGGAGCTAACATGGAATTGTCTTTAACCTATACTTTTTTCAGTTGGCAGCAACACCTCTGGATAAAAAAATAAGTCCCGTTGTATTGAACTCTATGAGAAAATGACCCTTAAATGATCTTAATCTATGACCTCAATAAACACTTTCCTGATGAGTTTGTTGTCTCAAGTGCTGGTTCAAAGTTTCATGTAATACAGCATGGTAATTTTTTAATTTAAAGACTTAAGTAGAGCCAAGGTAGGGCATGCCTACAAAACTGTAGTGCTCTAGACATCTTGTTTCAAGAGAATGCATGCTTCCAGCTTAAAATGTAGATGATCTTAAAGAATTAAGGTGATTAACAACACATCTTAGTATAAACGATCTAATTCCACTAGAACAATTTTCTATTAGTATTAAGGTAAAGCAGGTGTTTCTGTCACTTTCTGCCACAGCTTTCTAACCCACATTTGTTTTGCTCATCTTTCTATAAAGCACCTGGAGGTATTTCAGCAAGGACTGGGATCAGTTTATTTAATGAATCTCTCTTGTCAGTATTAATTTGTAAAGCATTCACAGGCGTTTGCATCCACAGTTTTTGTCTGGGCTGCATTGCAATATGTGGTATGTCTGCAGACAATCCAACAGCAATGTTTAAATGCAATTCTGAAAAGCATTCATTTACAACAGTGGGGGTTTATTTTATTTATCATGTATTCATTTAGCAATTTCAGTATAAAAAATATTAATGAGTACTGCAAATATTTGCTTGCAAAATGTCCAGGAACAAACGTCAAGAAACACAGTCTTACAGTACTAAGCTTGGCAAAGCTTTAATTAATAATGGATGGGAATAATATTAGATTGCTGGATAACTCTTTTTCTCATCTAACTCTCTGTGTGATAGTTAATGCGACTGTCTACCAAGCATGTCTATACCGAGCAGAGAAATAGCTGAAGGACGTGTTATTTGAAGTGCAAGGCTGTTACAAATCTGTGCTGCTCTTTGTTTCAGCTGCGGCTGATTGCAAATGTTCAGGCAAGATGAAATGTCTGTATTTCACTTTTATCTCATCATTGGTATTAGATTGATCCCATCATTTATACAGACACCTTATTGTTCATATAAATGTCTCAGTACTCACTCAAACCTTTCCTCACATAAACACATTGAATAGTAAGAACTAATCTTTGGTGGTTGATATTTACATAATGGCATACATAACATGATTAGGCTGTTGCATACAAATTAAATGCACAATGGTCAACTGCGGTCTTTTGTGAGAAGCACTTCTGACAAATTTTCTTTAGAAATTCTTATTCAGCTGTGAGCTATTTTATTTTAACCAAAATATGCTGATTGTGCCCATAACAATAACGCCGCACTTCCCCCCAGACAATCGTTAATAAAGCCTTGTGGTTGTGAAAGGGATCGCTGATAATTCACCATTATTGCCAGTAGCCCAAAGGAGCCCTTTAAGAGTCTGAGTTAAACTCATTACAGGCTCCACTATGCAAGGTTATGGCTTCTCTGAGGAGTTTTGCCGCCTTCAAAATAGCCCACTCATTTTTGTTCCATGCATTGCCATCATTTAGTCTTTTGCTAATAGACAGGTTGCTGAACCTTGCATCACCACCAGCCAGACTGTAAGCAAATAAAAATGAAATTCACAAAAGCAAAGAAAAATATAGTTATCTCTATTACTATGGGAACAGTGTTTTTTAAAGATAGCAAGTCCTCAGCTTTTTGTAAGGATGGGGATTCAGACAGTATTATCTGAGAAGTGAGGTACATGATAGTAGGGATACGTCCCCCTTTCTGTATAACACTGGATCAGTTCAGGTAGCGAAATGCCATGAATTTTGTCGAGTGCAATATTTGAAATAGAACATAATGTTTAAATAAAACATACTCGCCTTCAAGCAACCAAAAGCAATTACAAAAATCTCACCAATTTAAAATTTTTATGTTGCCTATTGCTCCGAAGGTAAATCGCGTCTGCAGATTATTAAGCAGCTGTATCTGATGTGGTGAAGTCTATACCAGGAGTAGGTCTAAGTATTTAAATGGCTGCTTGGACTCCCTCAAGGGTGGAGACAATTTAATACAGCGAAGTTAAAGCAGATAATGAAGCAAAGCACCGAGGGTAACAAAAAAGCAAATTTACTGTATGCATGCTTTATGTGAGGAGAAGTCTCATCATCCAAGTTGAGCTGCGTGGAACGTGGAAGTTGTATATTTAGTTTGTTTGTTAAAAATTGCAGTATCACTTTATATTTCAACATGTCGATGTATTTAAAATAACATAAGTAAAAACCAAAGGTGACACTGAACTAATACTACCAACAACAACAGCATAATCAGCTCAGTGACACGGGCTTCTAGCAGCTGCAGCAATTATGATAAGAGATAAGAAGGACGCCCATAAATGTACTGTAAATAAAAGATGGCCTCAGCCATCATAATGGCACTCAGTGGTTTAGAAAAATTTGGTCACTGAGAAACTGAGGAACACCTGCTCAAGTTTTCCCCGCCCCAAATCATCCTCCTATTCATCTTTAATGAGGACCATAAAAAAAACAATCAACATCATGCTGTACTCAACATTAAACTCTTCACTCTTCAAGTGTTTACTGAGGTCATAGAAGAATTGAACTGTTTCCCACCCGACTTATATAAAATCTGACTTCCTTTTTCACTGCTGTCGGTTTCGTGTTTCCAGCTGACAGTGGACATGTTTTGGTCTTTTAAAGCTTGTCCTGAATTGTTACTTAGATTCGCTTGGTCTCCGTAACCTTCCACAGCCTTAACATCCTATCGTTCTAGGAGATGCAGGAAAACATCTGCTGATGTACAGGCCAATATTTGTCATTTAATTTTACATGTTTCATGTAATATTACAGATGATTGATTCCAATGTGTTTGAGAAAAAGAGGGAAATAAATGTAATTTATTATTTGTTTATTGTGTATACAGTATATTGTAATGCAGATGGACATATTTTCATGTGTGACATAGTATAAAACACAAGTCTTAGGAGTATAAAATATGGGGGGGGTGAATTGATGTGAATGTGGGTGTTTTTGGCATAGACATTAACATTTATATTCAGTAGGTGAAAGCTATTTCCAAACAGAAGCATATGATGAAAAATGATGTTACAACTATAACTGTATGTGTGTGAATGAAGCCATATCAGCATTTTTTACATTGACCTCTGGGATGCAGTACAAATATACACCAAACTCTACATCATTGTTGTATGAAATGACTCACAGCAAAGTATCATCCCATCATCTTTCAGTTATTTTCATTCACATGAAGCTCTTTATTTAAATGGGTACATTGCTATTTTGCCCACTGACTTGGTGCTTTAAATTCTGCTCTTTCACTCAGGGACTCAGACGCCAGGGATAGACTGAATTTAAAATTAATTTAATCTTGCATTTATTCTCCTCCTGTCTGTGATGTGACCTTGTACTGCCTGTTATCCATCATTCTACAATGCACCCACGTTAGATGAGCTTTAGTTTTTTGTCTCAAAGGTCCGACATAGAGGTGGGTTTCAAACCTGAGTTAAATAAGAATATAGGAAGCAACTTAGACGTTTAACCGTTTGATGTATATACGTCTCTTCAAGTTCTGGACCTTTGCAAGGATTTGTCCCTTTATGGATTACTAGCAGGAGAACCTGAGAGTTTGGATGCAGAATTGAGGGAATTGTTTTGTTTATTGCTTTACTGCACAGGGTCCTTGTAGACATCTGTGTTTTCTAACAGCTCCCACCAGGCTAGCTGATTTTTAGAAACACCTGTTTACTGAGTAAAATCACATTTTCTTGTGCAGCACATTTCATTTTGAATATTTGCATGCAACCAGTTTTCATCTCACTAGATAGGTAATATTTATTTCCACACTTTGAGTTGTCATTTTTT
>JAVDPK010001968.1:224821-237880 GCA_034780415.1 Cichlasoma orientale
AGGCGCACGGGAAAATAAAGCGGTGCGTATGTCCATGAACAATGTCAGTGGATGCATTTGACTTACAAACCTGTGGTTGATAAACACCCCGCAGCGACTGTGTCACGCTCAGTCGTTTTCTTATTGGAACAACTCGAGTCTGGGAGCCCTCAAAGGGTCAGGGATCGGACATCGCCTGCATCATCAGGTTTGGTGAAATGTCACAGTGGGAACAAAGGCAAATGAAAGAGCTGCTTTTCCTTTTGATGCTGCAGCTGAAGTTGAGGGCCATGGCCAATGTTCATAGAGCTGTGTGAATGCTCACAAAGGCCCCGCTGTCAAAAGCACATTCACCTTCAGCTGCTGTTACAGGCACATCTTGGGGGGGGGGGGGGGTAATTTGTGATAAGAAAAATAAACTGTGTGTTAAGAGCAAGAACATGCATGTATTTCTTTTAGAGCTTGTGTGTTTGGGCATGTAGACAGATTACATCGATTTTATTATGACTAAAATAATGTTTTACCCATTAATAGCGATCTAGCTGATCTACCTATCAAGGGCACGTACTGGTGTTCACCATAGAGGTTCATAACTGTATTTTTAAAATCACATGGAGTGGGTTTGAACATTTTTGCAGCACACGGTATGACTGCAATAAGTGTCAACTGAATCCTTTATCAGAGCTTGTTATTGTTGTTGAGATGGTGCTGAGAGCTGCAGCACCATGGACAGCAACTACAGACTACAAATGCACAATACATTTCATTGAATTACAAGTCCAGTGTTGCTGGGAGACAGAAGCATCCTCGCCTTCTGCAGCTATGTATGAGACTGCTTCTTGTAAGCAGAGTGTCAGACTGTCTCAACATCTTTGTGAAGCAAATGTAGTCTTTTAAACCGCTTGTAATTTGTTGTGATTTTATTCATTTCATAGTATTCATTTTATATGTTTATGTGTTGACCACTGAAGTCAACTCTTTTTAGCGTGACTTCAGCAGGGGAGATGTAAAAGTGGTGAGATGTTGGTCATCTGAAGATGAAATCACGCTACATTGAATCTTCTATAATTGGAGCAGTGTCGTATGCTTGGAAAGAATCACTTGGATAAACTCCAGTAACTTAGTACAGAATTTGATTGAAAATTGTCTGTATTGACTGTCAAGATAACTGACGGTCCAGCATTCAAATTTATTGTGTTTTTGATCACAGAAGAGCACTGCAGGGTGACAGGCCCACAGTGCTACATCCACAGATGCCAAGAAAAGAAAGGAACAAAGCAGAACCTTGCGTTTGATGGACAGCTGCATCAACAACCTCCTTTTCAAATTCATAGCCACAACAGTTCCTGCTGAACTGTAACTATATGCTTCTGATAAGCTGCGGTCTTTCTGACCTGACGGCATGAGCCAAGAAGAAGAATCTCCAAACAGCGAGTGTGTGCCATGCCGATGTTGTTGAGAGTGGACAGACCCTGACGTCTGAGTGAATGGTTATTTCGATGTGGCTGCATGATTATCTCTACCTCTGCCTCTTCGTGGTCCTTATCTAACCCTCTTATGTGCATAAATCAAAACCAGGCCCTAGCGGGGTATCTGTTGCTTTTTCGTCTGCGAAGTCATTAATCCAAGGATGTGACCCACGGGCAGGCTTCTCCCATCTGACTCAGTCATTGTTACATGAAAAATAATCGTGGTTTTTCTCCCTCTGCTCCACTCTCTGGATCTTTCTTTTATTTGTTCTAATGGGCTCCTGCTCCTCATTTTCACCCCTGAGGATAAATTACGTGTTGTGCTGGGCTTGTTCAGTGGGATTGTATGTGTCAATGCCCTGTAAATTGCCAAGGGCACATTCACAGAATCTCACACTCCTGTGGTGTGATTCGTAACTTCATATTTCTTCTTTGTCTCCACTCCAGTCCACTCGTAATTACTGTAAATGGACTGTATAAAGACACATAGAGCACAAACAGAGATAACTGGGAGTACAACTGGGTCCTGTCATGTCTAATCATGCCATATATACCCACACCCCTGTTGTCTTGGACACGTAATCCCTTTCTTTTCTCATCTCTATTTTATCTCTGTATCTCCCAGATTTTTTTTTTTCCTGAGACTCCCCCACATCCCTCTGTTATCATGGCCTGGAGAGAAGTTGTGAAATTCATGACATTCAGATCTAGTGGGGCAGGCTGATGGAGGACAAGAATAGTCTCCCGAGATCCTTCTGGAATCAGTCTGTCTTTGATGAGCAAGTTATACAATGTCAGCGCCTCAGATAATCTCACTCTTGCAATTTGTAGCAGAGAGAGAGAGAAAATCTCATTTGTTACATTTGGTTACGGAAGACTGGATGCCTCTGCAGCGCCTGTTTCTGCTCGGCAACCTTACAGCTGCACTGACCAGTAATCTGTGCACAGTCTGAAGCTGAATAATGGACATTGTTATGAAGATAAAAGGAGATAAAATCTTAATGCTTTGTTCGTCAGCTAGTGCGTGTCCTACTCTCGCGCCTTCTCGTTGCTGTGAAACTCATCGTAGGCGGGAGACACTGTTGCTTGAAGGGAGCAGTCGATCTGCTTAAAATTCAAAGTTGTCTGTGTCAAACAGAGCTCTCAAACAGCCCCTGAGACACTCAGCAGCTTGAGAGGATGAAAAGTAGTTCCCCTGGCAAACAGCGAGGGGTAGCATTGCTTCAATCCAACTTCATTAATCTTATGCCTTCCTTTTTCTTTCACTTTCCTTTGTGCCGTTCCTGCATAGACTCCTGACTTCATAGTTGATCATTTCAGCTGCACACAGAGTACAATTTTTTTTTTGTCCTATTTTTAAATGAGAAATTTGGAATTTTGGTTGCCTCTAAAATGCAAATAAAGAAAGCCATTACTTTAAAATTTGATTCACTGCTGATGTTTTTTTGATGCTGACCTTGAACGGTTGGAAAGGCATGAAAAAAAAAAAAAACAAGATTGGCAGTGCTTTTCAAAATATACATGTAGCAAAAGCAATTTTTTTTCTGCAGAAAGTTTGACGAGAAGGAAAAGCAAACATGATTGTAGGCATTTGGAGCCACAGAGGCGGAATATGTTGTCCTTACGATCTTGTCAGGGGCGTAGTTGTGCGCACAGCTGGTAAATGTTTAATGTGTCGGTGTCCTGCTTTCTGTTCCCACTGGGGAGGAACCGTACTCTTAACTATACAATAGCCCCTTAAAGCTTTGGGTCTATTTAAGAGGAACTTTTGCTGCACTTGAAAGCTACCTGCATAATCTCACCCCTGGAGTGTGGCTCTTTGAAGAGCTTCAGAGAAAAAAAAATCTGCTGCTGCTCTAAATCAGCTGGACTTTAACAATGCATGATCCTTTTATTTAGGATGATTTTCAAATAAATATTTTTCCATAACATAACAGTGTGTATTTTAACAGAACATTACAGAAAACTGCAATTTGCATAATAAAAGATGGATGTAGCAGTGGGTCTAAAAAGTGAAGCTGCATCCTTTATAATGGTCAGCAGGGAGAGACTCATTTTGGTTGCAAAAACAAATACTGTTTGCTAGTTTTGCATCTTATTGAATACAAAATGATATTCCTTTAATAAATTAGGGTGTATTCCTATATGATAGCAGTGTTTATTCAGTCAGATCCACAGCCATTTTCAAAATAGTAAGATGGCAACATTGTAACTGTTCAGCTTGATTCTTCACAACAGAACTCACTAACCGATGGGTGACATCAAAGTGGCTTTGCCCATCTTTTGGTGACTCTGTCCGTCAGATTTGGTGATTTTCATTTTTTACTGTCCAGTTTGTAGACTACATAGAGATACTTACTATTCACATAAAACCCAGCATAATAAGGTCACTTGGTGTTGGCTCTCCCTGCGGTATTGCATCACTTCCTGTTCCGGAGCACAGTGGTAGTGATGGTCAGATGAAGCCTCATGAAGCCCTGAAGGTTTCTATCCAATGTTTCTATCTATGGCTCAAAAAAAGGTTCATTTCTCGAGGCGCCGTCTGCACACAAACCCCCCCTGCTGGCCAAAACCTTTTATTGTCATTTCAGCTATTTGTGATGGCCTCAACAGTGTCAGCATGGAAATAATTACTGCCAAGATAAGAAATAAAAACACCTTAATTTGATTTTGTGTGACTCATTCCTTCATTCATCTAACCTGTCTTTGATGAATGTGTGGGTCTATTGATGTAAAAAAAAACCTGTCAGTATGATTTCAGTCAGTGTTTAAATAAATCCAATAGGACACGAGACGTTTATGTTAGAACTGTCACATGTTAACTGTCCTTTCCCCTGTCGCCAAGTGCTTGCTCATAGGGGGGTCATTTTGACTGTTGGGTTTTCTCTGTAATTATTGTGTGGTTTTTACTTTACAATATAAAGCGCCTTGAGAAGACTGTTGTGATGTAATTTCGATCAGGTCGTGATTTAAAGCAGTTATCAGCAACAAACACAGCAGTGCTAACTGCAGTGTAAACTGCAAAGCAATCAAGGTCCTGTACTGTCTGGATGACAAGCCTCTTTAGCGTTCTTGCTCTGTCTCCTACTCCGGAGGTGATTGTATTTTTCTGCTGCTGGATGGGGTTGATTGAACCCCATCTTACAGAAGCCACCTTCTCATCACTCTCTACCTCCATCCATAGCCAGTAAAGTCCTCAAACGACAGGCGTGGACTAATTACATAAAGCTGCCCTTTCCCTTTCACCAGCCTCACACAAATCAGTCGGGGTAAATAGGGTTTTTGTTTTTGGTCACGAAGGACGTCTTTTGAAGGACATGAGGGAAAAGCAATAGTGAAAAGAGCTTTTGAAACTACATTACTGGACACCAATAATAAGTTTGTCAGCAGAAGTCGGACTCTGGAGAATTATGCTGTAAGAGACATGCCATGTCATTATCAGCAGAGGAACTAGGGCAAGCTGATTGTAATAGAGGAACAGCCATTGCACACACCTTTCTCTAGAACTTCACTTGAATAATCTAATTTTTTACTATAAAATATGTGATAAAATGTATAACAGCCCTGCATGAAAACATGCTGGGTCAAATACAAAACAAGAATACCGGGACAAAAATTTCAAATTAGTAATTACATGGTAAGCTGTGCACTGATTGATCTCCTTCAAAACAAACAAATCTTAAGAGATTAGTACCTCATTTTAGAAGAGATCCCCAGTGGTTGCTGCCTGACTGAGGTTATAACCCAGAATCAAAAAAAGCAGCTGATAGTCTTTGGTGGGGACACTTTGGATATACATGGCACAGTCCTGTGTCCTCTCCTTCAAGTTTCTGATTTGATTTATAGCCCATGTCTGGCAAGAGGCCAACCAGATCTAATTGAATAACAAAAGGTCAATAAAGGGGTCATCAGGGTACCCCAGCATTAGCACTGATGGAACCTGACAGAGCAGGGAAGGGTATATGTGGTCCCATCTTAACAGAAAGATTATTTATTTCAGATAAACTGGATATATGACAAGCAGGGAAGAATGCTGCCAGAGGCAGAAGGAGGACGAAAGAGGAATGAAGACCAGACAGGAGGAAGGAAAGAGGTGGAGGGAAGAGGAAAGAAAATGAGAGCTGACAAGAAGGAAGAGCTATCAGAGGACAACATCCTCTTTGGAGTCACTTTAAGCATACTTGTTCCAGCAGATCGACAAGAGATATCATTTTCCACACACAGCAATGTGTCACTTTGACACCTGTCTCTTTTTGAGTTATTCAGTAGGCGTAGTCGAGTAGAGTTATATTAGTTTTAGTGACAATATCTGACTTTTTTGTCTTTTTGGAGAAATGTGATCGGAGGAAAATGTGTGAATATCTGTTTAGAGCTTGAATTTCGGGGGCCAAAAATAGATCAAGTAAGATGAGAGACTTGCATCCTATTAGATCTCGTCCTCTTTTGAAGTCTGACTCAGGAGGGTGTAACTTCAGATGTGGACCCAGTAATGTGAAAATTAAGATATTCTTGAGCAAAATTTGTTTTATATTTATAAAAACTTTGAATTTTTTTTTGGACTCTTAAAGCTGGAGGAACTCAAATACAGTCCATTTGATTTCAAGTAGTCGTTTTCATAATGACAAATAATCATTCACTCAGACCTCAGTCAGCTTAACTCGTGTCATATAAATGATTGACGTGAGCTGGAATGGCACCGTGGCATAACCTTTCCAGTTCAGTGCAAACATTCTGTTAGAGAAGAAATTATGTCATTTATGCCATTTCACATTTTTCACTTCAAAGCTTTTAGAAGAGTTGTGTAATTCTGCAAATACATGATCAAGCTGTTACTGTTAACATTTCAGCTATAACTACCCCCTCTGTCACATCAGTGTTTTTACATAGTAGGTGTCAGTCATTTTCAAAATGCAAATATTCTGGTGTGTCATGCACACCGAGGCAGTAAGGTGAACACACCATATGAGCGGCAGAGAAAAGGCAAATTTCAGAGAACGTTCCAAAGGGTGATACACTGTATTGACAAAAGTATGCACTCATCCATCCAAGTCATTGAATTCAGTTGTTTCAATCGCTTCCATAACCACAGGTGTATAAAATCACCTGGATAAAATCAAGCACCTAGGCGTGCAGACTGCTTCTACAAATTCCAGCATGATACTGTGAGAGAATGCTACCTGTGCAGTTGTGAAATTTTCTCTCTGCTAAATATTCCACAGTCAACAAAGTGGAAGCAATTGGGAATGACAGAAACTCAGCCACGCAAGTGGTAGCATATGTAAAATGACAGCGTGGAGTCAGTGGATGCTGAGGTGCATAGTGCGCAGAGGTCGCCAACTTTCTGTAGAGTCAATCGCTACAGACCTCCAAACTTCACGTGGCCTTCAGATTAGCTCAAGAACAGTCAGTTGTTTTTCAGGAGTTGTGCTCAGGCTTAGTTCCAGTGAAACAAACTCTTAATGTTTCAGCATACCAAGACATTTTGGATAATTTCATGCTCCCAATTTGTGGGAACAGTTTGGGAATGTCCCCTTCCTGTTCCAGCATGACTGTGCACCCGCGCACAAAACAAGGACCATAAAAACATGCATGAGCAACTTTGGTGTGGATGAACGTGACTGACTTGCACAGAGTCTTGACCTCAACCTGACCGAACACCTTTGGGATGATTCCCAAAATTCAAAAATTCCCATAAGCATGTGTGAAGGCAGATATCCAAATACTTTTGGCAATATAGTGTATATAAACATAACTGGACTAGAAACTACGAAGAGCAACTAAACTTTCCCCCACTCATGAGCAAGTAACGCTTATCATCCACACAATGCTTGCCAGAGCTGAACATCATGGGGAAAATTCCTTTGTGGGACACGGGCGATGTAAGGATTTTTTTTCTTTTCTTTTTTGCCCTCTTGCTGTCAGAAGTGGGAATGAAAACGGTCTGTTTGAATCCAAGAAATCACTGTGGTTGTTTCCAGGACAACAGAACAAGACAGCTGGACGCACCTTTCTCTTAATCTGGCAGAGATAGGAGCTACTTAGTCAGAGAGCACAGAGGAGATACAAAGAGGGAGGGCTGGGTTGTGTACACACACATAAATACCAAATGACACACACTCAATGAGGGCTGAGACAAGGAGGGAGGAGAGAAGAGAAAGAGTTAGAGGTGTAGAAAGGGAGGAGAGTCGCATAGAGAAGCAAACAGAAAACGGAAGAGGTATGACTGCCCTTGTGTTGTAGTCTGCACTGATATCCAGCACGCCACTGGGAAGCCTCATCATCATTCAGCAGGATGTCTCAGAGGAAAAGGAGTTTCACATTTGGTGCTTATGGAGGGTAAGATAATAGAGGATTAATCTGTCTGAACAGCAATTGATTTTTGCAGTTTGCCAGTTGCCACTACTGTCACTATAAAACTGTGACAGCAGTGTACCTGTTGCATTGCATTGCCAGTCCTGGAGTAGTGGGAAGGAGGTGTGACTGCTCAGGGACCAGCACTGCACCTGCTCAACAGCTGCTGAATTAGCTAATAAGGTCATTGACTGTCACTACTGTGCCCTCTTAATTTACACCTTTAACCATTAGCAGGGAAAGCTGCAAAAAGTGATTAACTAAAAATATCAGTTTATCAACGTGTAAAGCTACAAAGGGAGAGGTTAAGGAGATTGCATATAATTGGCTCATCAGTATGCCGGTTGCTTGTCTCGACTGAGGAGATCTATTCATGCATGTGTTTTTAAAGACCTCAGAAGTAATTGGTCAGTAAGTGTAGACTACTCAACACAATATTGTAAATAAATATCACTGGTAGCTTTAACCAGCTTCTAAGTTGTTCAAATTTGATCAAGAAATGAGTAGAATTTTGATTAAGTGCACACCTTATAATAAAATATTGGAGATGCTTACTTCAAACTGGATAAGAACGTCAGTGATTGGTGACACTGAATAACTTAATACCTGATCAGTGTGGGTAAAACGGCGAGACGAGGTAATTATCTCGACTTTGCATGTCGAGATAATTTATGTAACTTTATGAATGCGGCAGATGATTTTGAAGCAGTCCGAGTGCGGATGTTTGAGATGTGAATGTGCTTTGGTTTATGAAAAACGAGTAGTGCATTACAATTCATGAGGCAGAAAAATTATTTTCATGTTTTGCAGCCTGTGAGCTCTGCCAAGTCTGCCTAGAAAACACTCACGAGGCCCAAATTTGACATTTCTGCAGCAGAAGTCAGGTTGAAAGCACAGGCAGACACAGGCGACCAATAGCAGGCAAGAAAGTATTTGCAGGGCTTGGAAACAACATTTCTGGAACAACAACAGCAACAACATTTTTTGTAACAAGATGAGCAGTGAGATTCTTGGAATAGTCCAAAATAGATATGTTGGAGATGTGATGAAAAAATGCACTGACTGTCATCTGAACTACAAATCACATTTCTTTTTTTTCTTTTTTTAATTTTTGTTTAAACCTACCACAAACTTGTACTTAACTTGCTGGGTTTCAGATTATTCAATAAGTTACACAGACTGTAGAGCAATGTTTACATAAAATTTCTGTTCTGCAGGACAAAAGGGACAGGAGTCGCATTACAATGCATTAAACAAAAACAGTTTCCAAGAAGGGACACCTGCAAAACATAAACAGCTACACAATGGACATAAGTCAGATAATAATTTAGTTTTATATGGGATATATATCTGATTTTTAGATAATTTGTGGGAAAATGATCTCAGACCTTAATTGTGATATTTGGTTTTTAAAGGCACTTCTCCTCTTTCAGAGCATAACCTTTATGCTCACTACTCATAATTTTACCAAATTCTTACTCCTGACGTGCTGAACAATGTTCAATTCAAACCATTTAGTAACATCGTTAACACAAGATTTTTCAATGCTGATAAACTTTGCATGGACAAAGTAATAAAGAACTAGTGCTAGTTTTAAATATTGCTTTGCCAGAAAGGTTGCATACAGGCCCAGAGTGGTCGCTGTGGTAACCACCGGTCGCTAGGGGAAAATGTGCATTCCCCCACTGGTCTGCAAGTGGTTGCAGGAGGTTGCTTTTCCTTCAAAGTAAAAGCTGTGACTTTTGAAACATATTGGTTTTAGGTAAGGCACAACTTTTACTTTGAAGGTGAAGATCTCTGTTTCTGCTAACTAACACAACAACTAACCATTGAAGTCAACTTTCACTAATGTTTGGTGGTTGGTTAGCAAGTGTTTGCAGACAAATTAGTGCCTTACTTATTAACTAGTGACCGCGGCAGTCTGCTAGTGACCAAATCAATCACAGGTTTGTAGTGGAGAACCCACTTTGTGACCTATTTTATCATGACCTCAACTTTTTAGAGTGGTCCTATTGGTTGTCTCCTATCACCATTATGCTAACATTTGGTCAATACTGAGACATGCTGATGCATTCACATATTTTCACGTTTTTTATGGCCCTGGTTATTACTGACCGCTACTGTTGTCATCATACTCTTGAACTCTTTCATTTGCTCGTTAATGAGATTAACGTCCTGCACATGACTCCTTGACTTCTCAGTTGATTTTTAATTTTGATTCGTTTGTGCAATACAGCCAATCAATGACAAGAAAAGCGTATCACTTTTTTTTCCTGCACTTTACACATTACAATACTCTGCTGAATTATGAGCCGGATAAGCTACTACATCACTGACAGCAGCTGGACAAAAAAATTGGATCGTGCTTCACAGCTTTTCATGCAAACCACTGAAACTGCAGGAAAGCTCTGTTTGGATGGGTGTCATGAGAATGCACTGAATCAGTGATTTATCACATGAGTTGTGGATTGAAAGTAGCAAAATCCGTGGATGACTCTTAAAGTGCCTTGTGACATTCAGTTTGGCCGAGCTGTCACATAAAGGTGGCCCTCTCCAGTATTGCCCTCACAGTGCTCTGCTGGAACAGTCGAGCACGGTTTTTGGGTTGTTTTTCAGGGATCGTGTTTCTTAAACATTTACTTTTCCCCAAATTTTTTCCAACCGTCTGTGATCCAGACTAGTCATATATGCGCTATTGTAAAATTCAAGCAGCCTGGGGATCCTTTAAAAGCATGCAGCTGTGTGAGATGAATTAGTGTGTTTGTTTCCAGAAAAGAAATGAGCTTTTTTCATTTTAATTTGGTTTGTTTTGCAATTGCTTGGAAAATCTGTCTCTGTTGTTAAAAGCCTTGTTGTTGAAAAGCATATCTCGGGGGAAATAAATTCTTAATGAATAACAGTGAAGGGATTCTTAAACAGAAATGGATGGAACCCAGACCCCGACCACAACATTACCATTCTGCATTTGTTTCACAACCTGTCCTTGAAGAAGTTATTTTGTTGCAGATTAATTTTCACATGCAATTTAAGGGTAATTGCTGTTAGCGGATAGCAACATGGCAATTTCTTTAAAGTGCTTGTAAACAGTTGCAAAGAAAAATGGATGAGCTGGAAAACAACTGGAAATTGCCTCCTATTTGTGCAATTTTATTGTATCCTGTGCCGGCTTCCTTGCTGATATTTTTTCTTTCTTTCTGAAGTGTGCAAATTTAAAGCAAGTAATTACGTGAAGTAGGACAGATTATTTAAAGAATGAGTTGATTATGGTTCAGCTATTCTGTACATTACCATAGGGAGCTTTGAGCTATAGGACCAAGCCGACGAGTGAATTTCCTAAATTTGAGGTTATGATTGCAATTTTAGAAGTCGGAAAGAGGGAGCCAATGATGCTGGTATGTTCACAGGTTTTAAGTTACAGCTGGTTGGTTTCCTGCTGGTGAGTAAAGTCTGCTTTAAGCCTGCAGACAAATGGCAACGGTTCAGCCATGTGAAAAATTATTGGATTGTGCACATATCTGACTGCTTTGTTACAGTTTCCCTTGCAGGTATTATGTGGTAGCTACCTGACAGTGGTGTTGAGGGGGAGGCCAGTGCGATTGTACAAACAGCACACCTTTTATTCAGGAGTCTTTGCTATTTTCAACTCTCCAGCTTATAATGTCTGTCTCCATGAAAAGTGACAACATACTGTACTTGACACTTTACATGGAGACAAACTGTTATCAGATTCTGGTTGAAATATTACTAATCGCCCCTCTTTACTACTAATTTCTCCTCATTTTAAACCACACAGAAAAGCACAGAAAAAATTAAAAATTCTGTAATATTCCCCTTGTGACATGGTTTGTGTGAAATTTGTAATCACTGCAGAGCCAAATGACTGGCAGTGGAACTAGTCCTGGACAGCCAAGCTCCTCCTCTCCCTTGTTAAGATTATGGTCAGAGTGTGGTTGAGACTGGACCGAGAGGTGGAACTAGATGAGGTTGGTGACTTTGCAGTGAGAAACCTCTCGTGAAATAAGCAAACCAAGACTGCATTTGAATAGTCGTTTTGGTTTAGGATGGTTTTCCCGAGTAAAATGGCCCAGAATTATAAAAGGAACAGCCATGAGGAGAATAGGTTGAATTATGACAGATGTTTCAGTACTTGGATGATCCTTTGCAAAGGAAAAGTAGATGATACCACCCCACTATTCAAAACCACATACCATCTAACCATTCCAATAGAATATCAATCACTGTCAAGGATGCAGATCGTCATGTAAATGCTGCTGCATTTGTTATTACTCATTGTTATCTAAGTTATTAATATGCTTATTTGTTTTGAACGTTTAATGAGAACCCATGGGCAAACTACGGTCGTTACACTACTTAATTAAAATCTGCTCATTATGAAGTTGTGTCCTTTTGTGAAGCCATTGCTCTAAAACCTGTATATACCTTTCAGTACTGATGGTGCCTTTCCAGAAGTGCAAGCTTCCAATTCTACTAATGCACCCCCATAGCATTACAGATGCAGATGATTTTGAACTGAGTTTGATGGCTCCTCTACTCTTTTGTCCAGAGGACACGACATCCATGTTTTCCAAAAAGAACTTCAAATTTTGATTCGTCTGACCACAGAACAGGTTTCCACTTTGCCTCAGTCCATTTTAAATGAGCTTTAGCACAGAGAAGTTGGTGGTGGTCCTTCATCGTGTTCACGTATGGCTTCTTCTTTGCATGATAAAGCTTTAACCTGCATTTGTAGTTGGCACAGTGAGCTGTGTTCACAGACAGTGATTTCTGAAAGCTTTCCTGAGCCCATGCAGTGATCGACATTACTCTAAAATTGCTCCAGATTTGTACACCCGTTGTTTGATTGGTGAACTTCTGCCCATCTTTGCTTCTGAGAAACCCTGCCTCTCTGAGATGCTCTTTTTAGACTCAGTCATGTTATTGACCTGCTGCTAATTAACCTAATTAGTTGGAAAATGTTCCTCCAGCTGGTTTTTGTAGTACCATTTACCAGTGATGTGCAGTAAGGTTTGTGACGGGTGAGGCACTGACTCGTCTGGAGTCGGATGTTAGCACTGCCCCCTATCGGTGCGGCACGGTACTGTGTATTTTCATCGTGCATCATGAAGAATAAACATGTCACACACATTCATTCTATATTAGACAGACTGTGGAGCATCAGCACATGTAGCACATGTGTAATCAAACATGTATATTGGCGATATAAAGAGAGACAGCAATGGGCATGCGCCAACCGCCTGCT
>JAVDPK010001968.1:237980-254681 GCA_034780415.1 Cichlasoma orientale
ACACAGCGCCACCAAAGGTGAGCCGTGGCACTGCACTGCACTGGCTCACCCCGCATTTCATCCATGTGTTTGAACAGGTGATGCGTAAATTCCGCGATTTTGACCATTAACTTGTTGAAATAATTCAGAGAACAGTTTTATAGAACAGTCAAGTGGTCAAATGTATTTTCTCTTATCATTGTTAGTATTTTACTTGTCATGAGTGTCTGACCTGTCTCCCCTGACCGCACGTCACTGCCACTTACTTTCCCGGGCTTTTGTTACCATAGTTACAACTTTTTTGGAGCCATGTTGCTGCCATCAAATTCACAATGAGCTAATATTTTTTAAATTTTAATATGACACAAATATGGATTTAGGAGTTTTGCAAATTATTGCATTGTTTTTATTTGCACTTTACAGCGTCTCGCTGTCTCAACCAATGCTGATCAACATTTGCCATCAGATGTTTAAAAGTAGCCTGTTATAAGTGCAGTCAGAATTTTTTAGCATCTTTTCTTGACTTCAAAATGTTTTCAATCAAGGACAAAAACAAGAATCCACAAAAAGACACTAAAATATAAATTGACTATCCCATGGCTTCCTCTTTGACTCAATGAATGGCTATCATTGTGTAAATAGGATGCCTGTGACTGTTTTGGCCTTTAAAAAAAGATTTCCTTGCCATTAGAATGACCACTGAACACAGCTTTATTTCGAGCAACCTACATTTTCCTCCCAATACTTCCTGCAACCTCCAAAAAGCTATTTTTAGCTTCTCATGCCTCTTCATATGTCCTGTGAGCAAGTCTCATGGAGGAGTGCTGAAGTACTCTTGACAATCTTGTTAACATCTGCAAAAGATAGCTGGCATTGTATTACCTTGTGGGTCTGTCAGTGTGTGTGTTTTCATGTGTGTGTTAATATAGCAAAATGTGGTCTTGGAGAGACCTCTTTTTTTTTCTTTTTTTTTTAGCACGTTTGAGACATTTTTGAATATTTTGAAATGGGCAGGTGTTTCCACGTGTGTTTGTGGACAGATTTTTGTCACAGTCACACAATCACAAAATTCTGACAGCTTCTGTCAAAATGAAGGCAGAGTCTGCAGATGGCTGTATTCTGATAACTCGCTGTTATTGTAGTGCGATAATATGTGATTCTAACTGGTAAAGTTGGTGAATACATTTGGTTGCACTTTATCAGTCTCTTAGCTTTGAGGAAAGTGAGTGTTTATCCAAAGATTTATGATAAGAAAATTAAAAATTGCAGTGTATAATAAGCTGAGCGGTCACCATAGGCTCTAAAATGAGACTGTGAGTCTGTTTTATGGCTTTAAATTGTTACACTAACCCCGTATGTTTTGTCATGTTTGACCTATCCGTCAGCCCTTGAGTGTGTTTTGTGTTTCTACAAAACATGGAGGTGTAGTTGTTTATGCTACAGCTTGTTTCTCACTCCTGACTGTTGGCACCAAAACAATGTGTTGCTGCATCAGCAGGGAGATCGTCACCAACCGTACTGGCGACAGCAATATTTCCATTGTCTACACTGTAAACAAACAATGCAAACAAGCAGGGCCCTGTTTACACGCCATATTAAGGTTAGAGTCATGCACAAAGGTGAGCTGTATCTAATGACAGAGCCACATGCTAGGGGTCTGTGCCATGCAAAAGGTAAACGCAGTAACATACTTGATGTATCACACACTGCAGTGATGGTGTTTCACTTTCTTACATCATCCCCTTCTTCTCACACACAACTTTATCCAGAATTCTGACAGCAGACACGCACATACTGAAGTAGGGGCAGAGCTGAAGTTAGTAACAGTATAGTGAACTACACAGGTAGCAGAAACAGAGGGACAGCAGTGTGAAGACAGATATGCACAAATAACAGATACGACATCTAGCTCTATTTTTACCACTTAGCTCTATTCTGCCACCCAGTGGTGTGGGCATGCTACCATACATCAACCCATTGATTTTTTTTATTGACTGTATTAACAGCAGCTGCAGGTCATTAAGACAAACAAACAAACAGGCATTAGCTGATTAAAGTGAAACTCCTGTGTGACTTAGCAGGAACACGAGGAACATTTCTGCTTTTTTTCTGCACTATTCAAACTCTAAAGCCACATTTCAGAGGTTAGAAACGTATACAGTGATCACAGCCCAGTATGTAATATTTACTGCAAGTTATTTTTCAAAATGAAGAGATTTGATGTACTTGTACAAGACATCCATATTTCTCTTCTCATTATAATTTGTCTTTCTGCAACACATTTTGTAGAGTAATACTTGCATGCATGCATACATTGGACATACGTTACATTTATTTCACAGTTATTATTAGCTTATAAGCTGCTGTGATTGTCGGCCTGAATATAAAACATCCAGTTAATGGGTTATTTTTGACTTACACATCAGTGTACATCAATCTGAATTTTATATCAGTTTCAATAAAAGTGCTAATAAGCTAATATTTATCTTCATGAGTGACATTATTTCACAGACTCTTTTATATTGCAGAATTCCTACTTTTAGTGGAGACAAGGATCAGAATATTTTCTTTGTCACTGGCAGGAGGTGCACTAGCTCTGTGGGTTTTACATTTAATCTTTCTTTTGGAATATGTAATTAGTGGTCACACCAAATTCAAGTAGAGAAACTGGGTTATGGCCTAAAACCGGGAATCTCATTTATCATTCTGAAAGGTTTTTCAAGAGACTGGTTAAGAAAAATGAATCAACCAATGCATTGTCTATTTGTCAGTGTTAACTGAGTTTAGCGACAAGCTGTAAATTGATTTTGTACTTAATGTTGTACTAGACACACTAAGATCAAATACCTTTTCCTCTCTTACTGGATTAAAGATTACTTCTTAAAAAATAAACCTTGCTGAAGAAAAGAGCTGCTTTACCCCCTCTTTTTTATATTTTAATATAAAAAAAATATTTAAAGGAGATTAGCAGGGGGATAGCTTTAGTTATCTTGATGGAATTCCCATTTTGTTTCTTTACCAATGAATGGAATGAGTGTGATTGAGTTGGAATAAAATAACCATGGCAATTATTTGATTGGCTCAACCCTGGGGAGGAAAAGAATAAGCAGTGATTATTAGTAGATTGATTGTCCACAGCCAGCATCTGGTGCTGTTTTGAAAACTGATCCAGGTGGGAGAATTTGTCCTGCATTATTTCTGTTCAGGGTAATGAATGGAAAAAAACACCAACCACACAGAAAGCCTGAGTTGTTTGGTAACTAATGTATCCGCAGAAGAAAATAGTCTCACTGATTTGTTCTCTCTGGCAACCTTTAATCTCATATTTCCTCTTTTCTCTCCCTGGCAACTAATTTTACCAAAAAACACATACATTCACTCTGACACTCCTCATATCAGCACATAACAGCAATAGAGCACAATTTATGCAGTAAATTTCTGTATAAATCATGTCCAACGTGATTGATATTTTTGGGCTGTGAGTATGTTTACACAACCATGCAGCCATCCCTTTCTGCTGAAAGCGATATGTCGGGAAAACCTTGAGGGATTTTCTTCAAGCTGGACACAGACGTCCACTTGAATTCCACTATGAAGTGATTAGATTATGGTGGTTATTGTGAACTCTCAAAGGAAAAAAACCTCAAGATTTCCATGTTGTTATTATGAAAACAGTCATCCAAGTTATCCAAAATTCATTCAAGTGTTTTTATAACTTTTTTTTATGACAGGTGACAGAAATATCTTAGAAATCCATCAATAAATTTTTAAATAACTGAAATTTGGCATCTTAATAAAAAATAATAATAATGTGGTTTATTATTTTCTCTGCTTTTTTTTTTTTTGGTAAAACTGATTTTATGGCTAACAGTAATTATATTTTACCATTTACATTTTAGAGTTACATTTCAATTAAAGAGCTTGTGCATACTGGTGGATTAACCACTACAGAAATATAAAAAAATATTTTGGTAAATACCAATACTGTTAATTTAGGGCATCTATGGCATAAACTTTACATTGGGTGGTGGTCTAATACATTTGTTAAGCACTGTGTGTTATCCATAACATAGTATACTAAATGACAGTATAATTATCTACAGTGTGCATAATTATTGTTTGTACAGTAATAAAGAAAATACGGAAAAAATATACAGTGCCAGTCAAAAGTTTGGACACACCTTTTATTTGTCTGCATTTAGATTAATACTAAAGTCATCCAAACTATGAAGACGTACATATGGAATTATTTCGTAAACAAAAAAGTGCTAAACCAAAATATGTTTTAGATTTTAGATTCTTCAAAGTAGGCACCTCTTGCTTAGATTACAGCTTTGCACGTCTTGGCATTTTCTCAGTCAGCTTTATGAGGTCATCACCTGGAATGGCTTTCAGTTAACAGCTGGGCCTGGCAAGAGGTAATTTTTGAATTTCTTGCCCTCTTGTGTGTTTGAGACCATCAGTTGTGTTATGAAGAGGTAGAGTTGGTATACAGTGAATAGCCCTATTGGAGGAATGTTCTAATCCATATTATGGCAAGAACTACTCAGCTAATTTAAAAAAATGACAGTCCATCATTACTTTAAGAAATGAAGGTTAGTCAATCTGAAAAATTTCAAGAGCTTTAAGGGAATCCTCAAGTGCAGTTGCAAAGACCATCAAACGTTATGATGAAACTGTCTCTCATCAGGACCGCCCCAGGAAAGGAAGACCAAGAGTTGCCTCTGCTGCACAGGATAAGTTCATCAGAGTCACCAGCCTCTGAAACTGCAAGTTAACAGCTCCCCAGATAAGAGTGCACCTAAATGCTTCAGAGTTCAAGTAGCACACACATCTCAACATCAACTGTTCAGAGAAGACTGTGTGAGTCTGGACTTTATGGTCAAAGTGCTGCAAAGAAGCCACTTCAAAGGAAGAACAAGAGGAAGAGAGTGGCTTGGGACAAGGAACACGAGGAATGGACATCAGACCAGTGGAAATCTGTCCTTTGGTCTGATGAGTCCAAATTTGAGATTTTTGCTTCCAAATGCCATGTCTTTGTAAGACGCAAAAAAGGCGAGCGGATGGTTCCTACATGGTATGGGGGTGCTTTGCTGGTGACACTGTTGGTAGTTTATTCAAAATCCAAGGCTCACTTAACGATCATGGCTACCACAGCATTCTGCAGCAACATGCCATCCCATCTGATTTGCACTTAATGGGACCATCATTTGTTTTTCAACAGGACATTGACCCCAAACACACCTCCAGGCTATGTAAGGGTTATTTGACTAAGAAAGAGGGTGATGGAGTGCTGCGTCAGATGATCTGGCCTCCACAATCACCTGATCTAAACCAAGCTGAGATGGTTTGGGATGAGTTGGACCGCAGAGTGAAGGCAAAGCAGCCAACAAGTGCTCGGCACCTCTGAGAACTCCTTCAAGACTGTTGGAAAACCATTTCAGGTGATGACCTCATGAAGCTGACTGAGAGAATGACAAGAGTGAGCAAAGCTGTAATCAAAGCAAAAGGTGCCTAAGATTATTACATGATTTCTTATGTGTTCCTTCATAGTCTGGATTACTTCAGCATTAATTTACAATGTAGGAAAAAAAATCTTAAAAAAATAAAAACATTGAATGAGAAGGTGTGTCCAAACTTTTGACTGGTACTGCGTGCCTCTGTGATCTATTGGTCGACAGATAGATAGCTACTGTAAAACCAAGTAATGTAATGATAGGTAATTCCATTTTCCATGAAAAGTAATTCCATTATCATATTGTCACTTTGTTTCTCTCTAGAGTCGACAAGACCTTTTCCAGGACAGGAACCTTATGGTAAGTCCTCTCCTTCTGAAGAGCAACATTATGCATCAGAGAATTTAGTTTCACACTTCACTGGTCCCAGCACTGCTCTTCACAATGTTGCATTTGCAACTCCTCATGATTTTGAGGCTGAGGCTTTAAGACTGTCTTCCTATTCCATGTGACCAACCAAAAATGTTAATGCATGTGCAGCATCAGTTATCTCAATACAGAATTAAACTTAGGTCTGTCCTGTCCTCTGCATTTTTTCATGGCCAAGACTAAAACAGATGCATTATGTTTTCCATCTTTTCCACCCATATTTACTTTCAGCCTCCTGTTTTATGTTGCAGCAATTTAAAAAAAAAAAAGTGATTGACATGAATCCACTGTATCAGTATGTCTTTTATTTGAGGGTAAAAAATTATCATGAACATTTATCCAGTTTAATAATTTCATAATGTGGTTTTGTCAAAAGGACAAAGTGATGATCTGAGTAAAAGATGTAGATTTAAAAATTGGTAAAGGCTAATAAGGTTGTAAGGCTTATTTCCTCTCCTTAGCTATAACTGTTACAGATTTGCATGTAATTGAATTGTCACTGGAAATCTATCTGCGTTGATGACTTTGGACATCTGTATATGATCAAAGTGGAGCTTGTAATGTTCCATACTCAGCAGGTAGTCTCCCAGCATGGACAGCGAATGTGTGGCTGGAAATACAAGGGCAAGAACAGATGGAGGAAGACGGGAAGCATAAAAATTTGTGTAGTACCAGCTGGCCACGGAGAGCACAGGCCTTTGAGATCACAACCATCAAGAGTTCTCATAACAATTGAGAGTACTACTTTTACACAAATAAATCTTTTAATGTTCTCTCTATAGAAGTGATATCCATTTATATTTAAGTCCACACTCGTGTAGCTTTGCAGTATTACAGTATTACTGCTCTTTAAATAAATGTGGATGGATACAATTTGTCTAACTAAGAAGTGTCTAAGGCAGCAAACTCTTTTTGCTATAATAATTATTTACATTTTACTCTGCCCCCGGAGGGGGTACTGGGTATTGTTTTTGTATGTTTCATACCAAATTTGCACGAAAGATGGGCAGTGACCCCTAGATCACCTGGTTACATTTCTGCCACAATTAGATCAAGGTAAAAAAAAGAAATCCAGAAAAATTGAGAAAAAGAATCCCTATCTTTGGCCCTCTGGAGTCGATGGATCCACGGCCTCATGATCTTTAAACCACAGGGTGGTAGTCGCGGTGGTCTTCTCTGACCAGAAAATATTTGCCCCACATCTGCCACGAGTTCATACGGTTTGGACCAGAAACTGATCAGCACACTCACAAGACTACTGTTGAGGTCTGGCCCTTTAAGCAGTTCATCAGTGAGAGACACATCGTCACTTTGAGCACTTGAATCGAACACTATTCTGATTTTGCCCGGATTTTGAGGGTGTTTAATGCCAAAGCTTGGGAGATACCAGCATTCCTGATCTGTGAGAGAGGAGGGGCAGGTTCTGCATGGCCCTTCTTGAAGATTTTCCTCCATAAACTCAACATAATGCTCTTTCATCACAGTTTTCTTTGTTAGTGTTTTGTGCAGTGAGATCATGCAATTGAGAGTTTGTTCCCTGTTGTTGGGTAGAGCTGCCTTGGGGAACGAAATGGGAGTGGAGCCACCCAGTTATTTACCTTTAGCAAATTCTTTGTCCACAATGTTCACGAATAACTCATCTTCTGCTGAGTGTGCAAACTTGTCATTGTCTGTAGTTTGCTGGAAAAGATGCTCGCCTTGTTCATACTGTGCATCTTTACAGGAAGAGCGTTTCTCTGTGTAATTCTTTTTAACGTGGACCACATTTTCACAGGAGAAAACTGTGTCGGCCATTACTGAGAACATTTGTCTTAAAAGAGTTCACAGTGGGTTTATGGACCCCTGAGAGGCAAACATCTCCCGTGATTACCCACCCCAAATCAAGGCACTGAGCGTAAGCGCATCGTGAGGGCCATTTTACCTGACTGCGAACCTTGTGAACTCGAATGATGTCTCTCCCCAGGAGGAGAAGAATGTCTGCTGATGGATCTAGTGAGGGTTTCTGTGATGCTATTGGTCGAAGATGAGGGTGAGCAGCAGCAGCCTCTGGAGTAGGTATCTCACTTCTGTTGTCTGGGATCTGGTCGCATTCGGTGAGTGTTGGCAATGACATGGACACTTTTTCATTTACATGCTCAATGATAAAGTTGTTGGCTGAAATGTGTGCACTGCTGTTGCATTCGGAGCAGTAAATAATGGCTTTGCAGTCCTTTGCTTTGTGACTAGTAGATGAGCAACATTTGTAACATATAGATGTTCTTTAAGTAGCCTCTTCCTCTCATCTAATGTTTTTAATCTAAAGTCACTGCATTTGGTGAGTGAATCTGTCTTCCGGTGTATGGGACACTGCTTGTCTGGACTGGGAGGGGGTGCTACAGCATCAGTGTCAGTTTTGTTGATGTCTGTTTCACTTAGTGCAACAGGAACTCGTGAATCGTGTTTGTTTTATTGGTGTCTTTTCAACCTTTGGGGATAGTGTGCATTGAGCTTGCAACATGACGCCTGGATCTGTTTTAATTTCAGAATGGTCACTGTCAAACTGGACAAAGTAGGAAAAGGGTGATTAGACAGCATCAGTGTCAGTTTTGTATTTTGACCCCTGTTTGACCCATGACTCTTGGAGACTGTAAGGAAGCTTTTCAACTATTGGGTTTATTCCCTTTGAAGTGTCAAGGAAGCTGAGGCCTGTCAAGTAGCCCTCATTTTTTGCATACTGCAAGTCAAGAAGGGCCGAGTTTGTTGTGCCACTTCGCGTTTCTGGGTTTTCATTTGTTTGCATGTAATTTATGCGAGACAGAAGAATTAGGCTAAATATTATTTACATTTTAAATTATTTACATTAGTGCTTTTTTATTATTTTTATTTTTTTCATGGAGCTCAACAGGAGCAAAATATAATACATTGGTTTGTTGTTTTACAGTATATAGTTTTATGGTACTGTACATCAGATAGGCCTTAGAATTATGCAAAAATTGAGTCATAATCAGTCTGAAAAGGACAAGACATTGATATACTGAAAGGAGGAAATTGAAGGTGCATGGATAATTAAAGCTCATTGGAGGAAAGTAGACCCTCACACACCTGCCGAATTTCATTATGAGGAGTTTCTCTGGGTTTCAAACAGGTCTGAAGCAGATGCTAATGGTGCCTCAGGACAGGGCTATGCAGTTAGCAGTTGTCCACAGCACTGCTTCGTGATTGTAATCACTGAGTCATTATTCCAATTGTGTGTTCCATCAGTCTAGGGCTGCATTTGGATGAAAATAGTAAAAAAAAATCAGAAAGATTCTTACTATCAAATTATTTTGGGTGCAATGAGTGATTTCTTGAAGAGTGTATTTCTCACTAGCCTGTTACATTTTGTTCCAACATCTCCTACTTTGAAAGATCTGCATGACCACTCGAAAGTTTGGGGGTCACACATTTTTCCTGAAACGTGCTTTTATTCATCAATTAAGCAAAGGAAGTTCAATCAAGGCATGTTTAGAAATAATGACTTTTACATGTACATAACATTAACTTTTAACCTTAAATCTTACTTAATCAAAGTATCTTTCATTACATAGCACAACTTTTTAGACCTTTGGTATTCTAGAATCAGTCTATTTTCGTAATCTGAAGGAATTTCACCCCACACCTGTAAAGCACGTCAAGCTATTTGGATTGTTTTAATGGGTACCACACAGTTAAGCTGCTATCATAGCAGGTCCACAGGGTTAAGATCCTATGGCTGTGCTGGCCACTCCATTGCAGACAGTCAGCAGGCTGTGTCTTGTTTGAGTAGCTCTTGCATAGTCTCGAGCTGTGCTTTGAGCCATTGTCATGTTGTTGCAAAATGGGGTGATCGCCCCATTCGATTTATCACATTTCTCCTTCATGTTCTATGTTTGGCATCAAGCTTCTTTTATTCTGAGTTCTTCGTTTGGATTGGACCACTGGGATGGGATATATAGCTTTCTTTCTTTTTGGCCATTTTGAAACTATAACAGAACCAGCAAAGGCTAATGTTCTGACACTCAACTATATTACATCTATAATGACCACAACAGTTTTCAGCTCTGCTAATTAGAAAAGGCATTTTCTAATGATCAGTCAGTCTTTAAACATGACAAACCTGGAATAGAAATGACACACTGTGCCAATCAGAAAACTGTGCTGATGGCTGATGAAGCTTAGCCTCTTTTTTCCCCACAAAGTTGCTCCATTAACGCTATGGAGGTTAATGGAATCGCCTCATATGTGACTCCATTAATCACTGGTTGTCATTCCGACACGTTTCTCATCCATTTAGTTTATTTTAAATAAAACCAAATCAGTTTTTCTTTCAAAAACAAGGACATTTGCAAACTTTTGATTGGTAGCGTGTGACTAATTGTGTCTCTCCACCTCTGTAACCTAGCTTATCCCACAGCTATTGTATAACGCATAGGACCATGTGGGCAAGATTTACAACATCAGCTCCGAGTGTGTGTCATTAAAATTGGGTTTCGTGGAGCCTCTGCCACGCGCTAATGCCTCAAATCCATCATATTATTCTCAACCAGCCAGGGACCCCGTCGGCGTGAGTGTGTGTGACATGGGACAAACGCGGCGCCCACACGTTTTTTGTCACTCTTAACGAGCACCAACATCTCCATCACCTTACCTTTAGATTGCACTTTTTGAATCTCTTGGACAAAGAGGTGCTCTTTGTGAAAAGTGAGAAAACACTTATAGTGTGTTATTGTGCTAAACTGCTCACAGCACCGTGTTTCCAATTAAACACTCATTAACTTGATTGCTCAGAATAATGGCGGTGCTTATCTTCCTCAGTCTAAAGATCCGGTTGTGCTGCAATAAGCGGGCCGGAATAAATGCCGTGGCATTTCTGCAAGAAATTGTCAATGTGAAAGTGGACATTTTTGCTCCTAACAACTCCGTTTTCCACTAATGAGGGAAAGCACTGGAATGGTGCTGCGGTTATAACTACTGGCAGTGATATAGAAGTTAAAGCGGGAAAACAGCTTTTCTTTTGGACAGTAACTATAAATTTAAATCAGTACCAGTTAACGTGTTTGGTACGGGGCACAGCTCAAGGGGCTTCTTTTTTGAGGTGATGTGATATATTTATATTGTGTATGTGCACAGCTGATGCCTTGTAGCCATGTAATCTGAACAACATAAGTGCCATGAGCCCAATCAGGCGCTTGACTGACACTAGGAGATGGGTGGTAATGAAGTGCTCTTCAGTGCTGAAAGATTGAGGCAAAGAGGCCGCTAATTGGGTATCTGTGCCACTTCAGATTGCTGTTAGTGGCTAGTATTCATCCTAATATGGTGGTCAGTGTCATGAGGAGAAAGCAAACAGGAAGAGAGAGAGAGTCACCAACTGCAGCTCAGTGACTGTCAGATGGAAAAAGAACCTTCCAGCCTCTCTGGACTCGTAAACTTAAATGCATAAATGCACCATAAAGAAGACATGAAGAACTCCCCTAATATTGTGTTATACCCTTTATTTCTTCCTGTATTGTGTTGACATCTTAAAGACGTTCATTTGGAGTGAGCTATAATGTGTGAAAAGGCCACTGCGTCAAAATGAATCCATTTTGGTACGTGATGAGTTGGACAGCTGCTCTAAATGATGCTCGTGGTGCACTCGGAAAGCTCATCAGTTGTCTCGTAGCACCAATTTAGACCAGATGATCGCTTGGCTGGAATATCAGATGCTCTGCATAGCTGGTTTCTGTCTCCTCTGACCTCCTTCCTCCATCTTGAGCTTCAGCCTCCGCCCCATTCATACTATTGCCTGTCTTGTTTTTCACACTACAGAGGGTCAGCTCTGCCCAAAAAGCTACACGTACATGCCAAGTAGGTAAGAGCTTTCTACATTGAAGCCAAATATTCCTGTAATGCAATACAAACTAGAAAACAAAACAAAAAAACAGTACTCCTAATTTAACATTCGTACATTGTTCTCATGCCCAACAACATATGTTAACCTCAGAGAACGCTCCTACCAGCATGTTTGCTGAAGTCTAAAGTAACTTATCTAACAAATCCAACAGAACACTAATGCAAAAGAAACAGGCTCAACTAGAAGTTTAATTAATCTATTATGATGCATGATGCTATGAACTATATCCCATTAGAATGAACAGCTGAACCATTATTCAGAACCGTCTGTGTGCACAGAATTCGATTTACAGTGGTTTGTTACCTGCATAGATTATCTTACCCATGTGTGTACAATAAAATTTGGATTTGCCATCATGCGATCGATTTTTAAAGGATGTCCAGTAAACCTGTTTAAAATAGTTTCGTGATGGAAAATAAGTAGAATATTCAATTTGAATATTTTGAGCTTAAAAAAAGTCAAAAGCAGCCCCTCCAAATGTACTTTTGTTTTATAAGAACCTCTTATTATTCATATCTTGCATAATACAATTAGTGTGACTAATGTTAATTATCTCTAGAGGCTTTCAGTGAGAACAGAACAAAATCCTTTCGAAACCTTTTTGTATCGTTTTGAGTGGGGAGGCAGCACTTTTTTCTTTTCTTTTTTTTGAACAGACATCAGCGGAGCTCTGTTTTATCGTGGGTAAAAGTGGTATTGACGTTTTTAGTTTATGGGCTGACCGGTTTCCAAACCAGAAAGGAGACCTCTGCTGCAATCCTGTGCATCCACGTGGTAAACTTATCGAGGTTGTTCTGAAGGGCAAAGTCAGAAAGCAGCGTGGTGATGGTTATTGTAGCAGATGGGGGTTGCCTTGTTTTTTTTTATTATTGAGTATTCCTCTTCAGTTAAATGCATGCTAGAATGCTGCTGCACATGGTAGATGATGATATTTAAAAAAAAAAACACTTTATGTTGGTATCTTTTTGAAGTACTGTCCACAGCACAGAACTGCTGTTCAAATATTTTGTTTGGCCCTAAACAAAGATCCACTATCAGAAGAAAGTTGGTTTAAAGGGAGACTGACGGGAACTAACAGTCATTTTTCTTTCTCTCAGGCTGAGGGCCTGCACCAAGGACAAATATCAGTTAAATAACTGTAAATTGGGCAAAGCTACTCGAGGAGAATACAAGAATAACTGTTTAGAGTTGGAACTGAGCATAATATGTACTGTTTAAATATCTTATTCTATATTATAAGAGAAAACAGCCTTTTTTTGTTTTTGTCTCACTCCTTCTGGATTTCGGCCGCATACACGGTATTGAAATCTGTGCGACACCACTGATTTATGATGACGCAGTAGCAGGAGGCCGCCTCGCGGAGTGTCAAAAGTTCAAACTTCAAACTACGCACCAGTTTTTAAATTGTGTTGATAGACCAAGTAAAACCAGAGTTGTGATCAATAATTTATGCCATGCTGTTTCATGAACACTGTAGTCATTTTTGATGTGTGTTTGGTGCAGGACGAAATTGTAAAAATGGGATATTCGCTAGCAGGAAGTGCTTGTGAGTTTTTTAAAAAACAAAGAAATCATGGCATCCCCTTTCCTACCACCTCTGGACTCTAGAGCAGTGGAGACGTGTTCTCTGGAGGGATGAATCACACTTCTCCGTCTGGCTATCCGATGGCCGAGTCTGGGCTTGGCGGTTGCCAGGAGAACGGTTCTTGTCTGACTGCATTGTGCCAAGTGTAAAGTTTGGTGGAGGGGGGATTATGGTGTTGGGTTGTTTCTCCGGAGGTGGGCTCGGCCCCTTAGTTCCAGTGAAAGGAACTCTTAATGCTTCAGCATACCAAGACATTTCGGACAATTTCATGCTCCTAACTTTGTGGGAACAGTTTGGGGATGGCCCCTTCCTGTTGCAACATGACCATAAAGACATGGATGAGCGAGTCTGGGGTGGAAGAACTTGACTGGCCTGCACAGAGTCCTGACCTCAACCCGACAGAACACCTTTGGGATGAATTAGAGCAGAGACTGTGAGCCAGGCCAAGAGCAAATACTTTTGGCAATATAGTGTAATTATCTGTTGGTCAGTTCCTTGAGTAATATTTTTAGTGATTTTCAGGCTTATTTTTTATGAGGTGTATGTTCCGTCAAATGTCCCGGCCATGGCGACTCTACAATGATGCTTTCCCGTTACAAACACACACTGGGGCGCTTCGCTAGTAATATTATAAAAACATCTAGTTCATATTCTTCCCTTTTGTGCATCACAATATAAAGACATTTTCAGTTAATTAATTGAAAGGCTTGGGCTTATTGAGGGGGTAATGTTGCCTGATGTTGCAGTCATTTCACATTATCAGAAGGTCAACTCCATGTAATCAAGCTCTATTACAGCTCACATCAGGAGACACATCAATTAGCCGCTGTATATATCTCACTGAGTAGGACGGCAGAACGAAAAGGAGAATGATGACGATGATGATGATGATGATGATGATAATGATGAAGGAAATTATGCGTCACACCAACAGTACAATTGTTTGACTCGTGTAGACACGTATGGTTTGCTTTGACAGCTACGAGCATTGTTTCCAAATGACACTATCAAATCATTCCTCACATTTACGCAATGACGTATATGCAATTAGTGTCACATATTTCTTAGCTAGCTTCCAAAGCTTAGGTCGTCACTGGAGATGAAGCGCGGCGCTTTCTTTTGTCTGGAAATTGGTGGAGAGAATATCGTGCGGTGATGAGATTCCCTGAATGACTCATAATCACTTGATGTAGTCAGTAATGACAATTAGTCTCAGCTTTTTTCTTTTTTCTTTTTTTTTAAATCTTCCATGAAGCCATGAGTACACTTGCGTTGTGCCTATAAAGTTAACATTATCATGTGGGCACCTTGGTTTTATGCTTCTGAATCACCATCTTATCATTTCTTCACATTCTTCGTTTGCACATCAGTATCATTTCCTTCTCTTCTTGAACTGAACTGTGTTGTTTACTGTTTTTTTCTACTTTCTCAGCCCTCTCTGTGCCACGAGGAAAAGCCAATAAAATCCCAGTATCTTTAATCGCCCAATTAGTCGCAGGGACACTCAGAAACCTGGGAGTGGTGTTAGTTTCAATCCACTCACCTTTCAGTCACTTTGTGATTAGGGTCCTGAAAGTAGAAGGTTTTGTTTTTAAAACTTTAGTTTTATTTGTCTAAGCCACTTTATTAGATACACCTTGCTAATACTGAGTTGGAATCCCTTTTGCCTTCAGAGCTACCTTAATTCTTTGTGGCACTGAATAACAAAAGTGCTGATTCCTCAGAGACTTTGGCCTATATTGATGTGACAGCATCATCATTTGTCGACCGCTGCCCGTGGCGTGAGCCTCCTGTTTCACCGCATCCTAAAGGTGCTCGATTGGATTGAGATCTGGTGACTGTAGAGTCCCTTTGAGTACAGTGAAATCATTGTAATCGTCAAGAAAGCAGTTTGATATGATTTGAACTTTGTGGCACGGTGTGTTATCCTGCTGGAAGTAGCCATAAGAAGATGGATACACTGTAGTCATAAAGGGATGCGCGTGGTCAACAACAACACTCGGGTAGGCTGTGGCATGCAAACAGTGCTCAGGTGGTACTAAGGGCCCCATATTGTGTCAAGACTCAGACCAGGCAGCATTTTTTCTGTTTTCTTTTGTCCAGTTTTGGTGATCCCGTGTGAAGTGTCACCTCAGTTTCCTGTTCTTACCTGACAGGAGTGGCAACCAGTGTGGTCTTCTGCTACCCATTTGCTTTTTGGTTGTAACGAGTGGTTATTTTAGTTACTGTTGACTTCCTATCAGTTTAAAGCAGTCTGTTCATTCTCCTCTGACCTTTGACATCAGCAAGGCATTTTCGCCCAGAGAACTGCTGCTCAGTGGACCCTAGAGGAGGTTGAGTGGGAAAGTTCTCATACCAGCCCAAAAATCATGCCACATTCAGAGTCACTTAAATCACTTGTCTTTCCCATTCTGATGCTGATTTTGACCTTCAGCGGGTCATCTTCACTATGTCTGCGTGTCTAAATGTATTGAGTTGCTGCCATGTGATTGGCTGATTAGATATAAGCAGTGGAACAGGTGTACCAACAGAAAAGATGTAAGTAAATTATAAGTTTGATGTTAAACTGACTGAACTTTTCGCCATATTTTTCTATAGTTCCGTGAAACCAGCAAGTCAAGTTTAGCTCCCAAAGCAATTGTTCTGTGCCAGGTTTATTTTATAGATGCTACCAGAAATGGAAAAAAAAAGTGTCAAGAACCTCTGTAACAACTGTATTTATTGCTGTTCACATTTGATCTAAATGGCCCTGATACATTTTTAAAAGGAAGTGTTGGCAGGTCGTTTGTAAAGGCCCTTTACAAACTTGAGGTAACGTGTGCAGAAAATAGATGAACAAACACATTTCCCCCAAAAAGTGCAGTGAAACTACGAAGAATGCCCCAATAGGAGCCGTATGGACATTAGGACAATCAGTTTTGCCTAAACTGAATGTAAACCTTTGATTTTGTGAAAATACAAATCCCTTCAAATCTAAAGTTCTTGAGACAACGTATGACATCACTCTCAGAGAGGAAAACAGAAAATTATTGTGTTGGTAAATTGTGGATGAGCTATAATCTGTCTACCATATGGTACCTGCCCCACCACAGTCATGTGGTTTCACACTCAGTGTGAGCCCAGGTTGTGACGGCCAAAATCAATAGAGGGGGCCACACAATATCTAAGTAATTATGGGAGCCAGTGGGGTTCTGGGAGTGCAGACAACAAGGACTGCTTCCTTTCCCAGCCTTCAAGACAAAAGGGGCCAAAGCCATGTCCCACACCGTAAGGCTACTCATGTTCAGGGTTCTAAATTAACACCCGCCAACCCGCCAAATGCGGGTAAAAAATCATTTTGGCGGGTGTTAATAAAAACT
>JAVDPK010001968.1:258833-294072 GCA_034780415.1 Cichlasoma orientale
TGTGTGTGTGTGTGTGTGTGTGTGTGTGTGTGTGTGTGTGTGTGTGTGTGTGTGTGTGTGTGTGTGCGCGTGTGTGTCATCCAGTGTCTGCATGTCCGTGTCTGTGTTGTGCTAGTAGAAGGAAAGATGCAGCCAAGCAAGACATTACTCTTAAAGCTAAAACATGATCCCGATATTATTTTTGTTCAGTATTTATGAATCTTGGGCGCTCAAGCCAAGGGTAAGAATTTAATCTACAAAGCCACTGAAGAGTGAAACCTGAAGCTGCTCCAAGGACAATGAATTGGAAAATAGCATTCTGTTGTCTGAGCGCTCACATTCATTTGAGCTTTATTTGACTGTAATGTCAACAATTATCAAGCAGAAAATGTGCCAGCGTGTCTGCAGAGTTTGTGCTTTGCCAAAGCAAAGTCTCCAGTTTACTCATTTTGCAGTAACTCCAGGCTCTGCTTTTTTTTTTTTTTTTTTGGTGACACATCGAGAGGAAAACTGACATGATGATGATCACCATATTAGCAAAACGCAGTAACTGCTTTACACCAGTAAAACTGGTGGAGGCAAAGCAAGAAAAATAAATGTGTTGTGGTTTAGGTCATAGGCATGCTACTCTTGTGCTGACTTTATTTAGTTATTTGTTTTATTGCTTTTTGTAGGGGAGCTTTCATTCAAAATGTATGTCTGTATTTTTTGTGCAAATTGTGCAGGTGAATAATTTAGTTTGAGTCTTCAAAGCTGTAATCACAGAGACGGTGCCTGTATGACTTCATATAATTGGCTGGACCAAACAGAATTGGGATTAAGCTGATTTTAATGGTGCTTTAATTTCAGATAAGTTTGATTTTCTTCTTGTTGCATACATAAATCATCGCTCACTTGGGTTACAAAGCACTGAGATCTCTCTTTAAATCCAAGATGCACCAAGGTCTGCTTGCTGAGGAAAACTAAACCCATTCTGGTTAGCTTTAATGGACAGACTTACTGTACTATTAATAGGCAAGGTTACTCTACCATAGCAGCACTCAAACAGATGATATCCGACTCCTCCTGCAGTGCCCGTGGTTATCTTTTGTTTGCCAAAGAAACCAGTGCATCATTGAGCTGGGCATGTGCAATGTTTATGTTCAGCCACTATTTACCCTGGGGTCTGCAGTGTGTGCTTGAGAACCATTGTAGATTTCTGCAGATGAGACTCCCAGATGACCCTTTAGATGAACTTCTTAGATAATATATTTTTATAACCATTTTCTGTTTTGTTCTTTTTTTTTTCATGCTTGTAAATCTGGCTTAAAGCTGACTGCAGGCAGTCTGCTGCTGGAGCAGACTTGTGAGACCAGTGATGGTCAGAAAATGACAAATTGTCAATATATTTTAACTTGTGTGGCAAAATTCAATGTTACTGTAGCCTAAGGTGTATAATATTATTTGCTTGTCTTGTCTATTTCTTAGCAAGATTACACAGAAGAGCACAAGAACAATAACCCACTACATTTTGGTGTGACTCCCTATCCAGAGGTTAATATGATTTTTATTTTTATTTTTTTGGGAGGGGGGTATAATTCAGTAATAATTCCCCTTAAATAATTCCATTGGATGATTTGTATTTTTCTAGAAAAATCCTTAATGGGCCCCACTGAGGAGGGTGTGCAAAGAACTCCAGCTGTTTGGGAATATAAGACTATTTAAAAGAATTAGAATAACTATTCATATGAGTTGATATTTGTTGTCACTATTTCGCTGCTTAAAGACCTAGATGTGTGTTTGCGCTGTGTGCTTATTATTTCTTTAAGAATTTAATATTTCTTTCTTTGGTCCTTGGTGAAAGTCTGCACCCTCCGAGTGCCCGTCGAGTTTTACTAATATGATATTAAAGTCTCCCATCCAAACGTGACTTATACAGAGATCATTTATATTTCAGGGAACGGTGGGTTTTGCAGTTAATTTGATCAACATGTGAATGTGTGTCTGTCTGACCATGATCCTCCATGATGTTCTCTGTGACTACAATAACCCAATACAAACTCAGGATAATCAAAATCACATTTTAAATTCAGTTTGTGGAGCGTTCGGTGTTTACCGGCTCATTGGCGTTTGCAGGTGCAGCACAGCCTGTGCCATAGCTGGAGTAAAGAAAGCTGGAATGCTTATCAGAGCTCATGACCTGGCAGTCTGTGGAGGCTGCTGCTGGTAAACACAGGATTAATCGGTGGATTTAGTTTCAGAATGCTTTGTGTCCAGAAGTTTCACAAAACCTCTGCGACCGGAAATGAAGAAAAGAAAAAAAGAATAGCACTGTAGTCCAGAAATTAAAGGACAGTTATGCAGAGTCACTATTTGTCCACGCTAATATCATCTATAGTGTTACATAGACTGACCATTTCTCACTTACTGCTGGGTATTATCTGTGTGTTGAATATGAGAGCCCTGTGTCTGGCTGCTTTGCTTCATTTTTTACAGTCTGTTTGCAGAAGAAATTTGGAATTTAAATGGATAAGTCAGCTATTATTAAATATTAGTATAATTTATACATGTTCCATATAATATTCAGCAAAACAAGAATATGTTTCACTTGGACAGCTGGAGGTGATGGTTTAAAAAAATTAAAAAACTGGATCATTTAACACGACTTGTGCATTGGTTGCGCCTGTATTTATTTTATTTTATCCCAAATTTAATGTGTAACCTAGATTTTGGGGTTATTTTTCAAAGTGATTCATGGGTTAGGTGATGTTGCTAGGTGACACACGCATTTATGCAGTTGCAGCTGTAACAAGAATTCAACCTCCAAAAAGGAAAAAAAAAAAGAAGAGAAGCTTTGTGTACTGTGTGTATACCACCGAGAAATAGGTGTTAGTAACAGCAAGATGAATGTGTTGTCAGTGAAAAAAATGATGGCAAATTCATGTTTGTGGTAGTGACTCTTGGCTCGGACCATAAAAGCAGATGATCAAGGATCTTTTATTAACACTGCTATGAGCAATACGTTTTCCTCAGCAGAGGAGGGAAAGTGATAAGTAAGGATTCACCCCCTCCTTTAGTTTTAGCTTAGTTTGTTTTTCCTGTGTGTACACCCATATCTACAAACGTGCAAATAATTAATTATTGAAGACTAAACCTTTCGCTTTCGTTTAATTAAATTCAATTTGATTTATATAGCGCCAATTCACAACAACAGTCGCCTCAAGTTGCTTTATATTGTAAAGACCTACAATATTAGGAATAAAAACCCAACAATTGTACGCCCCCCTGTGAGCAAACACTTAGCAACAGTGGGAAGGAAAAAAGTCACTTTTAACAGGACAAAACCTCTGGCAGACGGAGGGGCAGGAGTGAGGGGAAAGAGACGAGAGCAGAGGGAGACAGGACAAAAGACACGCTATGGGTGAAAGAGCCAGAGTTTAATAATTAATGATTAATGACTAATGATTAAATATAATAGTGGTGTATAAACACATGGGGAGTGAAAGAGATAAATGAACCTAGTGGTTGGGTTGTGCTTCCTGTGTTCCAGTCCCCAAACCAGCATAACACAAAACACAGAACACAGTTCCATCTGCCAGCTGCTGTTCAAAGGTTCGACCCGCCCCACATCCAAAGCTCATTCAGACATAGCAGAGTACTCAGTTTAACTGTGGTCCATCATATATAATGAGTTAGAGAAGCTGAGTAGCATTTAAGAAATAATTAAGAAATAATATTTATTTAAAAAGGAATCAGTCGAATAGGCGGTCAATTGACAGAAAATTAATTACCATCTATTTTTTCTTAAATGTGTTTTTAATATTCTTCATAATCTACTGTCAGAGACTTTTTGGTATTTAGTGGCTTCAGTTGCGTTTCTATTCCCTCCATTTCCTCCTGCCTTCTGTGCCCCCCTGACTCTGCCCTGTCCTAATTGGTTCACGCGTTCAGTAAGTTCCCTGTGTAATTATAGTTTTATCTCTCTTTTGTGAGTCCATATGTTTGTCCACCTATTTACCTCTTGTGCTCCTTGTGTTTTCCTTATGTTTTCCTTTATTTATTTATTTTTAAACCTGGATTTTGCATGTTTCTAGACTTGCTTTTTTTTAATCATCCTTATTAAAGTTGATGTATGCAACACCTTCCTTTGGTGCTTGCCGTTGGGTCGTTATCACTAAACACACATAAGTCTTCTGCAACAGTAAATGAATATCTGGTTTTGGACTGTTTGTCAGTGGTAACTTATGAGCATTTTTAAAATCATTTTAGAGACCACATTAAATTAATTAATAAAAATGTATCAAATATATCTGTAACGAATGTTATCCTTAGATGTAGACCTTTCAGACCTCAAACCTATATCAGGTATATTGTTATTGTAATTAATATGGACCACAGTGCAGTTAGGAAATAAGATACTTGTCTGTGTCTTGTCTCCTAACATCATTAATGTTGTAATTGGCTGGACCATGAGCTCAGTCACTGCAGCCCCATTCAGAGTTACAGAAACTCTGCATGTAGTCGATCTAGACTATGTTGGTGATCTGTAGCCCCCACTCGCAGAAATGACACAGCTCACGCGGACTCTTATGAATCAAGTAGACACAGCCTTGAAACAAACTGGCCTGCAGATCAGCTCCTCGCAACATCTCCTTGCAAACAAAATCCTGGACCTGCTGGATGGAAGTGCCCACGCAACACAAGAAACCTAAGAAGCAGCGGAGGGATCGGATCTTAACTGACCTTTGGTCCATCCTGCTGCCCTACAGCCATGCAAATGCTCCTTATGCACTGCACCATTACCAACAGTTGCAACATAGTTATACCACAGTCAAAGAAGCAAAGAAAGCAAAATTGCCATAAACTCCAGGTGTCTGCGATACATCAAGATGCTACAATGAGGGCATTTTAGCAAGAATGAATGAATGAACAGTGGGCTGGTAACTGGTCATAAAGATAACCACAAAGTACTGAAATTGTGGTCTTGGGGGGTTTTTTTGTTTTGTTTTTTTAAACTTACAGGGTACTGCACTTGTATACACAGAATATATTCAACTTAATTTGTAGCTTTTTATCAGCCAAAATTCACAAAACTGAGAGCCTGACTAATGCAAGTAGTGGAGAATGCAGAGCAGCTTCATATATTTCTACAGCCTTTAAAAGATTACCTTCACCATTGCTCCTCAGCGCCTTCACAGCAGTGTTATCGTGCCACATGTCAGGATTCTGGTATTTGATAACACGTGCTTGCTCTGATAGAATGTTCCAGTCCACAGTCTCTTTGATTCAAGTTTACCATTTATCCCATCAGTGAATGTCCTCCTGTTATCTGCCTTGAAAATCACTGACACACACACACGCAGCATTTTTTTTTTCTAGTTTTACTAGTTCAAATCACTTGTCTGCTGATTTAGCCGGCAGACACCTCCCATGTGTATCTACCCATTTCCATAAAGAAAGGCAAAGCACAAAGGTGCAAATTTCTTTAGGGAGAGTCAATAGACAGAAACATGATTGCTGTCAGTTTTACTGCACATGGTTGGTGGCTTTCATTTGTGTTAAGTTAAACTTAAAGACGTGAATTTAAAGGAAATAATTTCATATTCTCTTTAGTAAAACAAAACGCCTTATTTCACTATCTACACATATCTGTGTCTTTTGTTATAAGGTAAATGAGCCTAGTTGCCTCATGAGATAGTTAAGAAGAAAATGTCACCTCAGCCTATGCAGATTTGTGACTTAACGCACTCAGCATGCCATTCCTTTGTAGGCAGAATTTGATACATCATTCTTTGCTCCAAGCGGCATTTGACATATTTTATTGTGTTCCAGCTCTATTTTACTGAAGCTATAACAACAAAGTTCACTCTCTAAAGGAATGTCAGTTCTGAGAAGCTGAAGATCCAGAGAGAAAGATCAGACCCCCTCTTTCAGTCATTTCCCTGAATTCAGCAGATATCAGAGAACAAAGAGACGTTTGTGCTCCGTCACAAATAGATTTCCTAACCTCAACTCCAGGTCAGCAGTCTGCTGTCATAAAATTGCAGCTCTGTTTACTCAGACTTATAGGTTCTCTGAGACGTCACAGGCAAGGTGTTTCAGATAGCGAGAGTTGCTACCTGAAAGAGCGCTCTGTAAATGATTTTATTTCAGCTTTAAGACCCTGTGCCGCGCGCCAAAATGGCAGAGTGATGGAAATATGTGAGCGAGAGCGCACACATCTCCACCAATTCTCACTGCTGTCTCACAGAGAAATCAGATTGCGCTATTGTTCTTTGTTTTTTTTGCTCCCAAGCAGTGTTTAGAAATGCCCTCTGCTGCAGGTTTGTGAACAGGATGCGCGCACAGACGGGCTGCCAGTTCTAGCAACTGACTGTTGTGTGAGACGAAGTGTGAAGTAATATGCTGTGACCAGGATCCTGGTCAGACTGGTAATTCACTCCAATCACACTGAGAGGAGAAAAGGGTTGAAAGGAACAGAGAAGAAGCAGTGGGTTAGCAGATGAAAACTGAGGGGTACTTTCTTCTTCTGCTTTGTATCCATTCTCACCGAGCTCTGTGTAATCCCCCCGATGTCTTCTGTTTCACAATCTTGCCTCTAAATACGTTCATCAGATTCAACCTTGCCAGCGTGAAGGCAACAACTAAAGAGAACTGAAGTTTTGTAATACATCTGAAAAAAGAATACACTGTGGCGTAATAATAGCAACCTTTACTAAAGGCTCAGTGATCTGCTTTGGTATTGTAGACATTTTCCCATTCACTTATTGCTTAAGTAAGAAACTTGGCTTAAGGCTAGCAGTAACCTCTTTGTCTCTGTCTGTCCCCACACCCCCCCCCCCCCCACCCTCTCTGACTCGCAGGAAGCAAGATGGAAGGATCCATCGCATCTCTGATGAAGTAGAGCCCCCACTGGCGCACTCCCACCCTTCATTTCGTCCTCCCTCACTTTCAAAGGTAATAGAAGACTTTGACCTGCTGCTGCTCCTCTTTTCTTTAATCGGGTTTGCGTTTGCATTCGGAGACGGTGCCAAGAAGCCCACCTGAAAAATGTGAAACGGAATATTTTACCTCTTAAATTTATGGGCCGCAGAGTGCAATTTTTAACATTGCTCGAGGTCTCTGGAGCTCTAGACTCTAGGCTCCAGAGACTACTGTGACCTGGATGAACCTGCACGGACATATGAAACATTGCTAATGGCAGCGTGACATTTCATCCCCTTCTATGCACGACTGCCTAATATCATTATTTACTGGGACAAGAAATAGAGCCATGATTAATTTTTCATTAATACTGCTGCACTTATGAATATCATGCTATTAAAAGTCAAAAGGTATTTTAAAGATATTGTCATATATACTGACCTGTTGACATGAAAAATTACATTACTTTTTCCTAGTGAGCTCCCTGCTTACCTGAATCATTTTGGCTGTCAAACAAAAGAAATCAGTAACAAGAGCAAAGAAATGATGATTTGATCCTGCTAAGTATTTGCCAAATACCTTTTTCCCCATTAGGGTTATCCTTAAAGTAACTGCGTTTGGCATACTCTGCACAGCAGGGAATGAATGCATGGGGAGTCTTTGGATCACACTCTCTCATTATGTTGAATGGTAGACTGAGTAAAGCTCTGTGGATGTGGTGTGGAGTGCACTCCTTTAGCTTACTGAAAGCTAAAGAAGCTGTCTCCAAACTGGGCATCTGGCTCTGATGGAACTAGAGATCAATGGGGCGAAGCTGGTTGCATCAGTCAGACGCTGCAGTGACAGCTGACAGCCACCGACAAAGAAACTGTTTTGACAGCGGTTGAAATTATTAGCTCACAAAGGCCGTAGCAACTTCTGTTTGGCCAAACTGCAAAGGATTCATAAAGGTATGCGAGGATACGGAAGTCTTACCGACTGAACTTTTGCTAAATTTCACACCAACACTTTCTCACTCTCAATTTGTCACATGCTGACACTTGGTCGGGACCTCTGTCAGTTCCTGATGTGCGGTTTACTGCTCCGGAATACAATTTTGCTAGATAAGAAAGAATAACAATAAAAAAGAGGTAGAGGCTGACGTGGAAGAAAGGAGTGTGACTGGGAGGCTGGGATGGAAGAAAGGTGGGACTCCCGTCTGGGACCCCTACTTCTATTTTCACTTTTCTTTTTTCCGTCACTAGTTGTTTAGTTTAAGCCAACAAACTGCTGCAAGATTTAGGAAAATATTATATTAAAATATCCTTTTCAACAATGCACAAATTAGAAGGCAAACTTTTTCTTTCCTTGGTTTACAATGCTAAAACATTCTGAGGTCATCCTCTCTTTCTCCTGCCTGGCAGCTCCATCTTCAACATCCTTTGTCCAGTATATCCACTGACCCTCCTCTGCTCATGTCCAAACCTGTCTCAGCCTTGCCTCTCTAACTTTGTCTCCAAACCGCTCAACCTGAGCTGTCCCTCTGATATGCTCATTTCTAATCTTGTCCATTCTGGTTGCTCCCGATGAAAACCTTAACACCTTCAACTCTGCCTCCTGTCCTTTTTGTGTATGCCGCTGTCTCCAAACCGTACGCCATAGCAGGTCTCACTAACCATCTTGTAAACCTTCCCTTTCACTCTCGCTGCTATCCTTCTGTCACTAACCACCCCTGCCACTTGTCTCCACCCACTCCGCCCTGCCTGCACTCTCTTTCTTCACCTCTCTTGTGCACTGTCCGTCGCTTTGGATGGTTGGCCGCAGGTATTTAAACTCATCTGCCTTCACTAGCTCTACAGCTTTGCACCTGCCTCCCTCTCATTTATTTTGCTGTTTTCCAAGTCCAAAAATAATGAACTGTAAAAGGAAACAGTCCAAAAATCCAAAATAAGCGCATCAAGCGTGCAAGATTAACATGTTAGCGGGCGACGTTGAGCTTAAAGTCAGAAATTTTTGTGTTATGAAAGTGGCTCTGAATTTTTAGTTCCTGTTAAAGTTTATTGTGATTTTATATAATATGCTTTTAGTACTTTATGGTTTCTAGTGGTTCCGTTTTGTGATACCTTGTGTTCTGCTTCACACCTTGTCTGTTAGTTAGTAGTAGTATTGTGTGTTCCCAGTTGTGCCTCTGTCTTGTCTCTGGGTTTATGCTTTGGTCACTTTGCAGACACAGTTTTTCCAGTGTTATTATTTGTGTCTGCTTCAGTCTCCTTTGGTGATTTTCTGTTTTACTTTGACGGCTTGTTTTCTTTTCTCTCCCGTCCTTTGTTAGTCGTGCTTCCTGTCTATCTCCCCGTAATTGCTTTCACCTGTTTCTTGTTACCTTCCTCTTTGACATTCCCTAATCAGCCCACTGAGAATTAATAGTTCTATCTCCCTTTTTGTCCTGTGCTCCCTGCTGTGCTGCACTGTATCTCCCTAGAAGTCTCTGTGTTTTCTTTGGATTACTGTTTAACTGCATTCTAGACTTCTGGTTAATCATCCAAATAAAGGCTCTTTTTCTGTACATCGCCTACCTCAGTAATCCTGCATTAGGTCCACTCCAACACCTCCAGTTCATGAAAACACATGGGGAGCAAGTGAGAAACAGGTGAACACACTGAGGGCAGAGCAGATCACCACTAAGGAGGGAAGACAAAGGCAAGAAGTGAGAAAACCACCCATCAAAGTAAAAAAAATGAAGTAATCAAAAGACCATATATGCTGAAACATAAAGAGACGGACACATTTAAGCCAAACATAAAGACAGACAGGGGGATCAAGAAGGCAAGGAATGTGAAGAAAGCTAGGACACAAACCGGTCCCGGCCAGACATCAATATGTGAAGAGCTTGCAGTGAGAACAGGTTGGGGTGACGTGTAACTGTGATTAACATAGAAGCCTTGCCCCCTACAGAGAGAATTCTCTGAATCTTTTGATGATGTTTTGTACTGTAGATGAAGAGATATTCAAAATCTCTCCGGCTTAAATTGGAGAGCATTATTCTGAAATTGTTTCATAATTGAGCGGCACGGTGGTATGGTGGTTACACTGTTAGCACTGCCTCATAGCAAGGAGGTCCTGGGTTCAAATCCCACCCTAGGCCTTTCTGTGTGGATTTTGCATGGGCTCCCTGTGCCTGAATGGGTTCTCACTGGCTTCCTTCCAAAGACATGCATGCATGAGGTTAGGTTAATTGGTGATTCTAAGTTGACCGTGGGCATGTTGTCTGTCTGTATGTGTTAGCCCTGTGACAGATTGGTGACTGGTGTACCCTGCCTCTTGCCCTATGACAGCTGGGATAGGCTCCAGCGCCGCCGATCACCCTGAATTGGATTAGAGGAAAAAGACGGATGGATTTTCCACAATTTGTAGACAAATTTTTTGCAGCTTGGTAAACCTGTGCCCTCTCTAAGATGCTATTTATATCCCCAATCGTGTTACTGACCTGTTGCCAGTTAATCTAATTAGCTGCAAAATCTTCTTTGAGCTGATTGTTTTTAGTACCACTTACAATTCCAGCCTTTTGTTGTTTTCTCCCAACTTTTTTGAGGCACGTTGCTCCCATCAAATTCCAAATGAGCTAATATTTTTCTTAAAATGTATGTTTTCTGTGTTCTATTGTGAATAAAATATGAGTTTGTGAGATTTGCAGATCATTGCTTTCTTTTTTTAATTTACCTTTGTGTCCCAATGTTTTTGGAAAAACAACAGTAACAACTAGCTGCTCTGAAATTGGCTATGTAGCATAATAATGTACATCTAGACGAACATCTGTGCTTTTTAATTTTTCATTTCTGTCCTCTCTTTGTGGCTCATCATATTCTTCAAATGTTACCCCCAGGTGAAAGGTTCCTCTGTTGGCCTCACCCCCAGTAGCTCTAGTTGGCAGCCCGTTGTGGTGCCTGACAGTCTGTGGCCTCTGTCACAGGCTTATGGGACAAATATAGATCTGTGGCAGTTGTTCCTCTCTAATACCGCGCATACCAGTGTTGACACATTGGTGGTATTTCTGTCACGCATAAAATGAAAATACAATTTGTGAGGAATTAATAATCTATGCGTGGAGTTTCAGGCATAGATTTAGCGTTTCATCTGTTTTTATTATTTAAATGTCAGTCTTGTGTCTTAATGTGAGTGTTTTATTGTGTCTAATTGTAGAGCTATTTATAATTCCATTCCAATGGAAAGAAGTTAGACTGAGCACGTTTTTACTTACAGGAAGTTGTAATTTTGCAGTATATATACATAATGGTTAATAAGTTCTACTTAATAGGACTGTTAATACCATGAAGTTAATTAAGATGGTAATGCTTTATAGTTTTATTGCTATTGATAGTGTTAGTGGTTGACGTTAAAAGCTCTTTAAATAAAACAAATGCGCATTAGATGAGTCACAGAAGTGCAGTACATTATAATGAATGCAATATATTGAAAGGCACTTTAATGGTCTTTTGATTTGATTTGAGGCATACTGATACACCAGCGTTGGCCTTGTGAGCTTCGTCTACAGACATAGCTGCATAGCTGTCTTACATCTACTTTTTAGTATTTTTATCTTGAAGTGTAACTATAATGCAGGAATCCCTTTGCAGATTTACAGAAGCATTTGCACATGCTTATGATGTGATTTCTGTGATAATTTATAAATACTCTTTCAATTAATTTCTTTTTTTGCAACCCAGTCTTTCAGAATAATATTACATATATTAAAAAAATTCAAAGCCTGAGGACTCCAAAGGGAGCTGGGGAAAGTCTGATATATTGCCTGAAGTGATGACATTAAATATCTCTCTGCAGTGGGAGCTAAAGATTACTAGTTTGAGAATGAGGGGAGGGGGAGGGGGAGGGGGGAAGATGAAGATTTTGAGATATTTAAAAAAAAAAAAACCTTCTCATCTCTGATTGGAGCTACATCAGCTGCTCCAAGCATAACACATAACACACCCTCAGTCTCTGCAGCTAAGGTTCAGTGCAACAGGAAAATGAAGGATTAGAATAATAAAAAAAAAACAATGTTTCTCATCCCATCATGAAAGTAAAACACTACATTGGTGAAGTTCTCTTTAAATTATTTAAAAATGTAGCAGTAATAGATGAGTACTAATCAATTCCACAGCCGTATGCTGAAAATTTCAAGGGTTTTGCCTCCTTGCAGTCTTTGACTAAGCATTCAGTAACAATAATGGTTACACATTTGTTGCAGGGCCTCTTTGTCTCAATGTATTGTTCTTTTCTTTTTACTAGATTGAGACAGTAGGAGAGCTGCTCGAGCACACAGAGAGCTCAGCAACAGTTCTGCAGGCCTTAACCTCTGTGGCAATCAGCCAGCTCATCTGAGGTGTTGATGGGTTGGAATGGGCCATCTGTGTGAACTCCATTTGTGTCCCTGAGGTCACTGTGGCCACAGCAAGGTCAGGCTAGTTTGTGCAGCCAGACCTGATGAATGGACCACAATGGATTTTCTCTGGCTGAAATACTCGGCTTCTGTGCCTATTGATCGACTCCGTTTGAAGTTTAGTTTTCCATTTTACTCGGGCATTTGCCTTCGAGGAAGCAGCTAAACCACAGAGTATAAATGAAAAGACTGTGAGGAGGTGTTGGAATGTTGCTTTGGACTCATACTGTATGTTGGCAATTTGTTTGTTGAAATCTAAATGGAGCTCTGGTCTTGAATAGTCACTATGAATAGTCAGTATTTGAATCAGAGCTTTACTTGACAGCTTGCAGACATGGGATAAAAGTCGGGATTGTACGGGTCATTGATATTAATGGGCCATATATGTATTCATGCACATACTCTGCCATTCAACCAAGTCGGTCAATCAATGAAACAGTTGATTAGCCAGCCTCTTTTACTTACAAACTCTATCTCAGACACTGCAATTGGTTGTAATGAAAAAGAGATGCGTAGCTTAGCCAATACTAACAGTACATTTACTGCAGCGGCTCCAAATTGTCTCAAAGGGCAGGAGACAAAAACGTAAGCGGCTTAAAAGCCTGAAGTACAACCCAGTTAGACCTGTGATTCTTTTCGCTTCTTTATTCGGTGTCTTTGTATTTTTCAGTACACACTGTTCCTTAAAATCGCAGCACATACTGAAGTTACCAAAATCAAGCAGGTTGTGCAACAGCGAGCTGACTTTCCCACCAGCTTAAGCTAAAATGTTGCACACACCAGCATGACTGCACAGCCAGTGTGCTTTGTAATTGAAACAATGTTAACACACATTGTGAAACGGAATCGCATTCAGTGCCCTCTGTAACATTTCTGTCACATAGCATTGATATGACTTTTGGGCAAGTATGTAATTAAAATGATTTTTTTCCCATGTAAGTGGTCTAGCGCTAAAGCCAGTCTAGACCTGAATAAACAGATCGGCTGCAAAAAATGGGACCTCAGGATAAAACTGGTGTTTAACTCTATATACAATGTTAACTTGAACCATGTAGTCCCTTCATCCTGTGCATACTTTTCAATGTTCCTCAAGTCAAATCGCTTCAGACCACGAGTTAATTTTGTGATCAAGGATAAACAATCCTTGATCACAAAATGAAAATGCTTAACATGCTGCATATTGCTAGAATGTGTCCTCTTAAAAGCTTTCATCAGTTTTTTGAAGTGGGTCAGTGTAGATATCTGATACTGGAAGAGGCCCCGATCAAGAGACCAGCAGAGAACGAGCTCTGCTTGTGGAAAACAGCTTCTCTTTCATCTCACAGTGCTCCCCTTGTCTTTTTTTTTTAATCTCTTCTCTCCTCTAACTATATCTTGTTCTCTTGTGTCATACCCATGTTTAACTATGCACAAATGATTTTTAGAGGTGATGAGGTTGGCTGAGTCCTCCCATCAGTGTGTGATATCTACACACACACACACAGAGAATTAATCTTCACTTATTTGCCCTGGTGGAAGGGAGAACACTTGGAGCTTTCATGTTGTTATCTTCTTTCTGCAGAAACGATAGACCGAAAAGTGCCGGCTTCATTGTTTTCTGACTTTTCTCTTTCATTTCTGATGGCTACTTTATGTTGTAATGGAATGATTCTCAAAGGTGTTGTATATAACAGGGGAACTCGAGCTGTCAGGTTTGCGTTTTAGTTATATAACGTGGGCGCAATGATGAGACTCATGACACTTGAGAAATATGAGATGAATGAAAAGAGGAAGAGAACGTTCTCAAATTTGATACAGCTAAAAAAAAAAGAGAGAGAACTATGCAGTTTTCAGTACACATGCAACTGTGTGTGTTTGCAAAAGAGAAGACAGTTTCACAGAGTACAAAGGGAGGGGAGCAACATTGTTCCTCCCTTCGTCCTACTTCCTTTAGTATAGCTGTATTTGCCATGGGTGGGGGTGGGGGGTGGGGTGGGATAGGGGGGGTGAAAAGAGGAAGGAAGGGCAATAATATCCTCACATTACAGCACATGCTTTTACCTCACACACACAGATATGGAATTTGATGGACAGCTATCAAGTTTTTTGCTCCAAATCTACTGCCTGAGCGACAGTGAATGTAAAGTGTCATTGTCAGTCTCGCCTTTCTCCTTGTGGCTGACAGTGACATCAACACCCTCGCTCTTGTCAGCTTGACTGCATCTGTACTTGTGGAATAATGACTGAGCTCAGGATGGCTAAGAATTTCTTATTGGACGGACTACTCAACAGTCCCCCCAATAAGCCTTTTTTGAAGAGACGATGCTTTAGTGATGTGAGTATTTTTCATTTGCTGGAAGGAAGAGTTGCTTTTTTATTATTATTATTTCTATTATCTTGTTTAATTCTTAAGGTTTCTTAGGGACTCAAATATAAATGTAGTATGTGTTGTGTTGTAGAGCAGGAGATAATACATAAACAGATAAAATGCTTCAGTGATTTATTTATTTTTATTTATTTTGCCACAAACAGACAAAATAAGCCGTTTGTCTGGGAAGGAACTCTTAATGGCAAATACTTTTGTAACCCATTGTTATCTTGGTAACATTTTGTATGTTCCGTAAAGAGGTGCGTGTAATTACATAGCTATAGTTCGTGTTCTTCTGTGCTAACAGAGTGCCTCCACAATTTGGGAGTGCATTGCTCCCTTTCTCTCTCTCTCAAAAAAAAAAAAAAAAACTCAGCACTGACGTGGCTGCTGTGTAGTCTGTGTGGTTCACTGATAATCTGTTCATCCTAGGACAGTGTTTGTTGACGTTTGTTCTGCAGTCAAGAGAGCAGTATCTCCTTGAATATCATATGGCACTGTTTATTTTCACATGCAACAATAGACTGGGGCTGCACCTTTGGCTTTACTAGGTCAGGATCAGATGTGTGTGTGCATTTGTGAAGCGAGCTTTTATGGGTGGAGGCGTATGAGTTTGCAAGTATATTTTAGCACATGCATGTGTGAAAATGTTTACATGCATACGTGTGTATTCTGCCCTGTGGTTGTGTGTATATGTGTTTTGCAAGCCCCTGCAGTGCTCCTCAGTAAATTTAATCTGTCATGTGGAAACATCAGCTTGGCACTTCAGTCCACTTGTGTTACATGGTGAACAGAGGGCTCGCCCCACAACAGGCACTGCTGTCAGGGCCGCTGCAGATCTCTCCTCCTTCGGCTCAGGTTGGAGCTGCTTAAACGCCTTAATGTGGGAGAAGGCGCATGCCTGGGGGCATTCCCTTTTCCCTAACCTCTATGAGGGATTCTGCTAATTTAGCAAAACATGGAATTATATTCTGTGGCAGTGAATAGTTGAGGTGTAATTAAAAGCTAGTGGCTGTATTGAAACCTGTTTATCTAACGAGCAATATTGGTATCAATTCACTAAGTGGGCACACGCTCATTACCAAACATCATGATTATACCACGGTTGATATAAAACCAAGTTGCCAGATCATGCATGATAATTTATTTTCATTTCATTTTGCCCACTTTGCCCGTTGCCTGATGGGTTGTAGTGTGAAGTGTGTCTCATTCACACATTTAATGTGACTGTGCGCTTCAGACACCAAAACCAGAGTGTCTTCCAGCTAATTGCACAGAGTCAGATGAGCTGTTGGCTTTAGCAACAGAGAAACGCACCATGGAGCTTTGATGCTCATTTCCCCCTAAGAGTTACTTGTTTACAGTGTGTTTGTCTTGAATCGTGGAGGAGCGATTCCCCGGGCGCTGAGTGGAGTCTCAGTGAGATTGGTGTCAAGTGGGATGCGTTAGGGAGTGAATGAAGAATTAAGGGGTGCCAGAGATTCCAACAGGATATCTTATGCCTTGAGAATGCGCAGCCAGCTTTTGCACTGAGCAGAAATGAAGACAAAGTGAAGACCAACAGGGAAAGAATATCACCACAGCTATACACGTTTTCCAAATCATGTACTACTTTGGATTTCTTTCCCCCAGACCTCGGACCTGTTTGCCATGATCGAGAGGTTGCAGGTACTGTAAATGTTCTCCTGGCTCAGCCTTCTACTAACTCTAACCCTTCTACTTAAACCTGTATCAAATAACATCCTCCGAATTTTCACTTTGGACATAAAATCTCCATTTACTTCTATTTCAAGGCTCCAGTTTCTCCTGCTTTTCCTGCTATTTTTGTATTCAGCACTGCACCTCAACTGGAACGCTTTTCTGTGTGCGTCCATGTATCTATGTATTTGTCATTAATGTGTCTTCTCGCAGCAGTGACGGCCTCTGGCTATCTTCAGAAACCTTATTCGTCTGAATGTGCTGAACAGAGCCTTTGTGTTTTCCCTTCACAGCTGGGTAGTTTTGTCTGCATCATCAAATAGTTGGATTTGTAGAAATCTAGTTTTCATTGTAGCCGTGATCTAGTACTTCAAGCACTATAAGTAAGTGCAACAGATACTGAGTACACAAATATATATATATATAATTGTGTAGGCATCCACCACATTTCCTATTGAATGGAGGAGGTAGACTGTAAACTGACTGAAGGGTATCTCATCTTAGATGCATGCTTTTCATTAGTGATCAAAGTGTGTCATCTCAGGAGACTGTTTTAATATGAATAGTCTACTATGATAATACCTTAACCCAAAGAGGCACAAAATCATTATTTGGGTTTACAAAAATTCTGTAAAGGCTATCTCAGAAGCTGTAGTGCTGAAAGCAAGAAGAATCACAGCCATAAAAGACATGATGTGAGATACATATTACTCATGCATTCATTCATACTGTCCAGAAAAAAATAAAGTGCGCGATGGATTTGAAGGAAAACTGGAAAAGTCTTTAGAGAGTGAATTTCATGAAATCATGTTCAATTCTATCAAATTGGATATGCTGATCAGGAATGCTTTGGGAACTGTCAGCAGATATTAATTAATTGAATAAGAATATATAGATTATATATAAACCATATTTTAGTCCTCAAGTAGAATTATGGATAGTGAAATCTGCAGTATAGCTTGATGGAAACACTCTTTGTTCTCAAGGAGCTCTGCTTTTTCTATCCACCGTTTCTAAATGATCACTCCTCTTTGCTTCCCCTTTCTCTGGTGATTGAGATTATTTTTATGTCACTATTGTCATGCAAACTTATCTTGCACTCTGCTGCTGCACAATAACTTCCGGAGGTACTGACAGTCAGCATTGTGCTGAATCTGTATTTCTTTGTACATGTGTCGCCCGTTTGCTCAGATACCTGTGCCATCAGTAATCCTGTCTGTTTTTTCTCTTCATCTTAACAGGGTCACAGAATGGATGAGCAAAGATGCCCCCTCCCTCCCCCCCTCAAAGTGAGTCGCAAATCCTCACATCTCCTCATAGACCACAGTCTGGTAAAGCACCTGTAATGGCAAAGTTATAAACCTTTTCCTTATCGGCTGTCAGACGAGCTTTAGGATGCTCATTGGCTGAGTTAGGAGCTCGACGGGGACCAGGACTGCAAAATCCTCTGCTCTCCTGTTACCTAGACAGTCTAATGCAGTTAGTATTGAAGGCAAACATGACACACAAAAGATGGTAATCAGCAGACAGGACGTAAAACCATTTACTGCAACTGTAAATGGTGAGGCTGACCTCACCTGTATAATGGTGTTTTGGAGTATAGACTCCTATACAGCTTAGCTGTGGGAACAAAAATCCATCCATGCGCCCGTCCTCTTTGCATTAAGAATTCACAAAACAAATTATTATTATTATTGTGTCTCAGTGTGTACTTGAGACCACATACTGAGATATAATGGGTTCATTCTTGGGAAAATAAGGCAACCAGTTCTTAGAAACACCTCTTACCTTTTCATTTAAGTTACAACTGTATTTATCCGAGGTTTATGTTTCTGACAGCCCGACCTCAATGACGCACAAGGTTTGAGCCAAAACAGAAGCCTTATCTGATTTAAATTAGGCCATTCTCAAGTTCAAGATCATATTCTCATGCACCTCTGGACTGTTTTTAATGTGGCTGCTGTTCTTAGATCTCTCAGTGTCTCCTTGTACTTATGCCTTTGTGATAAGCACTGCATCTCGTCCAGTGTTCTACAATGTTGATCCTTAAATTTGACAGTTAAAGGGAAACACATCTGGCAAGCAGTCCAGGTGTTGAGCGAAGATTGTGCTGGTGTGTCCAAAAACAGCAGGAGGTGGCTAGCTGGCACGCACCAGGGTTCAGATCATTTCCCCTCAGTGTTCTCCCTCGGAAGCCTCAGGATATTACAGCAGAATTCGGTATTTACAGTCTCACCCTGGGAGATGAATCTGTGGCACATAAGCCAATGAATTGGGGGGGGATCCTCTGCAAAAAATGTGGGTCAAGCAGAAGTTCATGTTTGCTCTCTGCCCACATTTAAAATCGTAAAATAGTAGCATACACATTGTAAGTGGTCAGAACAGGACTTCCAGGCAGCTATCTAAAAATAGCAGCTGCGCTGGAAGCTGTCTGGACATGCCCGGGAAGATGACATCGAATACGAGAATGGACACATTTAAATCAGCCGAGGCTCTTGACTTTTACGGATCTTTTTGATCACATCTTGTTGTATCTGGAAATTAAAAAATAAGTTACTGTTCATGTCTACACTCCTCTATAAATATTGATCTGTGAAAGATACGTTATAAACTTTAGAACAGTTCTTTATGCTGAAAATTCCTACATACTCGATACATTCTTGAAGATGCTTTTACAGCTAAGTAAGCTGAGACTTTGCTACCAAAGAAGTCGTGTATCAAATCCTTTGCAATAGGCTCTCCAATTAATACTAACTTGTTCCACTAACTTAAGTTTAGCTCATACCCTGAAAACAAACCGAGACTAATTGTATTTACACGCACGTGGATCAAAACATGTTTTGGCTGTATTCGTTAGTCTGAAAACTTGTTTTTCTGCAGCAACTCTACTGAACCAATCCAAAATGAAAACCGTCTCTCTAGACCTGCTATATGGATGGCAGTGTCTGTCGATCAGTTGCTTCACCGCTTTGCCAAAGATGCCTCAACGATTGCTGGATGGATCGCCGTAAAAGTGTTCGCATGCTTGCTTGGGGGTTCACCAAGTTTCTTGGTTACTGACTTCCCACCTCTGTGCATTGCCATAAGAAATGTTATGTCAGGGATTGCGGCTCTCACTTACACATTTCACAATCGCGTCCTTGGTCATGGGAACAAATCTCGCTGCGAGGCATTCTTGGGGGAAAAGAGAAACTCAGTATATCGAGAATGTTGGTATGGATTGCAGCAAACATGAAAAAGTAGTACTACAGTAAGTGAATACAACTGAGAGGATTAAATGTTTGTTCTTGTGTTTTGTTTATTACACATTAGCTGGCAATAACTGAAGCAAGTTTTCAATAACACCAATATAACTTTATTTGATGTAGGTGAGAGGCTGTCCTGTTATCAAATTGACTCCTGGGGGCTGTAGCACCCAGACACTGGAGGTTATAAAATATGCAAACTTTTGCCAGATGACAGCCGAGTTTAAATGGCCTCTCAATAGTTATGTAATCAAAGCTGGAACAGTGAATACAGACTGAAGCCTTGGATAACACCTTCTTGAATAACAAAAAGAGCTAAAGCGTGTATTCTCCAGAGCAAAATATGAGACATTTGTCAGAGAAAAAGTCTGACAGTGTAGCCTCTCTCATGTTTTCAGGATAAGGAGTAAGTGAAAAATGCAGAACTGAATGTTACTGTAGTTGATATTCTGCCACAGTGTCTGTGCTCATTGCTGTTTTCCAATGAACCAAAACTGAAAGTATGACTACAAACGGCTGTTTGTCAGCCTGACTCATATATGCGTTTCTATCCCTGCAGACAGAAGAAGATTACATCCCCTATCCCAGCGTTCATGAGGTACAGTCCACATACCTTCCACGTATATTTAAAGACACCAGAAACTGTAATTCTAAAGGTTTAAATGGGAGTACACAATTCCTGAGGCAGTGAAAGCAATGCAGTGCACGCTGATACTACACTTTACTTTTCTCTATTATCATTACTGCCTGTGACTTTCAGGTTCTGGGTCGCACCAGTCCTTTTCCGCTCATTCTGCTGCCCCAGTTTGGAGGCTACTGGATTGAGGGGACTAATCATGAACCCAAAGACCCTCCAGAGGCAGATCAACCTCCTTGTCCTACCTCCCACATTAAACTGGAGACAAATAGTACTGCAAAGATCTACAGGAAGCATTTCATGGGCAAGGTAAAAATGAGGAAGGCGGTCTGGTTTTATGTACTGCAAAATCTTTTCATTCTTTTCCTTTAGACCCATCTTTTGAATAAGCCCGTCCTAAAATAACATTTGTCTCTAAAAACAGTGTGAAAACTCCTCGAAACATTTAAGTTTAACACTCATTCACAGAGCAATGAAAGCAAAGTATGCGTGTAAGTTACTGTGTGATCATCAATCACCTTTGCAGCAGGCACAGAGTAATATCAGTTGGCTTTGTGAGGACTTGTAGACAATAAAAAACTTATCAATAATGCAGTAATATTATTAGTATTTTCTTCCAAAGCGATAAAGTTTCATCATATGTTGTAAAGCAAACTGCCTTCTTTAAATGTGATATCTGTTATATAGCTAAACACTTGGGGATTCCAGCGTAAGACTTTGCTAGCGTTGGCTCCGTGTACCCTCGTGTCTTTTCTGCAAGGGGAGTTCGATGACTTTCCTTAATCAGAGGGCTGTTACTGTCTTTAACCCTTTTTATTTCTAATTTACAAAAGCATTTTTATTTTTTTTATCACCAGCTGTCAGTTGCTGGAAGAATATCCATCCTTCCATTAAAGTTTCCTCTGCGTATCTTCCCCCAGGAACACTTTAATTACTACACCATGGATGCTGCCCTGGGCCACTTGGTCTTTTCAATGAAGTATGATGTCATTGGGGATCAAGAGCATCTGCGCTTGATGCTTCGGTACAGTTTCCTATTATCTTTATCTCTTATTTGCTTCCTGCAAGGGAGACCTCCCCTACCCCTCCCCTTTGCCTTTATTTCATTTTGTCTTTTCATATTTCTCTTTGTCACTTTTTTCTGTCTGCTTTCTTACACTGAAACTGCAACAACCCTGGCATTAAATATCAGTGCAATGCATTTATTCATTTTTTCATTTTTTTTAAAATAGGTCTATTCAATACAGAGTATTTTTTACATGCCTCACTGGGTAGGTTTGCTTTTTGTTCAAGAATAACATTAAATCAAGGGAAAATGTCACAGAGCAAGATAACATTCTCACGTCCTCCAGCACAGCAATGGTGGTCACAGGTTGCCTCAGTTATAAATTTTGAAATGCATTTTCCAGCTTGGTCCCAAATAATATTGAGCACTGAGCTCAAGAGTCCAACAGGGATTTGTGTAGACCATTTATATACTGAGAATTTTAGTTGTAGTCCAAATTAAAGGTGGTACGTTATACAAAATAAATGCACAAGCCTCTCTAAAAATCTTAAAAACTGCAACAAAGTAGACGACACAGCAATCAACAAACTATTCATCCGTGTTGTGCGCGTGCAGTGCCACCCACCCACCCACAGTCACCTAAACCTCACTCGGAGAAATCTTCCACTCCCTCACATTCTGCTTAAGACCGATGAGGAGGAGTGAGGCAGAACTCAAAGCACCGCACAACCTGTGAATTAATTTTAGCACCTGAGAGATTCCTCTTGATTTTAAGAGCTGTGTTTCCTCTTTGTTAATAGAGCCTCAGAGTGGATGAGTGTGCAGTGAGGTAACAGCCACTGTGCCCGCAACATTTTTTGCATAGTGATGTTTCTCAGTGGGTGGGCACCACCCACAGTCACCTCAGCTTGTGTAGTCATAGGCGGTGACGCACAGTTATATTTAAAGCACCTGTAAGATCTACATGATAAGGCATAATCTGTTTTTTATTGTGCAGGAAATGCCCCTACAGATGGCAAAAACACAACGTTTTATAACATAAATAAGCCCGCCCCCACCCCACATTCATATCCAGCTTGCCTTCGCTACGTGCCATTTAACCTTGAATGCAGTTTGCTGCTGTGCGAGTCACCCACAGTTTTTCAGTAACTGTATGCTTTAAACTCTGAGTCCTTGATTTCATTGTGCCAGCTATGGATGGGATTATTATTACCATGCATGTTGTTATTTAAGTGCCCATTCGGCCTTGAAAGTATGATAAGCTGGGCGTACACAACTCCATCTTATTCATGCACATTTCAGTGCATTTTAACTCTTTTGCTTTCACGCCTTTGAAAATTTTTTTAAAACATGACACTTTAACCTAAACTCTACAGAAAATCTCTCTTTTTTTTTTTGGGCTGCTCTGTGCACATGGTTTCAGCATGTAGAGAAATCCAAAGCGTGCAGGCTTAGTAACTTTTTAGTTATGCTTGCAAACCTATTATTGGAAAATTGGTGTTTGAGGGGGAGATTTGCAAATTCCAGAGTTATAAATGTTGAGTTAATTAGCTGCAGAGGTGCTGGAAGGTGGATTTTCACTTTTAGACCGGGCCAACCTTTCCTCTAACCTTAGACAGATATGAAAGTGTTTTCTCCTCTTCTATAACTCTTGATGAGAAAGATGTGAACTGCTGCTGTGTGTATCCCTGTATTATTGCCTCACTGAATGTTAGCTGATTTTTATTGTTCAGGTTCTCTGGACACAGATTTTTTTCGGCATTCAGTGGCTGCACAGCTTTCCTAGTATTGTTTATTGTACTGCTTGGATACAGCAAAAAAAAAAGGGTAATGATGCCCATTCAACCTTCTTCTGGGCAATCTTGGCTCAGAAACATCATGTGTAAAGACCATTATGCCCCCAGGTTCACACAACATCTATAAGAAAGGTCCCCTTTGAATTGACAGCTCACTTGCTTGGAGGGAAAACATCACAGAAAGAACCTCGTACAACCACAGGGACTGCTTTGGATTAGAAATAGAACAGAGGACATTTTGACTTTTCATACTGTTTGCCTTTCAGCACAAAACAAAAAACGTATCATGATGTGATTCCCATTTCCTGCCTTACTGAATTCCCCAATGTGGTTCAGATGGCCAAGGTAAGCACTTATTGTCATTACACTGAAAAAAAATCTCTGTTCATCTAATTTGGCGATGCTGAGTGTACTTTTTGATCCGCAGCTTGTTTGTGAAGAAGTAAATGTGGATAGGTTTTACCCTGTCCTCTACCCAAAGGTAGGCAGTATTCCTTTTTTCCCCCAACTCTAAAGTACCATGAATCCAACTAGAAACTCAATTTTCTCTTATCCTCAGGCATCGAGGCTCATTGTCACCTTTGATGAGCACGTAATTAGCAACAATTTCAAGTTTGGGGTTATTTATCAAAAGTTTGGTCAGGTGAGTGCGCTTCAGTGATGCTGCTGCTGCTGCTTGTCTTTGCTCTTTGAGTGTGTCACTCCTCCCGAAAATGTCATTTGCTCCTTCCCTGCAGACATCAGAGGAGGAGCTGTTTGGGAACATGGAAGAAAGTCCAGCCTTCGTCGAGTTCCTGGAGTTTCTCGGACAGAAGATTGAGCTTCATGACTTTAAAGGGTTTGGACAGCTTTCATTATGAAGTCTAAAAGAAAACAGACCCTTTAAAGCACATTTGGTTATTCTCAGTATGGTGCTCCAATATGTAGGAGCTGGCCATCATTCATTTCAGTGTTGGCTTCAAATGAGTCCCTGGAAGAATGATTTAATTTGTCCTGATATTTGTAGCGTTGACAGTGTGATTGAGTAGGTAGAAAAAGCGCTCACTGATGAACGAGCATGGATGGACATCGTCAGAGAGCACATATCTGTGTTCTACTGAGACCACTTTGTTATTCTCTCTTCTGTCTTGTGTCTTTCAGCTGTTCAGTGTTCTAACTGCCTTTTCGTGGAATTCCTCCTCCTTCTGCTTCTTCCTGTCTTATTTTTATTGACTCTGCCCTTAAATTTCCTGTCTGGTTTTTCTTTTCTTTTCCAGTTTTCGGGGTGGGCTCGATGTCACTCACGGGCAGACAGGGACAGAATCCGTCTACACAAATTTCCATAATAAGGAGATTATGTTTCACGTGTCCACCAAACTGCCTTACACAGAAGGAGACTCGCAGCAGGTATGGTGATAATTCCAATGATTACTCATTTAAGAAACCAGTTTGTGTTTTCAGAAGCTTCAGTAATTGATTTGTAAAGGCCTGCCCTTGTGACACCTCCGTGTGTCTGCAGCAGCAGCTGGTGGGTCAAGGCATTTGACTCGATGCCGATAAAGCGAGATGAATCGTTTTAATTTGTAACCATGATGTGCAGAGTGGGAAAAAGATGATTAAAATGATACTTTAGGGAGGCTTCTTTGCTGAGGGTTGGATGAGAAGAGGAATCGCTGTAATGTTCTTACAGTAAAAACTGTGTTGAGAGCAGAAACGGAGGTAAACAGTTTGTCTGGCAAAGACTTTCTAAAACGCTTGTAACATGTTATAAATTTGTTTATTTTTTGTAACATTGATTTCTGGTGTTTGATCTCAGCTTTTGATACCATTGAAAATACAGTTCTGTTAGAGCTCGCTTTAAAGTTTGGCCTCAAAGAGCCTGGTTTAGATCAGATTTGTTAGACCGTGCTCAGCAGTCGCTGATGAAGCTGCTTCTTCAGTGGCCATTCGGACACGTGTTGTTCCCATGGCTCTATTCTAGGCTCCTTGTTACATGCTTCCACTTTATTATCCACAAACACACTTTTTTTTTAATGTTTTCAACAAATAAATAAAACTAAATTCTTTGCTGCCTGTCCACAATTTTTAAACCAGCAGCCAGAAATCTTGGTGTACTGTGGGACAGTGAACTTTCTTCTCGTATACAAATCAGTGTTGTCCAACCATTCACAGTATACAGCAGCTGCACTGATCATGAGAAGATTCAGATCATCGCTTCAACACTATTGTAATTTTCTGTATTCGGGTATAAACCAGAAAAATAATTTCATGCCTGCAAGTAGTTTTAAAAAATATCTCCCAGGCTTCTAACATATCCAAAAATAGAAGAAGAAATTAGCAGCGTTTAAGCGTCCCTTCACTGATTACTACTTAGTTTGAGAGCTGATTTTAATATTTTACTGATCACAGTAAGCCTCTGAGCTACTAATGCATCCATTTTTCACAGGACTTTATGCAGTCTTGTGAAAAACTGGGGCTGCGTCGGTTCATGCACAGTTCTCAACACGTTCCTTTCTTTTTCAGGCATTCTAGTTCAGATCTGCTTGTGTGCTTGGGATCGTTTTCCTGTTGCATGACACAGTTTAGGTCAAGCTTTAGCTGCCAGACAGATGGCCTCACCTTTGAGTCTAGAATATTTTGGTATACAGAGGAGTTCATGGTTGACTCAAATCATCACCCCTCCACTGCTGTGCTTGATAGTTGGTGTGAAGTGTTTGTGCTGATATGTCATGTTTGGTTTTCGCCAGACGTGTTCATTATGGCCGGACACCTCCACATTGGTCTCATCTGTCCAGAGGACATTGTTCCAGAAAGTCTTGTGGTTTGCTCAGATGCACCCTTACACACCTACGCTGTGCTGCCATGTTTTTTTTTTGGAAAGTAAAGGCTTTCTCCTGACAACCCTTCCAAACAAGCCATACTTGTTCAATCTTTTTCTAATTGCACTGTCATGAACTTTAACATTCAGCATGCTGAGACCTGCAGAGCCTGAGATTTAGCCATTGGATTTTTTCCAATTTCTCTGAGCACTGCAGACTGGCCTTCGGGTGAACTTTCTGGGATATCCACTCCTGGGAAGATTGTGTCATTGTGTTAGCACACATCTGAACGCTCCAGACCAGCAAACCGCCAAACCGAGGTGCTCACATTTGCTGATGATCAATTAATCGAGCGAATTTGATTTTCAGCACCTGGCTGCCGTTTACCCTTTTAAGATTTCTTCTGTATTTTTTACTTTTATTTTTTATTACGACAGTATCACAGAGATTTGCAGATATTAACAAAGAAAATGTATTTATTTATGTTGCATGTTTGCTGTCCCCACTTACCCCGCTGTTCTCGAGAAACAGCATTTTTCATGGGTTACCATTTCCACTAGCATCGCATTGGCCTCTTTTTGTACTGAAGTATTTCCTCTCCTGAAGTCTTTTATGTCTTTGGTGCTATGCTGCAGTAAGCTACAGTAGTCCTTAGTTGCTCTTCAGTGCCTCTTAGAGTAGTTTGAACTTTGTTACCACAGTAACCCTGTACAGATGGTCCATATTGCCTAGGCACGGAGAGACACAGAGGGCATAAACAACACCCACATGAGATGATTCACCAGGGAACTCGGGGAAAAGAAGGCAAGGTGCACGAATAATAGCGTCGCATTATTTCTGGGAGGAGAAAGTGAAGGATTTATGTTGGCAGACCTGACTGAATGTAATCAGATTTGAAAGGTCTTAGAGTAATAACAGATGTCAAGTGTTTCAATTCAGTGCCGCATGTGTTGAATTTGTGTGTGTGTGTGTGTGTGTGTGTGTGATGATTTTATAGTGTTGCAGTGTGTGGAAAACTTAGATGACAGTTATTTATCCGTGTGGCTTCAGAAAGCCCCTGTGTGAGTAAATACTAAAGCTGATAGATAATGAGCTCAGGGCTGATGCAGTAGTAATCTGGATGATCTGAATCACAGCCATATGTATCCTGTCTAATTCTCCTCCGTTACCTTCATTAATGTCCTAAAAATGCGTTTTTCACAAATATATTTGTGAACATTTGCCAGAGTTGGAAACAGGTGCCCGATTGTCCGTATAAACAAACAGATGTAACCTATAAACTACTCGAACTGCTAGTGGAAAAGCAAACACTGTCATCATCATCTCTTAATCCTAGAGCAAATATTTGCTGCATTGTATTCTGCTTCCACTTGCTTGACTCTTGAGACATTTTTAGGGGCACCAGCTAACACGAGAGCTCATTTCAACAGGTGTGAAGTAGCTTTGTTAAAAGGCCGTTAATTAGTCTGAATGGCGAAGGGTAATCAATGAATGCTGCTGCTGAGCAAGTGTCACAGTATTGAGGAGTTCTCTGTGGAGGAACATCAGGTTCTTTTTTTTTTTTTTTTTTTTATAAAGCCTCTTTGCAGTGAGAATATTTTTGAGTGATTTTCCTCATCACCAAACTGTATCCATTTGCAACATCTGATACGTCTTGCCTCCACTTATGTGCGGTGCTGCTATTTGGGTCACACAGTTTCCCTGATAAGAATCTTTCTTCCATTTTTGGTGGGCTGAACCGAATATAATCTGATATTCTGACTTTCACCAGCTTCTTAAATTTTACTGCTCGGTTGCTGAAAAGAAATAGGGGACAGTATCAAGTCTCAAACAGGAAATGTGCCTTAACTGCTGCAAAGAACTTCTCTTTGTTTACAGGGAGGGGGGGGGGGGGTCTTATTTTCTAAGATTCTCGTGGGAGCTTGTGAGCTGTTTAATCACAGTTCCTAGTAAAAGGAAATGAAGCAACATCTATTCATATTTTAGTGCGGGACGATGATGTCCCTAATGCAAAGCTTTTTAAAAGATATTGCTTGGATAAAAACTTAATATCTGAGAACAGTCGCTTTGTCCTCCAAATGCACGAGTGTCCTTCTGGCAACTTTAAGCTTTTGGCAGCAAGGAACATGAAGTTATTCTGCAGCCATGATAACATTCAACCATCAGCAGAATCATAAACCATTCTCTGTTTGACTTTGAGTACCTCTACATTCAGATTCATTAATTTCTGCAACATTCATACTTTGCTTGGCTACAGTAAAAAATCTGATAAAGCAGATTTCTGTATATTCTGCATATAGAAATGTTTACCCATGAGTTGCATGGATTGTTGGAACAAGAGCTCCAAGATGGATTTAATTTCAATTTTTTTTATTTTTTTTTTATTTTCTGGCTGATGGTGTCACATGCTTCAGAGAAGAGACTGTGCTCTCCTGGATTAAAGTCGTGTCTACCTTGCCAGGGTGGTTATATTTCAGTCAAGCTAGTCGAGCAAGTGCCGGCAGTGCTTTTCTGACAGGCCTGTGTTTGTGTTGGTAGACGTGGTCATTTGAGATGTTTCCGCTGTTGTTAGTTTTGTTTATCTGTGCCCTCCAGCTGCAGAGAAAGAGACACATAGGCAACGACATTGTGGCCGTCGTGTTCCAGGAGGAGAATACGCCCTTTGTACCAGACATGATCCAGTCCAACTTCCTGCATGCGTATGTGGTGGTGCAGGTGGAGAATGCGTGTACAGGCGATGTCACCTACAAGGTCGGTCCCAAGGACAGACAATACTGTATCAAAAGGCTTTGACCAACAGTGACCTGTAAAACCCATTTTTTAAATTTACTCATTCATTATTAAGGAATTTTATTCTTCTCTCCAGCTTTTGATAGTGACACATGTGTCTCAGTGTCACTAGGCTCACCTGCTTTCTCTTTTAGGTCTCTGTGACAGCAAGGGATGATGTTCCCTTCTTTGGGCCTGCTTTGCCTGACCCTGCCATCTTCAAAAAGGTCAACACTATACCTTTACAAGCAGACAGTATAAGCTTTCTTTTGCTCTGCCTTATCCTCTTTTTATTTGCTTTACTCAGGGCCCCACGTTTCACGAGTTCCTCTTCACCAAGCTCATTAATGCAGAATACGCCTGCTACAAGGCTGAGAAGTTTGCCAAGTTAGAGGTGAGAAACACACTGGAGCAAACTGTGCCAAGGGAACATGAATGCCTGTAGTGTTGGTGCAGACTTAAGCACACCTGTTTGCACAGGTCTGCATCCTGCTGGCTGTACTCCGGATTAGAGGTGGCAACATAGATTGTTATCCAACTCTTCTCAGGCAACAACCACAATTCATACCAGCGTCAGTGCTGATGTTTATCATCCTGATTCCTAATTGTTCATTATTTTCAACCATATCCCTTCATTTGAAACGGGGGAATACTGGGTTTAGAAATGAGCAGGTATGGGAACTAACTGTGTTGTTGTTGTCAGGAGCGAACTCGTTCGGCACTTTTGGAGACACTGTATGAGGAGCTGCACGTCAACAGTCAGTCCATGATGGGTCTGGGTGGCGACGAAGATAAGCTGGAGAACGGGGGTGGAGGAGGAGGCGGAGGAGGAGGCTTCTTTGAATCCTTCAAGGTAAAGTGTCCTTCCTCATTTGATGAGGTGCCTTGGTAATCTGCAACTCTACGTGCATGAGAAAGAACAGTGATGAGTGGAGAAACTTTTAAGGTGCTTTATTTTGTTTGTCCTCTGTCTCTTGGCTGGGATTCTGGGTATTCACACATCAAAAAAAAACAAAGCATTGAAAATTTGCGGTATCTCAAAGGACCAGTCTGTGGCATTTGCATTCCTTACTTGGCTGTGACTGCTGAACTCAGTGTGCTCTCACATGATGGTGTGGTTTTGAGGCTGTGGAGAGTCCTGTTGTGTATGAAAGGCACTTTGCTCTGACTGAGAGTGCTCCATCAATGACCATTAGGGTGGTGGAGCGTAGCTCAGCTGCTGAGGCACGGCAGTAGAAGCTGTGATGGTGTGTGCCTGATGAACGATTTAATGACCCCTCATTAGGGAGCTGATGATGCAGCTTGGATGTCTCCCCATGGGCAGAATTCCTTTGCTGTTTTTCCCTCTTCTCTCCGTGATGATCGCTAGTTCTAGACCGTCGTTTCTGTATTTCTCTGCAACTTTAGAGAAATATAACAACCTTCTCCTGAACCTGCCTGACTCTGCCGTTTCTTAACATCTGTCTTTCTTCCATGCGTTCATAAACTTTACATGGATGAGCTCCTGCCCAGGAAATCCTACCTCGTTTTTCTTTCCCACCGTCAAGAATGGTCTCGCTGCCTTGTCGTTTTTCTCTTCACGTCTCTCCCGGGCTCTCTATATACTGTTCTGCTGCCTACTTTCTCTCATAGTCTTGGTCTTTCTTGCTCATGCTGTGTCTCATGACACAAAACCCAACTCCAGACTCACTCTGTTACGTGACAATTTACATCCTTCTCAGCTGCAAAGCCTACACTCCCCTAAATCCTTTGTGAACCTACGTCTTCCACGCAGCCTCTCCCCTCTACCTGTTGGCCTGCACTGCCCCTAAGTGTCCAATATATAATCATGCATATAACCATACACTTGCATTTAAGCGCACCAGTGTACACATACATGTCCATATAAACACATTTTATCCCTTAGCTTTATTGCATTTACATAGATCAAAGAGTCATATTGACATTAATTTAAAGAGAAAAAAGCCGGCCAGTTGGAACAAATCTGAATCGGCAGTATTTTGGAGTATATTTGGGGAAGCACAAGTTAGATAACTCATTGCACTCCATTTCCAGGTTTTATCATGTAAAATAATACATACAGTAGAAACTGAAAACATATAATCAGCTTATATATATAATATATAATGCTTTGCAATATTCATCAGGGTGTTGTGTTTCCACATATTGACGTGGATCCACTGACAGCATCTCCTCATTTCTCTCTGTAGCGGGTCATCCGCAGCAGAAGCCAGTCTATGGACGCCATGGGCCTCAGTAACAAGAAGTCACACACAGTCTCCACTAGTCACAGTGGCAGCTTTACCCACAATCCCGCAGAGAGTCCCAAAACCCCAGGGATTGTAAGTAGCCCATTTTGGTTCACATGTTGCCCACCTAACACTTACATTCAGGGGGATAATATATTTACAGAGCAGTGCGTTCATGTACAAACTAACTTAATTTACTGTTCTTTCTCATAAGCACACTTTAGGAAGTTACTCTTGTTGGCACATTGCAGCACTTTGCTTTCATCAGTATGTTAACATCAAAGCACTCGCTTTCATGCCTGACATTTTAAATTCACTATTGCTTTATACTAAATCAGCTTTCACTGATTGCCTTTTTCCATTTACGGTTATTAGTGTTCCTGTTAATGACTTTTTTGTTTGGGAAATTAACAGACGAGCTCATTCTCAGCCTGTCATTCATCCCCATCTGTTTAAAGAATCTTTCTCTTCACAAACAGTGACAGACTTCTAGGATGGCGTTATAAAAAAAATGTTAACAGTGGAATGAACCCAGTGATTTCCTTATCTATCTATCTATCTATATATAGATGTGTATATAGATATAGATATATGAATGAGAGCGAGAGATGACTGATTGATTGTAAGCCCCAGTCTAGTCTCTACTCCTAGTCTTGAAGTGAGCTCAGTCCAGCAGCTGTATGACTACCCAGACTCCCTCCCTCCTTGCTGTGCTTTGTCATGATGGTTTTTTCCTGCAAATATTGTAACTTTTTTTCAGCAGCCTTGTGCATGATTGGCTGAAGAATGTGCATGGCACAAACCGTAGGAGCTCACTGTCTTGTTTGTATCTTGTTGACAGATAGGTTATTTATGCTTAAACCTTTGTGAGGTTTGCTGCAGTGTGGTATTGGGTTACTAACTTCACTAACCCAGTTTATGAAAGAAGACCGTTTTCTAGAAGCTACCCTTTGTTTTGCATCAGCCTTCTTTGCCTCTTTTCTTCTTTTTTCTGAATGCATCACTAAACTGACTTGTATCCCTCAGGGCAGAAACTGCTGGCATGCCTGCTACCTTGATGCTCTATATCCTGCCGTGCCCGCCTATGTTGGACCCCAACCCGCTTTTGCTCTATAATGCTTTTAACTATTCCCTTGATGTTATGTCCTCTCTGTTAAGTCACGTTTCCGTCTTCTTTTTAAGCATTTTTTGCACCTTGCTGTTTAAATTCTCTGTGCCGCGTGCTTATGATCTTCTTTTCTTTTCCTCCCCCCTCTTGCTTTTTCAATCTCCTCTCTCTCTGTTTCTGCTTTCCTTGCCCTGTCTTGTGCACCTCAGTCATTGCTTGTCCCAGGGAAAAGTCCCAGTAAATATGGACGCCGAGGCAGTGCCATAGGGATAGGAACAATAGAAGAGGTTCATGTATATTCTACCTATTTGTATAAGAAATGTATTTAATTTGCTACTGTCTTTGTATAATGTAACTGTTTAATTAGTTTTAAGGGTGTGAGAGCTTTTTGGCTTTGTAGAACTTAAAAGTTATAATGACACTTGCTGAGTTATAGTTTTAATAATAATTGCCTTCATTTCATTCATTATTACAACCATCCTGGATTCTTGTAGATAGAGGGCGCATGCCCTCGGTGCCAGGGCTTCATGCCTGAGTTTGTTTACATCATTTTATTTTTAAGTTAGTTCCCGAACACTGTAAGAGAAAATGTGCTCTGTAAAAGAAAACAAAGAAACTCCCACTTATGTTCTCATACACAGTCACACTTCAATGAGTCACACTGCATCTTAAATTAGAAATGTGCACCGGCCAAGCTGATGTACACTCTCCACCTATAGAAAATAAAATGTTTTGAGAGCTAAGAGTAAAAATAATCAACTGATTTGTAAAGATTTGTTGACCAATGTGTCATAACATTCACTCAGGATTTATCAAGCCTTTACGCGCTACGTGTCATGTTTTGTTGTTATTACACTATCCCCAAAATGTGTGTCTTACTTTCCTCTCCCTGCCCGGCGTCAGTCATTGATCATTCCCGGGAAAAGCCCGACCAGGAAAAAGTCCGGGCCGTTCAGCTCCCGTCGCAGTAGTGCTATTGGCATCGAGAACATCCAGGAGGTCCAAGAGAGGAGGTGAGAGGACAGAGCAGAGCTGATCAGCAGAGAGTGGGTAGTGAAGAGAGCACAGTGTTGTAACAGATGGAAGACAGGACATTAAAATGAGAGATGCAGCTATTAGAAAATGCACTGTGTAGGATACTAATTCTTCTTAACTAAGAGGGGGGGCTTGTCAGTGCTTGATTTTACTGGAACAAATCAGACAGCAGCTGGTTGCTGTCAGTGGTTCCCTTCTTGTTGCTCTTAAAAACAATTTTAGGTGACGTGAATGCACTGCAGCCATTTATTGTTAAACTAAATCAGATGACCTGTTTTGACTCCTTGATGTCCTTTCCTGAAGCCGAGAAGTGTCACCCAACACACAGAGGACACCCGACAGTAGCCACATGTCACAGGAAAACAAATCAGACTCCTCCAATCACAGTTCTCCAGAGTTTCCTGCCGCCAAGAACAGGTGACTGTTAATTTCATTATACAATAGTATACAACTGTGTATTATGTCCACACACACACATTGGTGCCTTGAATCCATTCGTAGGCTGCATTTGTAGTCTGTAGCATGGAACCAGTGATGTGGATGATTGCTCTATAAGTCCTAATTCTCTTCAGCCAAATTGATGCAACAGCCCAACATTATTCACTCACACTGTGATGCTGACTGCTTTCCTTTTGCTTGGAACTGTTACTTAAAGAACTTAAGGAACTCTGGCATGAAGGTGGTAAATTATGTAGACTTTTGGAATCAGTTTTTAATTTTTTGCCTGAAGCAGCTCAGTGGAAGGAAAGCACGAGTGATTGTGTGATCAGAGTGACCCAGGTGTGTAGTTTGGCAATGTGTTGCAGGGCACCATCCATCCCTGAAGCTCAGGACCTTTCCCGCTCCTCCTCCAATGCCAGCAGCTTTGCCAGCGTCGTGGAGGAGCATGAAGCAGAAGAGGAGTATGACACTGGTCTGGTGGGTGGAACTATGCATAGATAAATGTTACTTCCTCCAAACCCAAAATAAGTCAGCAGCTTCCCAGCACTGACGACACATGAGCGGTTCCATTCCCATTTATTTCACTTTCATTGCAGGGAAATAGATCGCTGTGTTTTGTATCTGTTGTTTGCTGTAAGCTAAACAACTGAAACAAACACCGTGAGAAGGCTCGATGGATTTCACTCCATCCTGCTTACGACTGGTTCTAAAATGTACCGCACAATAACAGGTTTTTTTGTTGGGGGGGGTTTTCCCCATTTCTTTCACCTAGACCATTCGCACTGACAAAGAGACGCTGAATAGAGCTTCAGTTTTGATTATGCTGCCAGCTTCATCTTGTTATAAATTACTGGTAAAAAGGGAAATATTTCAAACTTCCTTTTGTCCTCTTCCAGGAAAGTGTGTCTTGTGTAACACCAGTCAAAAGAGATTCATTTGTGTACAGCTCTGGGGTGGAAGACAGTACCAGCCAAGGAAATCTTCCAGGTAAGCTTGAGAGAAAAGAGCTCATATTACTGGGTCAGCGATCGCCTGAAGTTATGGTGGGCAAGTTACCAAAAGGTCAACTGTTTCACATATCAAGTGTATCTGGGGGAAATCTATATGGGGCAGTTGCGAGAATAACACTCTCTGCTTCCTGAGCAATTAATATTGGAGCAACCTTGAGCGATGAAGCTCATCTCAGTTCCCCCATATGGCGCTCACGGCCAACAACAGACGGCACGATTTGTACAACTTAGCAAACTCTTCTTAAAGGACGAAAACGTACTCCGCTTGAAATGTGCAGCTCTGCAAATTTATCTGTGTCTCCCACACAACTTCTGCTGTACCCCACATTTTTTTTCCCCCTTTTATCCTTTTTTCAGCTGTAACAGCTGGCAGCATTATGTGCTTGAGTTTATTAACCATGACAGCAACACATCTGTCCCCTTCCTCCCAGCAGCCTCACGTCTCCAGCAGCAACCGGACGGAGCGGGGACATCGGAGCCAAAAGGGACAGACAGCCGGTCCAAGATGGAGCGCGCTCAGCAGGAGCACAAGTTCTCATCGGTGAGACGCTGCAGTGGTTTCATAAATCAGCAGGAAATTTGAGTGACTTGTTGAGTGAAAAGACTAAATATGAGATTGTTCTGGGAAACACACCCACATTCAGCATCTGCACTTATGGTGACACTGGTGACAATATTATGTTAAACAGGTATAATGTTGTTCATGCTAATTTAGCTGGTTAGCATGCTCAGCGAAGTCTATGACTCAGATGTCATTAGTTTTTCAATTATTAATAATCCGCTAAAACAGCTGAATAATCAG
>JAVDPK010001970.1:754-22067 GCA_034780415.1 Cichlasoma orientale
TCTGAGTGAGTGTGTGTGTGTGTGTGTGTGTGTGTGTGTGTGTGTGTGTGTGTGTGTGTGTGTGTGTGTGTGTGTGTCTCAGAGGGGGAATTTCCAATTAAGTGTTTGAGGGGGAGGCAGCAGGAAGGGAGTGAAGGTGGGAGGCAATGACTGTTTGTAAAGGCTGAGGAGCAGCTCTGTCATCATTCAGCAGATTTTAATGTGAAAAGCGTGAAAAACAAATGTTTTTAATGTACTGAGCTTTTATTTTCTTAAACAGTTGATCAGCTGTAACATGTGACAGCAGTTTGTTTAGTTTCTATTGAGAAAAAAGTTTTTTCCAGCACAGCTGGAAATCAGAGCTGAATGTAAAAGTCAAGCAGAGGAGCCGTGACACGTTTATTTTCTTACTGACTAATCTGCTCATCTGTCTCTTATTTCCACCGTGTGTAAAACCCAAAAACATTCTGTTCACGATTAGAAGACGAAGAAAAACTAAAGGTCTTCGTCAGGTTAGCGTGTTCCTGCAGCTCGAGCAGGAGGAGAAAATCCCTCCAAACCTTCAGCTGCTTCTCCCTCTGCGGCTCAAAGACTTTACGAGCTCCCCCCTCCGAGAGCCAGAAATAACCCCGCAGCAGATTCCCATCAGCAAAGAAGCTGTGATCTAATCAGGACGACCCCTCCTCCTCCTCCACCACCTCCACCTCCAAACAGGAGGGTGTTTGGAGAAGCTTTAGCAGCAGGGACCACCAAAGAAGCCGGCGCCCCGCCCGGAGGTGTCACCACACCGGGACGTCAACGGCCCTCATTATAAGAGACAAAAAGTCCCAGCAGGGAGTCCCACCCCCACCACCTCCACAGTCCCACCAACAAACCTGGCAAAGAGCCCACAGCTGCAGACGTCACAGTTTGGTGCCAAACACTGGAAGAGGATTAAAACACGTCCGCAGTTCAGCTTCACGCACAAGAGCTGCAGCTGACCCGGAGGCAGGGCCGGGTCGGCCTGCTGCCGGGCCCCACGCTACGATCTTCTCGGCCTCTCCAGCTTTTCCTGTTCATGTGCAGCTCATCTTTCAGCTCAGGCTTTACAACCCGCCATGTACCTACAGGCCGGGGGCTGAAGGCTTCCTGAGGCGACTCAGGTTTCAGTGTGAGCATGACGCTCAGCATCAGGACGTTTTCACAGCGAGCAGCAGCCTCGTGCTGTGCTAACCCTCTAACCCAAACCCAGCATCTTCTTCCTGTCACATGATGCAGTTTGTCTCTGCCCATCAGGAACCCTCAGCATCAACGGTTTCACCGTCCCCGTGCTAACTGTGCTAACGTGTTAGCCCAGCCACAGCTGGTTACCTGCTTTGGAAAACTGATCACATCCTAAAAACCTGTCAAATATTTTCAGTTTAGAAAAAGTCGGAAAGTGAAATCAGAGTCTGACTTTTTTAACTCAATGATGATGATTGACTAACTGGTGATTAAATTAATGAAAAAAATGATCCATGCCAGAGTTCAGAGTTCAGCCTGAGCTGCAGGCACGTCTTCTTCGGCTCCTGAACACGTTTCTCCTCTGACCCAGAGTCTGTCCCAGGCGGGGTCGTCGCCTCACAGGTGATGCTGACGGGTCAGGACATCCTACAGTCACGACTGGTTAAGGTCGCATGGGTCAAATGGTGGTTAACTCTGAGACCAAATCAACACGGCCTGGATGACAGAACCTGCAGACACTGAATATTCAAGCACTAAATGATGTTTTTGCTTTTGAGCGTTCATCATAAACACGAACGTTTCTAACAATGAGCTCCGTGAATGTTCCAAAGGCTGGCTCTGAACAGCTTTTTAAACTCCCGTCTCTTTATGATGTCACAGGCTAATCTCAGAAGCCACACCCACACACTGTTTATTTTATTAGTTTATTTGACAGGGACAGTTTACATTAATTAACATTACTGTAAATGCACCAGAATTAGCCAGAAGGCTATTTTTCATCCGTTGTCCTTGTTTCTAAGGGCCAGCCAATCAGAAGAAAGTTGGCTTACAGTGGGAGGAGCAGTGAAACAGTGTTTCAGACAGGATGAACTGAGGGGCGACACCGCCGTGCAGAATAAGATAAAGAAGGATTATTTTTTATTACTTTCATGCAAAGCTGCTTTCAGAGAGCCAGCAATAAAATCACAGAGCTGCAAACGGCTTCAACCGGGGAAACGGACGATTCATGAACACAGAAGAAGCAGATCCCTCCGTTAATCCTCCGTTTACTCCTCTCTTAATCCAGGTCTAACTCATTTATCTGATGAGCAGAAAAATGCAGCACAGCCTCACTGCCGCCCATCAAAGGCCAGGAAAAACCCAGAGAAGCTGAACCTGCATCTCCATCATGTGTTTAATCTGTTCTTAATGATGGTCCTCCTCTGAAGACCTGCAGACGTGACATCATTAACAGAGCTTCAGCGTGAACCAAAGAAAATAAAGCCTGAATGTGAGCAAAGTTTCAGTTTCCTCCTCTCTCCACCCTCAGCGTCCATTCACTGAACCTCTTTCTTTTTTTTTAGATTCAACTCATTGTCATTGTGCACACAAGGCACACAACGAAATGATCGTTCCAGATCACTCATCAGAGACGAGCATCTGCGGTCATGCAGCCAGAGACCGGCGCTACCGTTAGGCAATGTGGTTTAAGTGTCTTGCCCAAGGACACAATGCAGCGCAGGGACTGGGGCTCGAACCGGCAGCCCGCCGGCTGTAAGGCGAGCGCCTACCCACTGCGCCACTACCACTTTTCATTGAAGCCTCGCCGCCGCCTCTCTGCCAGCTTCACTGGAGCCAGAGGAGAGCAGCTCATCGGTGGGATTCAACGGCAGCGATCAAGAACACGGTGTTCTCCAGCAGGGGAGCAGACAGGGAAAGAAAACATCTGCAGCTCTTCTTCAAATAAAAACCCACATCAGTCGTCTCGGCTCTCCGAGACATAAACAAGCAGAACAATGAATGAATGTGCTCGGAGCGCTCGAGGGCATTCAGCCCTATCTGCTCATCTGAAACAGAGGAGGGGATTATTAAAATCTCCTGCTCATTGCCGTGAGATCATCTCTGTGAGCTGATCAAAGATTAAATGAAGTTTTCTCTGCCTGCACAAACACAGCTCTGAGCCCGAGCTCCGGCTCTGACCGAACCCCGACTGCTGCTCATGCTGCAGCAGGTTTACCCGGGACCATCGGCAGACCTCCGCGAGACAGGAAACGCCCAACAGGAAACGCATCACAGCGTTTTTAATGCAAGCGTTTCACGGTTGAATAAAGTCTTTTCTTAACTGACTTTGATGGTCAGCGTTTCTGTTCTGATGTCCATGTGCAGCTGTGCATCTGCTTCCAAATGTCTCCATAAATGTTGCTTCCATTTTAATAGGAGGTCATAAAAATGCACTGAGCGGGAAATCTGAGTCCACACACGTCTTTTTATTATGCTCCTCCTCCTCCTCCATCTTTGAGAATCAACATATTTTAGCACCTCGTATGTGCTGCAGCAGGTAGTTAGCAGCCATCAGTGCCGCCATCCTTCCACTGAGGTCAGATTTATGTCTAAAATAAATAAATACCTGCATGTGAAAATGTTTCAGGCGTGCGCGGCGGCGCTGAGTGTGAAACGTCACAAACCCCACAAATATGGCCGGCTGCTCGCCGCGGCGGCGTCCGGCTGGGTTTTCCCACGCTGCTTTCAAACTTTACTTGAAGGTAAAAAAGAAATCGAAGCGCAGACTCGATTTTCGACAACAAGCACTGAATCTGTTAGAACAAACTGAATATGAGATTTGAGTTCTCACTGTAAGGAGACAAAAAGTCCAGACTCGCAGAAAACATAAAGCCAATGTTGCTGTTTGAGTTTTACATTAGTATTCAACATTTAAACTGATTTGTCTGAACCCATGTTTCACTTTTGGCCACGCCCACCTACGACAGGTTTCCATCAGCGCCCGCAGCGACATCACTGATGGCGGCGTGGGCGCAGGTCAAAGCCGTGCCTCCTGTGATGCAGTTTCAGGTTTACAGCGCGCATTAATAAAACGTGTCACGCAGCGGGGGTCAGAGCTGCGGGCCGAGCGAGCGCGCTCCATCGACCGTGTCATTACACCGCGGCGATCACGTTTCACGCATAAATCAGTCGGCACCGAGCGCGCGTGTTTCCCCTCAACCTGCTTTGATAACGAGTCACTTTTGACTCGGGCTCTTCCTCCTCCCAGGCAGGCCTAAAATTACCCTGCATGCATCTGCTTGTCCCTGTAATGCATCTCCACTTGTTCACAGACTCCACAGCGTCTATAATAAGAGAACCCCCTCCTCCTCCTCTGAGCTCCCTGGGGCGCTGATTCACTTCCTGCAAAGCAAATCTCAGAGTCTGAACAGGACCGGCCCCCCCGGGCCCCCTCCCGTCCTCCCGTGCTGCTTTAACACACTTCGGCTCAGTTTCCTCGGAGGTCTTTTCCCATCCCGCTCAATTCCCACAGCAGCTCTTCTTCCCACAGCAGAGGAAGTGCTTTAAGTCATTTTACAGTCAGGTCAAAGGTCAGCCAGAACTGAAGGTTCAAACTGTCCAACCAGACCAGAGTCCATGCAGGAAAACACGATTTAAGGAGGTCAGCTACACCAGGTCTCAGATCAGCGTCAAAGCCACGACTGAAACATTCAATTAACCGTCCAGAGGCCAACCGGTGAGGTCACGAGGTCAAAGAGAACGTTTACAGTCTGACGTGTTTGTCCCTGCATCAGCCTTAAACTCAGACCACAGGTCACTCACCGGGTGCATTATGCTGCTGCATTATGAACCAGCTGGAGCTGACAGGGACTCTTCAACCAGAGGTGAAACCTTAGGAAAACCCAGGTTCAAAGGTCACAGCTGAGCCAAACTCTACCCTCAGGTTTCTGTCGGCCCGCTTCACTTTAGCACCAGATTTTGTTCCAACCAGCTGTTCACACACTGATACAGTCTAAAACAGCAGTGTGTGTGTGTGTGTGTGTGTGTGTGTGTCTCATCAGGGCAGCCGAGGGGTCATAACCATAAGAGGAAACCAAACCTCTGAACACACACAGAACAGTCACCCTTCATTCTTCCTAACACCAATAATAAAACAATGGCCAGAATGGGTGGAGTCAGGAATCCATGCAGTATTCCTGACTCCACCCTCACTGCCTCCAGGAATGATGAGGCTCTGGAGCAGCCGGGCGCTGCTCTTCATTAACTGATCATCAAGTTCATAAGAAGAACAGCAGCACAGCTGAGCTCTGCACCACCAGTCCTGGTTTGTCTCAGCATGCACGTCAGCTCAAACACCTCAGACCAGCAGCAGCACGGTGGAGGAGGTCTGAGGAGCTGAGTGGACCATGAACTCAAACATCTGTCCAACATCTGTCTGACAGCTCAATGCTGTGGTGGGACCAGAGCTGTGCAAACCTCAAAGACCTGAAGCTGTGAAGAAGAGTGGGCCAAAAGTCGTCCACAGTGATGTGAGAGCCTCACAGGAAACCATCCCTGCAGCTTCTTGCTGCTGAAGGAGGTTCTGCACTCAGTTTTGTCCTGACAGGAACCCGTTAGAGAAGCTAAACGAGAGCTTCTGAATGTGAGGCAGCATCTTTGGAAAAGAGAATATTTCGAAGGTTTGCATCTTCCACAGCAAACTCTGAGGTCAAAGGTCTTTGAGGTTCACGTTTCTCACCTTTTTTGATGACGAGATTTTAGCAGAAAATCTCTGAAATTCAGCAGCTTCTGCCATTTTTGGCTTTTTAGGAACGGCTATGACGGGAGATTCTCTCCCAGACTGGAGGCTTTCAGCTAAAACATGATGTTTGGCATAGATAAAAGAAGATCCAAGGGAAGAGGAGAAAAGATGGGTTAGTCCAGATTCCCAGTGTGTCTGCGCTTCCTGCTGAGTCCTTTAAAGAAACGCGATAAGAGAACAGATGCCCTCCCTCCTCTCAGCCTCCTCTCTGAACCCGGAGACTATCTGATCTCGGCTTGTTTAGTCTGAGCCAACATGAGCCCGTTTGTTCACATTTCTAATCTGACGGCGGGAAGAAAGGCGGAAAGTTCACACGAGCCAAATACTGAGATATAAAAGCAGTTCAAGGCCAGAGGGACGATCTTTGTGTCTTTTCAGGGTCACCTGGAGATGTGAAGGACATGCTGACGGCTTGGTTGAAATTACCTGCACCAAAAAGCCGAGCTTCCTGGAGTCACGCTGCATTCAATGAGGAATCGAAGCTGCAGGAAAATGTGGAAGTCTGATTCAAACGTTTGATTATGGAAAGGCAGCTTCGTCTCAAACCCGCCGGCTCGCTCAGGCGTGCAGGACCAAGAAGCTTTCAGAGGTCGAGTCTGATCAGCTGTTTAAGGAAATCTCTGCTGTTCTTCCTGTTTCAGACTCTCAGAGGGCAAAGCGCCCTTTTTAGTCCTTAAAATAAAACAATTTCCTTCATTTTTCAGTCACGCTATCCTAAACAAGAGTGGGAGCCGCCGTCTGTGACAGAGTCCCCGCTGCATCACTCAGAAGGCTTAAAACCGCTTCAGATACAGTAAAACGAGCTGAAATGCACTAATAACAAAGCAGCTGCTGATTTTTATGCTCACGTGCAGTGAAGCAGGTAAATGTGCAGCTCCTATAAACCCTCATCAGCTCGTCTCCGGTGGAAAGTATCTGACACGAAGCTGTAATTAAAGTTCTAACTTCCTGCGAGAGTTTGATCCAGATGTGAGTTTAATAACAGCTTCCACGGTTCAGGAGTGACAGGAAGAATCCACGAAAGGAAACCGACGAGCTCGCACACGACCGTGCCGAGACGACGTCACAGCACCGATTTAACCAATCAGAGCCATTCTGGCCAAAGACTGTATATAAAGATGGCAGATACACGCACCCATGGTCCCACCTCCTCAACACATCCCTTTAACTTCCTGCAGCCCGGCCGCCGTACGCTGCACGAAGTTAAAGCTCGAAGGTCAAAGTTCGCACTGATGTAAATAAAAACTTTATGAAGAGTTTCCGGGGCATTTGTTTTGTTTAAAGCTCAGATTTAGTTTCTGAAAGCTGAGCCCCACACAGCGACCTGACGGATGCTCAGAGGTGAACTTCCTGTAGCTCATTCATGTCTGCTTGGAATGCAGTAAAAGCCTCCCATCACTTGGAAGTGAAGCCGGAACGTGGGATCGCGCTGCAGCCTCTCCCGCTCTGGTCGAAATGTGCTCCCTCTGCGTGCTCACACTTATTTATTTATAGAGAAATATTTGATACCAAAGGAAACCCTTCAATCATTCAGCAGACTGAAGCTTCGAAAAGATCAAACACAAATTAATCTGAACGATCCGCTTCTGTTCTTCCTGCAGATGTTTCAGTCTGAGGGACCGCAGCGACCCTGAACACACCGCCGCCTTTTAATTAGCACGCAGCAACAAGAATGTGGAGTTCCTACTTTAAAGAGTGAACAAACAGGGGGGGGGCGCGTTTGTTGTGGGGGGAGGCCGCTGGGAGGGGGTGGGGTGATGGCGGGTAAATAAAGACGCTTCAGCAGCTGGAAGTTTCCACATTCAGGATTCACACACTTTGTTTTCGGGGATCTCAGAGCTCCTTCAGGGTACTGACCTGGTTTATTTGGCACATGCAGTTATACACACTCAAATGTATTTTTTTTACCTGCGGCAATAGTACTTTTATTTTATGGGTTAAAAAATCCTTGATACCAATAATCAATAATATTAATAATCAGCTGATCCCTGCTTGAAACAAAGAGCGAGTGAAGCTTCCACAGCTCATCCACACATTAAGCCTGAGCTCCTGCTGCTGCTCCAGGACGTCTCTGCATGGAGAGCCGAGGCCTGAAACAGGCTGCTCATCACGATCCTCATGCAGGTAACGATAACACTGTTACAGACAAGCATCAGTCCAAAGTTTCAGGCTCAGAGGACATCTGTCGAACGTCCGGTCCAAAACAGTCTCCAAGACCACAGCTGAGAATCACAGACCATCATCCAAACATCAGCACAACATCTGTGCAACAGAAAACCACCCAAAAATATGGTCCGTGTGATTCAGGTGAGTCAGACCAAACACAGATATCTGCTGGTAATCTCTCAGTTACCCCGAGAAGAAGCTGATAGAAGAAGCTGATAGAAGATGCTGCTGTTCATCAGCTAAAGTCAGATAACCAGGAGAACCGAGTTTGTGTGTCCAAGGCGACTGAGGAGCCACAAAGAAGCCACAGAGGACCAGGACCTCCTCCTCCTCCTCCTCCTCCTCCTCCATAAAGAAAGAGACAGGAGGTGTGGGAGGCTGAAGGAGCTGAGGCCTCCTGCCTCTGATCTCCTGATAGCATTCATCCTGTTTTTGATGGAGGGGGGATGGTGGGAGCTCGTCCCAGACTCTGTCGTGGTCTGAGGAAACGTCTGAATTCCTGAGATGACTCGCGGTTCAGAGCTGACGAGGAAGAGGAGGAAGTGTGATTTCGGGCCGGTTCGAGGCGACTCGTATCAGGCAGGGCGAGCCGTGGCCTCGGGCTACAGACTTCGGATAATCCGGCCGGAGTCATCGGAGCAGCTGCTCAGAGGGAGGGCGTTTCTGTTGATGAATACATGAGAACAGGCCCAACGATGAACCCAAAACAAGCCCCAAAGAGCCCACTGCGACACAACGAGCCAAGTCTGACCTTTGAACTGTGGATTTGTAGAAAACGGTGTGAAGATGACTTTCAAACCACATGATACAAACATTCCTGCCAAAGCCCGAAGGGAAACTCAGTGCAGCGCCTTCTCCGAGCACAGGACAGCACCAAGGCCCAAACTACCGTTTCAGCTGCCCCGAGTGACCTTTGAACCTCTTCAGGCAGGTTTGCTGTATTTCTGCTCTTTTTAAACTGTGGACACTTAAACCCTCTCAGCTCCTGACGTCCCGCTCGCTCACACGTTTAACTAATACCACTGAAACTGACGGATCCAAAAGAGCTCAGCAGAAAAGCCCGGACGATGTCCCGCAGCTTCCTCACGTTTAACTCTCAGCAGACTCTCTGGGTTTGGTGTCACATAAAGACCTATGAGAAAGTGTCACTGTGAGCACAAATTCATCCTTTTTACATTTAGGGATCCGTTGAGACTGTTGTGAGATGTTTAAATGCAGCTTCAAACGTTTCTCCGTTCCAGCTCCTCAAACATGCAAACTGAAGCTCTCGTCCGGACAAACGACGGTCCGCAGACGCTCCGTCACGAAAATATCGGATGTCTGCAGCACGGATCTGTCTGCGCAGACGGGAACGTGACAGCAGGGTGGAGAAGAAGTGCGACAGGAAGAAAAGCTGTTTGACTGAGAGGACCGACCAGGGCTGGAAATCACATCTGGAACAGAAACAACTGACAGCAAACTGTGACGTCACACGACACCTGCTGCTTCAGGTGTTTCAGGCCTAATCCAGGTGTGATCAGACTGAATGAGGGCACACTGACATGTGTTTGACTTCATGTTCTGCAAGAACCGCTTTAAAAGGAGAAAAACGGAGCCCAGATCACATGATCGCAGCCTGAGGTCTGAAAGCTCACGCTTCACTAAAGGAGCTGTTTTCTTATCTGAAGCAGACGAGTCACCTTGACTTTCAGCCGGAGATGCCGGCTTTAATCCAAGGTTACAGAGATATCGGAGGGGCCCTGAACGCCTTGTGTTTCAACCTCACACACTCACTTCCTGTTTGACCGCCGTCTCTGCACAGCATTCACCCTCTAACGTTTCAAAGTGACCTGGATTACAGCCTGCACCGGCTTTAATCCAGCTGCAAACTCCAGGGCTGACACAGGAGGCCACAACCTGCAGTTCCTCTACCGTCCAGCAGAGGCGCTAGCACTGAGTCCCCCAAATTTATCATGTTTACAGACACAAACTGCTTTGGTCTCGAGAGCTCATTGCCCCTCATAACAGCTGTTTTTATAATTCACCTCTTTAAACTGGATTAAGGCTTAAAATTGGAATTAGGGGCGTGGCCTCTCTGACAGGCCGCTGCACACAGAAGCATCAGCTGATAACTGCATCCTCTCAACCAAAATGGCCACTTCCAGCTACCAAAAACCCAACACGGCAGCAGCCAGAAACGCGACTGTGAGGCTTCAGTGAGAAACCCAGTGGGTGAAGCCGGTGTGGGCGACCGTGTGGGTGGATGTGGGTGCTGCTGTTTATAGTCTGAAGGCCTTCAGACGGCCTCAGAAGCTCGAAGATGATCAGTGCCACCAGCCTAATTTTAACTTCAGAGCCGCTGAAGGCCTCCAGAGCTGAAACAGTTCAGACTGACCAGCTGCAGCTCCCACGCAGGGCACCGCAGGGCGACGGAGGGCGGCGCAGGGCGACGGAGGGCAATGCAGGGCACCGCAGGGTGACGCAGGGCGACGGAGGGCAATGCAGGGCACCGCAGGGTGACGGAGGGTGACGCAGGGCGACGCAGGATGACGCAGGGCGACGCAGGGTGACGCAGGGCAATGCAGGGTGACGGAGGGCGACGCAGGGCGATGCAGGGCACTGCAGGGCACTCCAGGGTGACAGAGGGTGACGCAGGGCGACGCAGGGTGACGCAGGGCGACGCAGGGTGACGCAGGGCAATGCAGGGTGACGCAGGGCGACGCAGGGCGATGCAGGGCACTCCAGGGTGACAGAGGGTGGCGCAGGGCGGCGCAGGCTTCAGGTCCCTCTGAAGAGTCGTCGCACTGTTTAACTTTGTGGGATTAAAGAGATGAAGAAGCGTGTCTGAACATGAGCTTCCTCTAAGACGAGCTGCAAACAGCTGGCCTCGCTCTGACCGTCTGAGGGGGGCTCTGTTGCTCGCTTCAGTACCTGAGTGCCTCTTTGAAGTCTGAACATGGAGGCCAAACATCAGTGAATTCCTCCAAGATGAAAAACTCAGGAGGAAGATTTAAACTCAGACTGCGCCTCTGAAGAAGCACCTGATCGGGTTTAAAATGCTTCGGGCTGACTTGTGGCATGAGACGCTCAGAACAGAGATTTAAAGGTACGGGGGGGAGGGGGGTATAGACCTGAAGGGGAAATTTAAGGGTGGGTTTGGACTGGAGGTCTCTCTCATCGGCTGCAATAAGCCAGCAGCCATCGTCCAGCTGTGCGGCTCTCGTAATCTCCCCACATCCCAGTTTCCCACGCTGAGCTCATTCCTGCGACTCCCAACACGGCCCCCCCCCGCCCCGCCTACCGCCTCAGACTGGTATAATTTGCAACAGCTGGACACCCCAGAGGAAGAAAAAGGCCTTTTGATGGCCGGTTGGGAAACAGGGTTTTCCCACAGTGCACCGCTCTCTGACTCACAGCGAACAGACGTCTGACATCAGCTGCTGCAGAGCGCTCATCATCATCTGGTCCAGTTTCAGGGTTCAGCTGAGGACCGGCAGGTCCAAAGAACAGCCGACTCCCAGCAACATCTGGACGTTTACTCTGCAGAGCGAAGCGTACGAGCCGAGCTGAGGCCGCATCCCGGACTCCTCCCAGGCGAGAGGTTTCCCGTCCAAAATCGGCCCCACCAGAGATCATCTCTCTCAGCTGGTTTGGGATCAGCTCTGGGAGAAGGCGGCGTGGATATCTGCTGCTCCCATTACCCCGGAGAACAGCGGGACAGTGGATGAATCATGAATGTTGCTTCCTGTGTCTGACTTCCTGCCCCCCGCTCACTGAATGTCTGACCCAGTGCTGACACCACACGTCTGATGGACTCGTCAGGGTGGTCTCAGGTGGAGTGAACTCACACTTCTGCACCGGCTCTATAGACTCCGGCCTCACCTGCAGTTTTCTGAGCTGTGCCTGCGTTGGTGCCCACTGCAGGAACGATGGCACTGAACAGGCCAGTCACAGCCATGGTGGGCTGCATCGGCACTACAGGGAGGTGCACCTCAGGTGGGGGCGTAGGGTTTCACAGGGGTCAGCTGTAACTAAGGCCTAGATTTAACGCAGAACCTAAAATCCCACTTTAGACTCAGAAAAGCTTATTTTCCTTTAAAATTCAGCCTTCCTGCCCATCTCACCAGGTAACCATCCATCTCTGCCCCCTCTGGAACCTCAGGAGAAGTAATGGGGAGCTGAAGCCAACAGGGAACCAGCACCTCATCTGCCAAAAGCCGACCTGTGGAAAACCCTGAGGCAGGAATTATTCTTCCTCAGGCTCACCTGCAGAACCCTGTCAGGAGCTTCAGGTTCTCCACATAGATAGATAGTTTTAATCGTTACTGGAAGCAAAGGTTCAGTTCCCTCCTCAGAGCTCAGCTAGAAGGTTAATGCAGAGGAAGAGGAAGAGCTTGCTCTACAGCTTCCTGCGGCGGATTCTTTTATTGGTGGAGGCGGCTCGGGGCCTCCTTCACATGAACACATGAATATTCAGCACTCTTCACAGCAGAGGAATGTGGAGAGTTTGGAGGAGGGAGCAGCTTTCCTGTACATTAGCTCGCTTTGATCAAAACACGCCGTCCTCTGCTTCCAAAACCCTCAGCCTGAGAAGCTCCATCACAGGAACCTTTCCTTAGATCACATTTTTACTCATTCTAACATCTTCAGCTCTCCCAAACGCTCTCATCACGAGTCCCATCGTTCAGCTGTGCCGTGAACTCAGATAAACNNNAAAACCCAGCCCCCCCCCCCCCCCCCCCCCGGGTTTGTTCCTCTTTGCGGGTCTTTTCATGTCACCCTCGGCCTCATCGAGTTAGGACATGTCGCTTTCCTGCTGCAGACGCTCTGCATCACATCAAAGAGTCCACACACACACACACACACACACGCACACACACACACCTGAGCACTACAGTCAAACGCAGCAGGTTCCTGAGATTAAGCTGCAGCTTTATCGTGCGCTGAGATCTCACACATCAAGTTTGGAGATGAAACAGGGACAGAGCTGCGCTCCTACGGCACTCCCTTAGTGCCAAAATTCTGTTCCGTGGCCATGTGACAAATATTTGTACTTCAGCTGTGAAAAAGCGTGTCAGTGTGTCAGTGTGCGACGGTTTCTAATGCTCCGCTCCTCCTGATGCATTTAAACTGTTCCACCTGCAAAACACTGAATCTGAGTGACAGGGTCAAACCTCAGCACCGCGGTAGAGCTGAGAGGGGTTTGGTGAAAAGATCATTTACACTAATGCACATTATCATGGTTAACAGTCCAAAACCTAAAGATTAATCCTTTATTGCTTCAAAGTAAAGCAACAAACTCGTCATAGAGGCCAGAAGCTTTACAGTTCCTTGTGTTTGAATAAAAAATGAACTCAAAGAAGCTTCAGAAGCTTTGTTTTCAGGTTTTCCCACATTGTGTTACACCCAAAGCTGAAGTAAAGGCTCACACTCCTACAGTAAACACCGCAGACACACACACACACACAGAGGAAAGCTGTCGTTTTCCCTCATTTTTTAGTTTCCAGAGCTCCTCTGCTCCGTCTGAGGTTTCTGAAAGGATTATGGCAGAAGAAAATATTTAGAAGATCAGATCAACAGGAAATGACCTCTTCAGGCAGCGTTTATGAAACTCAATGAGCTGCTGAGCCATCAACAAACAGCCACACAATGACTTCCTGAAAGATTAAACCAAAGAAAGGCCAGCATTTCCCACAGGGGCGCTCAGATCTGTGCATCTGTGGCAGGAGCACTGTGAGAGGACAAATAACTGACTCAGGATCAGTGATTTACCGCTCGCTGTGGACTGCAGGGGCCAATCGCCACCAGCTGCAGATGGTGGAGGTGCAGACGGGACGCTGCAGTGTGGTGGAAGCAGATTATGTGTAAACAATTACACAACAATGATTAACTCGCATTTTTCTGCTGCAAGAGGCAGATTAACAATATCGAGAAGCACAGCGACCTGAGACAGGAAGGACTGCTGCTAACCCGCTAGCAGAGACCGAACCTTCAAAATAAGAGCACGGAAATATAACGCGTGAGCGAATCCCGCAGAGCAAAGACAGGAACGTGACTTTATTTATTTAAATTAGCACAACGCATATTAACCAACATGTCAGCAATGAGCATCAATGTAAATATGTCAAAGTTAGCACAAAAGCTAGTTTTCATCTGTTGTTGTCAGGCAGAACAGAAACCATCCAACAAATCAAAGAGCAGAGAACAGTACAAACATCACCTCCACAACATAAACTCACAGTAAAGATAGGACGCCTAACAAAACAGACAAAGTAACCTACATACGAGTGCTCCTCCACTCACTTCTCAGTGTTTAAGAGCTTTTAAAGCTGGATTAGGTTCCACAGTTCCTGAAGCTGCCAGTGTGTGCCTCTAATGGACACCACCAGATTCTGTCCAGCACCGCCGCACATTACAATCACCTCCGGTCAGTGTTTATCTGTTTATTGGATTACTTGTTTTTTTTTGCTTATAAAATAAATAAAAAGAGGAAGAGCAAGTCCATTTAAAACTTTAAAAATAAGGCAAGCACCCATAAAAATCTGATAACTATCAAAATTTAAAATATTGTACTTGGTTACAATGTTAAAACAATGACGCTGGAAAGGCTTTTTGTCGAGAATGATCAGTGTTTTCTTAAAGGAGAGACTTTAAGGGCCTCTGGAGTCTGCAGTATAACAGTAAGCTATACGACTGAATATCACAGCATTACATAAGTGAAGGTCTATATGTTTGAAGTTTGACAGATTGAGTTTAATTATAAGTGAAATTCTCTTTGCATGCTGCTTGAAATTTAGATTGGAATCAAAAACGACTCCAAGATATTTAAACTGATCGACCACATCTACGTCCCTCCATTGACCCACACAGACGGCTGCTCGCTATCTGCCGGCAGCTGAGAGAAAAACATACAGACGGCAGAGCCAGAGAGATATTGGTGTCATATCATCAGTACTGCAGCAGCTTCATTTTTTGTCTTTGAGTGAACATACAGTACAGTATCATCCGCATATAACTGAATTTTTGCAGTTTTGCAGACATTGGGTAAATCATTAACATATAAGCTAAATAATATTGGTCCCAGTATTGAGCCTTGTGGGACTCCAGCTGAGCAGGTAAGAAAGGTAGATTGTGAGTTTTCTATTTGTACTGCTCCTTTTCTGCCAGACAGATATGATTTCATCCAGCAGAGGGCGCTATTAGAGAAATTAAAATGAGTCAGTTTGGCACGAACATCATTGTGATTGGTGGCGTCAAAAGCACGTTTCAGATCAAGGAACACAGCACCCACGAAGCCGCCCTGACAGCAGCAGGTTGCCGTCTCTGTGCAGTGATGCTTCCTAAACCCAGACTGCATGGGCTGGAGAGAAGCTGGGCTTTTATTTAAACGCTGGTTCCTGAGCGCGACCCATTTCTCTGCAATTTTACAAATGATTGGCAAAATACTTACAGGACGGTAACTCTCTGCTTTGGTTTTGTCTCCCGTCTTAAACACTGGGGTAACCCTGGCAATCTTCCATGTTGATGGCACTACTCCATATTTAATGGATTGGTTAGTTATGTGCAATTGGAAGTGCGTCTTTATGAAGCTTAAAGAAATAACTTGTCAGGCCAAATATGTCTCTGCCTTTGAGCGTTTGAGAGGTGTGATCGTTTTCATCACCTCAGTGACAGACTTCCTGTTTACTAAACACTGGTTTACTAACAGAGAATTATGAGATATCAGGGTGTTTGACATGCATTGATTTTTCATTAAACATATTAACAAATTTACTTAAATCATCTGTCAGTGTACCATTTACTCGAAGCTGTACATGTTTAAGGTTATCAGCATTGCTGCATCCCAGTAGCTTATTTAAAACTTCCCATTTGCTCCTTTTATAATGTCAATGTAAAAAACAGCTTTTGCTTTGTGTATGTGTTTTATCACTTGTCTTGAACCCTCTGAGGTCTACAGAGCCTCATTACTCCAACCCTGACCCCTGATTTTAAACAGAATGACCTCTGTGGAACACCTCTGCCTCAAAGAAGAGAAAACTTGATGTTTGGTCCACCAGCAGCGCTCCAGCTCCTCAGTAACAGGCTGGAGGCCATCAGATGCTCACTTCCTGCTTTCTGTACATGAAACCAGCGACTGTACGGATCTGTGTCTCGATGGCGTGACTTCACACACCTGAGTGCAGACGTGGGCGGAGCTCTAACCATGCAGCACCGCCGCGAGTGGAGAGAAGCGCGTGTAATTAAGGCTGCGGCTCGTCACCTGAGGCCACAGAGACGGCAGCTCAGCCCCAGCAGCAGCATGACCGAAGCCCTCAGGAATGTGTTAAAAACAGAGGCGCCTCCGGCTGCAGAAATAGACAGGTATTTTTAAAAGGCTCAGTCAGGGAGACTCGGATCACTTCCAGCACAGACATCATTCAGGCAGATCTTTACAGCAGCTCCGTGCAAACCTTTCAGAATATTCAATTTAGAATTCAGACACCCCCCCCCCCCCCCCGACACACACACACACACACACACACACACCTTAAAGTCACTTCATGTTCCTCCATCATGAAGGCTCCAGGCTGGATTTCCTTCAGAACATAAGTGTCCTCCAGGGTTCAACAGCCCCTTTAAAATTCCTCTCATTTAAACTTTTTCATCCCGTCTGAAAAGCTGCCGACAGGAAGGCCCGACACAGGACACCACAGCAAGAACCTTCAGCCACATCTGTGACCTGCAGAGGTCAGAGTTTATTTCTAACCTGGAAACATGAATATTCCAGATAAACAGGAGCTGTTCAAACACCAACATCTCATCCCTCAGTGAGGGCTGCCAACTCACACTTCCCACCATCGTTCCGACCACTGTGAACCTGATGGAGGGTCAGGAGTAGCTCCACCTGCTTTTAGTCAGGCCAGAAAATAGCTGCACCCCCACCCAACACACACACACACACATACACACACAAACACTCACTCCACCCCCCACAACCAGAACTCCGTCCTGGGTCGCTTGCAGCTAAATGAAGTCATTCCCAAAGATTCCCGGCTACATCCCTGACTCCAGCTCCATCTGAAAAAATAGAAGTCAACTACATAAAAGTAGAATGTCCCCTCTGACCCTCATGTTTCCCACCAGCCACTTCATATTTCCTCCACAGCACAAAGAAGTCACCTCTCCTTCAGAGAGAGCCACCTCCAGAAGACAGGCTCAGCACACTCCAGAGAAAACTCCACACATTTAATCCCATCATCAACATTATAATTCAGGAAACTCCACACTAACCAGCTCAGGGCGTTTATAGCGTCCTTTTATCAAATGAAAGTGTGGGCTGATGTGTGGGATGGAAGCAGAATGAAAGAGTGAGAGCCGGAGGTGTGTGTGTGTGCGTGCGTGCGTGCGTGTGTGTTTCACGCGGCTGTTTCTTGCAGAAAAGGAAGAAACCTTAAATTCGGAGTTTTCTGAATGGGGTTCGGCTCTGCGGGGTCAGCGCGGCGGAGGAGGTTCGGTACAGCGTGGTCACGTCTGCCTCGCGTGTTTCTGACTGTTTGAGGCTATCAGGTAATAAATCTGAGCGTTTCGAAACCACCATTTCCCCACCAGACCACACAGAAAATGATTCAAACTTTCCATTCGCTTCGCTGCGATGTTCCCACCGCTGCTTCTCGGGAATGTGAGGACGTGCATTTTAATCCACCACACACCCACCAAACAGCCCTGTGCCCGCTCACTGCGCTCGGCCCAAAGCGCAGAAAGTCACCAAATATTTAAGAAAGTGTGTTTGTGCGGTGTGTGTGTGTTTCGGCTGTGAGCCGAATGAAAAAGCGACTCATCCAGATGTGTAAACTTGTGTGGCTGTGTTGGTTTGTGCAGCTGTTTCAGCAGGAACGAGAGAAAAGCTTAAATTGGGAGTTTTTTCAAGGGGGTTCGGCGCGAAGAAGAAGCGTTCGGAGGTCTTACCGAGGTGCAGGGTGAGGTTGATGGAGTTCGGGTACTGAATCCCCGCCAGCATGGTCTGGCTCTGCCACCAGGTGATGTCCTGCTGGTTGTTGTAGTCGGTCAGGTACGCGGCGCTGTGGTGGTTCCGCGGGTCGCGGGCGTTGCAGATGTGGCACGACTTGGTGACCCCGGTGGCGCCGGTCTGCACGCAGTACTCTTCGGGCGGAGCGCCGCAGGTGTTGGTGGCCACCACCGTCACGTTAAAAGCGGCGTTAACGAACTCGGGCATGCAGCGCTGCGGCCGGTCATGCTCGTCCGAGCACTCGTCCATGGCAGCGCGCACGCACACCACCGCAACCCAGCCCAAAGCCAGCAGAGCCCGGATAAGACTCGGCATTTTTCCTGCCCCCTCCGTCCTCCCTCACGACCAGAAAACTGTGCGCGACGGCTCCCTCACGAACTGCGCTTCAACTTTCCCAAAGTTCGCAGAAACTATCCGGTTACCGGCACGAAACGGCTCCGAGCACCGACTGAAGCCTCCGGCGGGTCTCTTCCGTCCAGGCGGCCTCCGCAGCTCGTCTCACGTCTGTGCTGCTGTCCTGTGTGCGGGTCTGTGCTCGGGCCTCAGCTCTTTGTGTCCGCCGCCGCCATGCAACTCCAGCAGGACAGGAAAAGACGAGAGTCCAGACTACACCCAGCGCGCTACTGCGCAGCTCCGCGGCGCAGAGGACCCTCCGCCACTTCCGTCACCTGCAGACCTCCTGTGGGCGTCCAAAGGAGAAAATACACCGGAGAAAGGCAGACACGGAGGGCCGGCGTCAGTGCTGAAGGATATTTGGAGTGTTTATGATAAAAACAGCCTGAACTAAAGAACGGAAACACAAGTCAGAGACAAACCGCAGCTCCCGTGGTCAGGTGGGCTCCTCCTCTAAATATGTAGTTTGTTCATTTTTAATGTCTTCACTTCTTTAAAGAAGAAAATGCAGAATTCAGACAGAGGTTTGTCCTACAGTCAGAGATAACTGGCACCACAGTGAAGGCCCCCGGGGAGGGGGCACTGCCGCCACCGGCTGCATAAACGACACTGTGAGAGAGCCAGAGATTAATAATAACTCATGATTACATGCAGAGTGGGGTATAAACAGAGTGCATCATGGGAACCCCCAGCAGCCCTAACTATAAGCTTGATCAAAAAGGTTTTTTTTTTTAAATATTATGTTTATTAAATATTTTGAATATTTATGCAGAAAAAAAGAGAATAAATTTAGCCCCAACAACAAAACAAAACTCATACAGCACGAATACAAATAAAGGTTTTAATCGTAATCTTAAAGAGAGAGAGCGGGGTCTCCTGAATGCAGAGCTGCTCCCACAGAAGCTGAAGGCCCTGCCTCCTCATACAGTTCGTAAATAAACAAATGAAGCACAGGAACAACATTAAATACATTTTATACAGAAAGGAGTTCATGTGTGAGGCTCGGGGGTCCACGCTGCTGCACCGTGCACCTGCAGGCCGTGCTGTCAGTCATCTGTGGATTATTACCCCTAAATAAACACGTCTTTTACCAACAATGCATAAACACACTCACTGGACACTTAATTAGGGACACCGTTCAACTGCTTGTTACTGCAAATCTCTAATCAGCCAATCACATGGCAGCACCTCAGGACCTGCTGAAGCTCTGAAGGTGTCACCCTGTGGGGATCTTTGTTTCTGGGCCCCTCAGTTCCAGTTTACCATCATTTAACCCCACAGCCACCACAGCGTGCCCTCCTCTGATGGCCGCTGCCAGCAGTGACACACCAAAGCTCGGATCAGACGGCTCCACAGATCTCAGTCCAGTGGAGCATCTTTGGGATGTGGTGGAACAGAGATCCTCACTGTGGATGCAGCTGACACATCTGCAGCAGCTGTGATGCTGCCATGGCAACAAGGTTTCCAGCAGCTCGTCCAATCAAAGCAGCTCTGAAGCAAAAAGGTCCAACCAGGTCCCTCATAAGCATCTAATGAGAGCACATCTGATTCATTTATGGATCTCAGTATCTATTTTTTTCTTTATCTGTTATTCATGTTTTTGACCCAAGAATGTAAAATGTAAAAAAATTAAGACAGCGCCCCCTGCTGGTGCTTAATTTGATTTTAAAAATCACCTTCCCATCATGTGGTTACCAAAGCATGCATGATTTCTGCAGTCTTATAGGCTCATTGTGCCTCATAAACCCGGACTGTGTGACATCCAGCTGTGTCCTTGTGTGCTCCTGGTACGTTGGAGGAGGAGGAGACCCCACAGCATCGCCACCTCAGTGTGGGCGGCTCGCGCTGAGAGACTTCAAGCTCCCACTCAAGGTGCTCAGGAACTTTTACACCTGCACCATCGAGAGCATCATGGTGGGAGCATCACCACCTGGATGGGAAACTGCACTAAGCAGGACTTCATGGCCCTAGAAAGGGTGGTTCGCTCAGCTGAACGAACCACCAGAACCACCCTCCCCAACCTCCAGGACGTTTACACCAAGCAGTGCAGGTTAAAGGCTCTGAAGATCCTAAAACAGCCCAGCCCCCTCCCTGCTCCCATCAGTTCGGCGTTCCTGCTGCCTGCGGACTGAGACTGAAAGGCTGAAGAAGAGTTTTTATCCACAAACCATCCGTCTGCTCAACTCTGAGCCCTAAACTGGACTATTATTATTGCACAATGTAAATGATTCTGTGCTGTTAGACTTGCACCATGCCATGCACTCACTGACAGCTGCAGTAACACCCTTCTGTAAACACCAACCACTAGAATTTCAGATTTTTACTGCTTACTATCAGCTGCAGGTACAAAATCCATTTCACTGTGTATAACGTGCATGTGACAAACTTTATCTAAACTGGAGTGCATGAGTCCCAGGAACTAACAAGTTCAGAGGCCCAAAAGTTTCTCACTTGAACTGTAAATATGATCTGATCTGGCTCAGAGAGGTGTTGATGAAGGCCATCCATAGGCTGAAAAACCAAAATGAAATACCAAGATGACTAAAGTAGATGATCACAGAATTATTTCCATCTGAGCTGTAGCAGTAGCTCTCTCGGGCAGGCAGGCGTGTCAGCCGACAGAAGCCTTCATCAATGCACGCACAGAAGTCACAGCGAGGTGCACACAACTGCTGCCACTGACGCACAGGAAGCTCAGAAACATCTGGCACAGTTCAAACATAACGAAACAACATAAACAAGCTCACAGTGAATCACTGCCACAGCATGATCAAAAACTCATCAGCACAGTTCCTGGATGAATCCTGGAATGACACATGCTGTGGGGGGGGGGGGGAGTCCAGTGATGCTTAAACCAAAGACATTTTTAAACAGGGACACCTTCAATAATCTGTCATGTTTGATCCTCCTGAATTGCCCCCTAACGGGGTATTTTCCAACAGTACCTCAGTTGGACAGAAGGGGGCAGTGACGTCCTGCTTGATACCTGACTGTCCCAGGTGACGGCTCTCATTGGTCCAATGCTT
>JAVDPK010001970.1:22109-34156 GCA_034780415.1 Cichlasoma orientale
CTGTACAGAGCTTTGTAAGCTGTAGCATCATCAGCAGGTAACTAAAGTGAGGAGTAATCATCATATTTATGGTATTTATCAGACTGAGCCCTCCATTTCTCCAAACTCTGTAAGACTGTAAGGAGGGGAGTTACATAATCCCATTTAGACTGGCATCATCAGCACAGAGTTTGAAAGGATCCACTCAAACTGCCCACAGCTGGGTGACACGCTTTAGCATAAGCTCTGATTTTTGTACTTGGACAGAAACGTGCTGACGAGTGAAGATAGAGTGCTGAGAAGATGGAAGGAGGACTTTGAGGAGCTGATGAATGAAGAAAATGCCAGAGAGGATGATGGATGGAGGACAGTTAGTGAATCAGGAAGTGAGGACAGATATGAAGAGTGGAAAGGTGACTGGTCCAGATGACACACCTGTGGAGGTACGGAGATGTCCAGGAGAGAGGGCAGTGGACCTTCTGACCAGACTGTTTAACACAGTCTTGGAGAGTGAGAGGATGTCTGAGGAATGGAGAGGAAGTGCACTGGGACTGATTTTCAGCAACGAGGCTGATGAGCAGCTGCAGGAAGCTGATGATCCACAGCATGAAGATCTGGGACAGAGCTGCTGAAGCTTGGTTAAGGAGAGGTGATGATCAGCGTGCAGCAGGATGGCTTCATGCTGAGAAAGAGCTACAGATGTGATGTTTGCTGAGAGTGATGATGGAGAAGTTAGAGAAGGTCAGAAGGTGCTTCACTGTGTCTTTGTGGATGCAGAGAAAGTAGAAGATAGGCTACTAGGGGGGCAGGGCTGTGTCCACAGGGGGGCAGGGCTGTGACCACAGGGGGGCGGGGCTGTGACCACAGGGGGGCGGGGCTGTGTCCACAGGCTGACCAAACTAAAAGCTGTTGACTAAATGTGGCGAAGTTAGTGTCATTTATTCATCATTTTTATTTAACGGGTACCTGCAGCAACATTAAAGTTGATTCATAATAAAATATCTGATGTTTTATGTTTCAACTGTAACATTTTGATGATAATCTCCAGGGAATTGTTAAACTTTGCAGCAGGATTGCGGGTTACACCTGACCCCTGTGGTGCCTCCTGCAGGTCAGTGGACCTATATAAGTTAGGTCTGGCCACCAAACACTCGTGACCCCCCCTCCTCAGGCCTGGCTCCAGGGTGAGGCCCGGTAATCATGTCCTTGGTACTGTGAATGGCCCTTTGTCTGGTCCCTCACCTGGGACCAGTTTTCTTACCAGAGCCAAATTCACAACTCCTGGGATCACTCGGGCACACCCCCCAACCCCTAACCCCTAACCCCAACCTTCCATGATAGGGTGGTGATTCATGGAGGGGGGTTTGCCCGGTTATTTATAAATATTTATTCCCACATTTATTAAAAAAAAAAAGCCATTTTTAAATTTGTGATTCACTTTTGGATCTGCTTATATTAAATAAGGTACAAAGTAAAGTGAGACAGCGCCTCCTGCTGGTGCTTAATGTGATACCTGATACCTCAGTGAGCCGAGGGCTGATCAGAAAGGCTCTCCTTAGAATTTCAAATGGATTAAATGGATTTCTGATTTGCGTCAAACCAACGAGTCCCGATGAGTTGAATCTTCATCACAGAGTTAAATGGAGCGTGAAGAGGAGTAAAGGAGAACAGCACGAGGGGGGAATATCAAAGGTTTATTGGTTATCAGATAATCAATAAAACAGAGCAGCAGATCCCTGATCAGTGTTTCACATTAATCTTCCACCTGCTCATCATCACGGCTCTGTTTACATCCTCTACAACAGTAACTAAAGAAGAAGAAGAAGACAAACGCACAACTGCTTCCTCATTTTTTTCATTTCTAATATCCTCCTCTGTACCCTCCTCCCCCTCCTCTGTATCCGCCACCTCCCCCATAACCGCCTCCCCCTCTATAACCGCCTCCTCCATATCCTCCGCCTCCTCCATATCCTCCACCTCCCCTGTAACCTCCTCCCCCACCACCTCTATATCCTCCTCCACCCCTGTATCCTCCACCACCCCTGTATCCTCCTCCACCTCCTCCGTATCCCCCTCCTCCTCCATATCCTCCTCTATAACCTCCCCCCCCTCCTCCATATCCTCCTCTGTAGCCGCCTCCTCCTCCTCCTCCTCCATCAAAACGAGGCATCTTCGGAGGTCGTGGACCGTCTCCCATCCTGTACAGACACAAACAGATGAGGAGTCATCAGGACACGACGTGAATATTAGCAGATGAAGATGATGATGAAGATGATGAAGCAAAAAAGACTGAAGATCAAAACATCAAAGTTTGTTCACTGAGGGAGAAAAAATGCTCCTTTAATCATGAATAACTGAACTTAGATTTTTGATTTCACTGAAGCAAAGTGTGGGATTCATTTGGAGAAATAAAACGGGGGGGGGGGTACCTCTGGTTGTGGACCATCATGTTGAGCCCGGCCGCCGACGGTTTGGAGACGTGTCTGATGATGTTCAGGAGCCGCTCGTTGGTTTGGTCCATCTGTCTGATGTACTCCGGGTCTTTGGTCACCTCCACCACCACAGCCTCCAGGGCGGCCCGCAGAGCCAGGATGCCCCCCGCCACCTCATGAGGAACCTTCAGTTTGATCCTGCCAACATTCAAAGGTGATAGGTCACTGAGAGGAGCGCGGATGCTGAGCTGGAAGCTTGTGGACAGAATCAGTGACTGTGCATCAGCTCTGAGGTCAGACTGCGACGCTCACCAATCGTCGAGCTCCACGATCTCCCCGTTGGAGGTGATCTTCTTGCAGGCAAACAGCAGCAGCTGCAGAGGACTGACCAGAGTCATCCCTTTGGCCGAGATCGCTCTGGTCCGGATCTGACGGCAACATTCAGGAAAGTTTCCACATTTACAACATAAACTGAGAAATGCTAAACGAGGATTCTCGTTACTTCCAGTGAAATGTTGGCCAGTGATGCTCTGAGGCCTGAGCCAGAAAACCTAAAGAAATAACACAAAAATTAAATGGTGGAGTTTGTTTCACCTTCTCGCTGAAGACAAAGAACGGCGACGGGTAGCTCATGTCGTGGCTGCTGAAGGGGCAGTTGACGGAGGACTTGTGGATGAGGGCGTTGCGGCCCTCGGTGGTCAGGATCTTCCTCTTCTCTTTGTGGTAGCAGACGTTGGGGTACGAGCCGAAGGTGAGCAGAGAAACCACCACGTCCAGGTTGTTGTCCGGTCCCACCGTGTTGAACATCTGCGTCATGAGACACTCTGAAGGGAGCGACAGCACAGGTGAGCTCTCCGCAGGTTCAAAGGCAGCTTTATGTGTCAGAGTGGTGTGTTCAGGTACCTTCAGGGAACCCCGAGTTCACCAGGATCTCCTTCAGCTGGACTTTGGCCTCCCAGGTCATCCTCAGCGTCGACATGTTGAGACGTTTGTGCTCACAGAAGCGACTCTCCGCCTCCTCCCCGTTGATCCTGAGCATGAGCGCGACAACAAAGTGTTCATTAACTTCACAGCTGCTGTCCAATCGTTTCAAAAACGACGACACCTCACGTCACTGTTTTGTAACTTTACCACTCTATAAAGTTACTTGAGCCCTGCAGCTGACGCTGCTGATCTGTAAGTAAAACAGCCCACACAGACCTGACGTCGTCCCAGGCCTGGAACACGGACAGCAGCGCCACGTGATCCGAGAAGCGACTGCCGGCGAAGTTTCTGTGCACGAACCCGAGACGTTTCCCCTCGCTGATGAACGGCTCCGGGAAACAGGAGGCCGCCGAGATGGTGCACATCGCATCGCCGACACTGGAGAGAGACGCGAAAATGAGAATTTCACTTAAAGGCGGGACGCCGAGACGTGAATCAGAAGGCAAAGAGACGAGAAACTGACTGGAAGATGCAGCCCATGATCATCATCTTCCCCAGCCGAGGCTCGATGGGGAGCCGAGCCAGAATCCGGCCCAGAGGAGTCAGCTCGTCGTTGCAGTCCAGAGCGTCCAGCTCTGAAACAAACACCCAAATTGTTCATCATGTAACTTAAAAAACTCTGCAATTACTGCAATGCTTCGTTTAATCCACAAATCTGAAGCTTTCGGGTGTCACCATGTGAGGGCGAGCCTTTCCCCGCATCAGAGACTAAAACAGACCTGCAATAGAAACGTACTGACAACATTAAGCCCTGCAGGCACCAGTGTTTCCACAACGACTGAAGATGGTGCTGTCACAGTTTAACATGGAGTCACAGAAGAGCAAAGAGGCGGAGCCATTACTGAGGCAGCGGTACTTCCTGTGACCACCATTAAAACCTGTACTGGAAACAGCTGGACTAGACAGAGTCATATGAAATATAAAAAAATATTAATTAAATTGTATTACTATTTAAAAATAAACCCTTTTTTTCGTAGGCCAATAAAACTCTGAGTCACTGACCTCGACTGTTGGGTTGGACACTGAATTATTATCAACATTAATTATTAACATTATTATTAAGATGTCAGCATCAGAACGTCTGTTTTCTGCAGCAGGAAACATCAAAGCTCCAGACAAACCTCTGAGAACGCTCATATGCTCACAATGCTTCGTGCTCCTTTAAACGCGCACGTTTAAAAATATTTTTGTAACACGGCCCATAAATACAATAAAAGTTTTTAGTTTTTTTGAAACTTTCTAAAATGGAAACTGGGCGGTTCATTTTAAAAGGCGTTTTATCTTAAATATTTATTACTGCTCATTAATAAGACAAGTATCTCTTATCCGATTACTCAATAGAATACTCGATTACTGAAATAACTGATAGCTGCAGCTCTGCTGCTCATCAAAAATAATATGATCAGGTTATTAGTTATTACATGTCTAAGGCTCCTCTGATAATTTGTAGTGCCTCAAGGCTGGCCCGCTTTTGTTTCCTCATCATTCAGAACTACAGCATCACTCACCACTGCCATGCAGATAATACAGTCACATATCCCCCTGCTAATCACCAACCCGGCCTTGATGATTGGTTTACCTGCTAAGAACTGAACTCCAATCTCAGATTAGGGGCCTGTTGTACCTTTCAGAGTGTGTTCAGCCTCAATGACTGCGTCCAGCGGCGGCGGCTCGATGGCCTTGGACAGGAAGTGCCCGATGCCTCCGAGTCTCAGCAATTTGATGCTCAGGGCGACCTCATGCAGCGGAGTCCTGAAGATCTCTGGAGTCATGTGAGTCTCTAACCTGCAGAGCCACACACACACACACACACACACACTCACACACCTGTTAACACACAAACACTGCAGCCTGCGGCGTGCCGAGGGCGGGGGTGGGTTAACGAGTCTTACCTCTCGAAACGAGCACGGCTGCAGAGGTGGAAGCAGAACCCCGGTCGGACTCTGCCGGCTCGACCTTTCCTCTGCTCCAGGTTAGTCTTGGAGGCCCAGACGGTGGCGTAGTTGGTCATATTGTTGTGGGAGGTGAAGAGCTTCACTTTCTGTCTGTGAGGACAGCGACAGTGTGACCTTTAACCCCCTCAGACACTGACTTCAGGAAGGAAAAGAGACCTCTGAAGCCTCACAGTCCGCAGCAGCGGCACACTTACTTGCAGGAGTCGATGACGTAGACGACGTCGTTGATGGTGATGCTCGTCTCTGCGATGTTGGTGGACAGAATCACCTGAAACATCAGCGCCGTTTAAACACGCTCAGTGCAGCTTTTACACCATTTCATGCTTTTTTATTAAAGGCTCTTTTCTATACAGAGGCGCATGTATCTGACACTGGCAGCTTCTTCACATCCAAGCCAGCTTTGCTGTGATTTGACTGAGATGCAGGTAAACAGGATACAGGTCTCTCTCTGTGTCCTTCTGGCTCACATACTGATTGTTAATGTGTGCTGAGTGCAAATGCGAGCAGCACATTGATGCCTGCAGTTCACTTGATGGCCATGTGTGTCATTAATAACAATTTTATAAGCTTGAGAGGCAACCTGAAGGCTTTAAAATTATTAAAATGCCACAAATTAAAATGAAAAACAAAGTTTTTAGTGTTTTTACACCACTGACCTTTCTGATGTCATCAGGAACTGGTTCAAACACCCTCCTCTGCTCCTCCCGGGGTATCTGAGAGTGAAGCGGCAGGATTCGGTACCGGCCGCTTCCTGAAACGACAAACAACGTTTTTAAAAGTGTCTTCACGTGATGAGTGACGAAGCTAAAAACACCAGCTGGACTGCTGCTGAATCCATGTTCAAGTTCAACTTGAATTAGCAGAGCAGGAAATAAATAAATGGAGGCTTCCAAAAATCAAGAACAATCAAAACAAGATTGAAGAAATCTCCCCTGCTTTTCCCCTGGAAGACCCAGAGTCCGAACCAGACACTGGGGACACGGTTCCACCCACAGACATATATACGCAGACGCCGCATTGAGCGGGGCGGCCCGCTGCTGTGACACGTCAGCGCGTCCGCCATATTGGATGTAGCAGATCTGTAAACTAATAAAAGTGAATGGACTGAACTTTATAAAGCGCCCTTTCTACAAAGTTCTTTAAGTTAGTGCGTTTCATTCACACATTCAAATATGCACTAATACACACTGAGAAACTAAAAGGCACCAAAAATAATGTAACTTTAATTAAAATGATATTTAAAAATGTTAAATAATCCACGTATGTTAGGGGGCAGCATCAAACCAGCGTCTGTATTTCTAATGTTCTAATTGAGTGTTTACAGCTGTATAATATTATTAACAACATCAACAACAACAACAACGACGGGCCAAGAAGCACAAAATGCAAAAATACTCATGAGCAGACAGCAGCAAACAGATGCCGGGTTTCCATTAGTACCTACTCAGTGCGGGTCGACTCGCCACGGTCTTGTTTTGTTTCCATTGAGCACCTATACTGCTGAACATGTCGTAATAGACTCAGTGTACTTCAAAAGTGCCGCCGTTTGCGTACTTCTGGCAACAATTACCGTAATAAACCTATGTTGGGTGTGAAGTGCAGTTTCTCAGCTTTCAGAAACTGTTTGAATTTTTGTGATAGGACAAACGGTCGTGTAATTACGGTAATTTAAAGTTCCTTTGATCACCGCTTCGGGCTCTGTGTTAACCAGCTGTTCACAGTTAGTAGGAGCAGGTAACGGTGCTTCAGCGGCGATCCCGGCTGTATAGGGTTATAATATGTATGCTGTGTGTGTTTCAGATGGCTCTCTTGTTGCAAAACTACCGCTGCAAACTGTCGGTCTGAGCATTCAACCTGCGCTTTGTGCCTCCAGTTTCTTGCTGTCGGGTTTTAAAAATGGCGCGGTTGATTCTGGTGAAGGAGTCGTTCTCATGACTCCGCTAGCAACAACACTCCCTGGCCAATCAGTGGCATGCTGTTCTTCCTCGTCACATTTTCGGATCGCTTGGAACCCCGCTGAGTGAGTACTAAAAAAAAAGTACCTGGTACCAGGTACTAATGGAAATGCCTACAAACCGTGCCGAGCTGTGCTGAGTAGCTGAGCTGTGTCGAGTAGGCGCGTTTCCACTAGGAAACGCGGCAAGGAGGTCTGGATTTGACCTTAATCAGTCTTTATTTGTGTCAGAGTAGTTGGTTTGGGCCAGTGTAGTTAAATTAGACTGACTTCATTGTGTGGAGGTGCACCGCAGGACTACACATCACTGCAACGTCTGCAAATTCTCTTTTCAAAATGTTAGAATGGCCAAATATGAAACAATTCTTCAGTCTTATCTGTGAAAGGTAATCCCATGTGATCCGGTTTCGACTGTAAAATGGTTCGAACTCCACGCAGCACAAGAGTGCAGCAACTCTGTCATGTTTGCCCATTTTGCCACATCCAATATGGCGGCGCCGTTGACGTATGAGTCAGCGCTCAATGCGGCGTCTAGGTACGTATGTCTATGGTTCCACCCATCAAAAAGTTCATCAACAGTGACATAAAGCATTTAAAATGATGTAAATCTGCATTTGAGGCCATCGCTGGCATTTGTGATGCGTACCGAAGTGTGGGTTGCACTCCAGGTGTCTCTGCATGGAGTAAATGAGGTTCCAGCCGGGCAGGAAGATGAGCACGGCGCCGGCAACCTGCAGCGTCTCGATGTACTTCAGGAGCGCCTCCACCAGCTCGAAGGATGTTTCCTTCTCATTGATCTGAGCCATCGAATGCTTCGTCTCCGGCGTGTACTCCGGCCCGCAGATCACATTGCAGTTAGTCTGCCGAGAAAAGACAGAAGCATTTTCTTCGTGTCAGCAGACGTTCAGATCCGGATACTTCAAATCTGAGTTGAAAACGTTTCTTACGTCATCGTCTCCTCCCTCCTCGTCTTTGTCCTTCTTCTTCCGGTCCATCGGTGGAGGGACAAACTTTGTCATCTGGATGCAGTCCTCCAGGAAATACTCTGCAAACAAAGAAGAGTTTTTCAAGTTGCAGAAGAACCAAAGCCATTATTCTGCTTATATAACAGTGACTTTTTAATTATACTGATCATTAATGTAAAAAACTGTTTAGGGTCAGTTTCCAGCTTTAGTTTAGAAAAACAAGGCAGACGCACCATCCTTCCTGACACTTAGGACAGGGACAGCACATAGGACTGGTCCAACCAGGCAGGAATCAAATGTGGGACTAACTTTTCACAGTATTTGCAGCCAAACCTCTTGGCTACGCCCAATACAGCTGATATTTTTGACCTTCTTTGATCACAGACTGTTTATCATGAGTTACATAAAAGTCCAAGAACAAGTTCCCCTGAAGAGACTGCACAGCTTCCCGTGCACACGTTTATAAAGAGGGTTGTAATAGTTTTAAAAAGATAAACCCGGCACACACTGATCTGATCTCAGGTAAACGTATGAAACTTAAAATGAGCCCCAAAGATTCAGTTATGTTTCCACACACAGGTGAGGCAGGTGAGTCGCAGGTACCTTGGACGGGGAAGGTGCGTCCGAACACCTCGATGACGGGGCAGTTGAAGAAGTACTCTCTGAACATGGTGGTGTCGATGGTGGCCGACATGAGGATGACGCGGACATCAGGGTAGGCCTGGACCACGTCTCTGAGGACCACCATGAGGAAGTCCGTCTGCACGGACACACAGAGGGTCAGACAGAGGAACCTGCAACGCCACTCAAGAGGTGCCCCCCGGGTCTCAATAAGCTCCTGAAAAATCAGTGAAGACGTGGACTCACGTTGATGTCTCTCTCGTGGATCTCGTCAACGATGACGTGGCTGATGCCTCGGATTCCTGCTTCGAGCTTCCGCAGCAGAACACCTGAAACAAATAAACACACTCAAAGATGTTCACGGCAGTCGTTACATCTCTGTTTCCCACTGAACCTTCTCTGGTAGCAGCTCATTAGATTTCTGACCAACCAGGTAACCGACACCGATTCTTCACCGAACAGGTCACTGAGTTTTATGAAAGCGGTTTTCGTACCGACAGTGCAGAAGAGGACGCTGGCGTGGGGTCGAGGTAGGACGGATTCAAATCGGACGCTGTAGCCGCAGCTTTTCCCGAGATCCTCTGCTCTCTCGAAGGCGACTCTCTCAGCCACGGACACAGCGCTGATGCGCCTGGGCTGCAGAGAAGGAGGGAGTCAGCACTGCTGTGTGGACCGGCAGATTTTCAGGGAACACTCAGCTCAAACAGCGATGAAGTTAGAAACAGCAATGTGTTTTTAAAAGGCAGCAGCAGGAACAGGGCCTGATTGGAGCTGCTGACCTGTAACCTTTATAAACTTCACATTTTATCAGTTACACTTAAATTTGCTTCATGGAAAAAAGAATGGCTGCTAAAAATGTATTCAGCTGTAACATCGGTTCATCGGCTGTTCTGATGAACTGGTCACAGTTGGTTAAATTAGCTCAGCCGTGTCCGTACGAGAGGGTGCCTCGGCGTCAGATGTTGAGTGTTACCTGGGTGACCACGATGTTGCAGTCGGACGCGTGGCCCCCCTTGATGAAGCGGTCCAGGATGTACTGAGGAACTTGAGTGGTTTTACCGCAGCCCGTCGCTCCTCGGATGATCACCACAGGGTTTCTGTCGATGGCCGCCATGATCTCCTCCTCAAACTGTTTGACGGGCAGCTGCTCGCGGTCCATCAGGATCTGAACAACAGCGTTTCTTAAGCCTTGCCGCACACACCGAGTATAGCAGATGCAAAGGTAAAGAAACTAGACCGACCTTCTGCAGGTTTTCATCATGCTCCAGCTGGTACTTCAGCTCGCTGTGCAGGTCGCCGCTGATCTGCTCCGGCGTGCACTGAAGGGGTTAAAGAAGGTTTCATCAGGACTCACTCTGAAGTCTGTCCACAGTGAAGTTTTGGCAAGAAAACAAAGCAGAGTTTGAAAGGAGAAGGGAAGAGCTGCACGGCTCTGAAGACACTTGGTTTTACTTTTCAGCACACCCTACGGGACTCTGAAATTACCGCCATCCCTCATCTGTCAGACCACTACAACTTCATTCCTTCAACACATTTTCTGAATACCTGCCAATAAAGAGCAACAAGCCAGCAGCTAATGCGGTTTAGGAAATATATTCCTTTGTCAAAGTTTTCAGGGCTTTTAAGACTCACGTAGGCCAGCGGCCCCTCATCAATGTTGCTGCTGGTCCAGGGGTTCCAGTTGACCTGAGGCGGCGACCAGGGAACGACTCCGGCTCCGGTCTGACGCTGCGACGGCTCGAACTGCGCCAGCTTCCCCTGAGCCAGAGACACCGGGCTGCTGGGGTCTGAGGGCTGGAACATAGAAGAACCTTCACGTTACACACCGAACTGAACCTACGTGCACGTTCACAATCATTTCAGTACAGCTCTGTGCTCATTTTGACAATGAGCAGAAGTTACAGGAACACTCATCACTGGTTTCACTGGTTTCAGATCTGTTTGCTGTGGAGGCCACAAAATTCATTTTCCTGCGTAAAGCAGCCATAAAGACATGCACGTGGCCAAGAGTGAAAGCACAGGTTTGGGATTTCAGATTAAGGCTGTGCAATTAATCCAATTTAGATTTTGGCTCCAAATGATCACAAAAACAGTATAATCAACAAAAATGATCATTGTTATTAAAATGATGTCACATTACGCTCTGCATGTGTGCTCCTAGGCCAGAATTATGCTTCTGCATCAGGTCTTACTCTGTAACCAGAAACCCCTCTGAATCGGACGCAGTAACCTGCGGCGTAACCTGATGTCCCAAGAAATGTAACAACACGTCAGGTCGACGCTGCGGTTGTGATTGGCCCGTTCAGCACCGCAGATTCCTCCTGTGCACATCAAACTACTTTTCATCTGGGTTTTTGAATTTATCAGTGAGAGAATAACAATCATCGTCTCAATATAAGGAATAATAATCATAGCGTTGATATAAGGACTCACAAACACCAGCAAATTGCTGGAGGGAGTGACCGTGAGGGAATGACAAAGAAGTGGAAAAACTAGAGGGACGAATATGTTCACACCCTGAAGAATAACTGACCCAGGAGGGAAAGAGTTCCGCCATTTTATTTGTTTCTGTCGGCTGCACCACAGGTGAAACACCGGGACATGACTGCAAGGTGATCAACACAGATTGGCTGCATGGTGGGATCTGCACCATCCACAACACGAACACCACAGCGCTGCCACTATAACCAGTATAAGCAGTATTAGCTGTGTCAGGCTGAACAATCCTGATTTAATTTGAAGCTAAACATGTCTCCGGTTTTCTCTGGGCTGTGATGGTAGGGACGGTAAGTAGATGTCCCTACCAGTATTTGCTCCGCGGGTGTGATTAGCACCGGACCCTGAAAACGTCCCTACCAACGTTAATACCAAACCTTTGAACACGTACAGGCTCTGTCAGGATGCTGTGGCACTAAAATGTGAGCAAATTTATTTGGTCTAAATAACTTGGTCCTATTTCTTCCTGGTATTATTAGTCAACAACTGGCATTACTTTTCTATTTATTCATTTATTTATTCAATTTTATTTATAAAGCACCAAATCCCAACAAACAGTCGCCTCAAGGTGCTTTATATCGTAGGTAAAGACCCTACAATAATACAGAGAGAACCCAACAGTCAAAACGACCCCCTATGAGCAGCACTTGGTGACAGTGGG
>JAVDPK010001970.1:53802-87940 GCA_034780415.1 Cichlasoma orientale
AGCAGTTAGTCGCTCGTTGATAAACTCTCTCAGATACTGAACTGAAGGCATTGTTACTCCAACAGCTCAGAGATTCCTGAGATAAGACCGAGCGCATACAGGTGGCGCTAATGCTAACAGCGCAGTATTTGTTTACTTCCGGTCACTTCTCTTCTTCTCTGATGAATTGCCGGCAGGTCTGTAGCCTGTAACTCCGTCCGCAGGCGGGAGGTCAGTTCCGCGTGTTTTTGAATCCTAGAGGAGCGAATTTGAATTTTAAACTGTAAAGAAGAAGAAAGAGTGAGTGAGTGCTCACATCCCATTTATGATACTTTATAAACCTTTATATGTGGACATAAACTAACACTGTTTGTAAAGCGTTACAAGTGCTGTAAATACAATATAAGCCTTAAACATATAAAGTTTTTGTATATTTAACAAAGATGATACAAATCAAAGTGTAAACACATTCAGCACGTGTTCTTCTTCTCCAGAAAACAAGCTTCTCGCTGGGCCTTAAAGGTCATAAACTGAATTAAAACATCTCACTAAAAGAATAGAAAATCCCTTTATTTGTCCCACCATGGGGAAATTTCGATGTAGTAGCAGTAGCAGATACAATAAATACAATGAGCAGACACAATAAGAAATATCAAAAGATAAAAATAAATAAGAAAATATAATACAGGATGTACAAAATAAACTAAAAAATTGTATACACTATGTACCGTATAGATAATAATAGACAGTATAGCAAAATATAGACAGAGTGTTGCAGCAGTGTAGATATATACATAGTAAACACAATCTTATGTCTTAATCATAAATATTTTAAATATTGTCTGTGAGGAAAATGAGAACGAATACTATCACAGCTTGTGGATATAAGATTAACAGAAACTTGCTCTTTCTAAAAAGTTTGTTTAGATTTGGTACCAGGTGTCACAGCTGGAGAATATGACACTAAAATGTGTTTTTTCCACCCATATTCAGGCTTTAATGTCAGTGAAAGCATCCATTTGATTTGTTGTAAAGAACATTCTGTATCAGTCTCAGTCCCGAACCTGCAGAGTGTTTATGCTTATCTCCAAATCTGCTGCCAGAGATCAGACATCCAAATATTTTAGGGACACCAAGCATCCGTGATTCAGTGTTACCCTGAGCTCCGTATGCACAGAGCCACACACCTGAAACACCTGAAGGACCAAACTCAGCAGGTTTCACTGATAACTTTAAAATATCTCTTCAGAAAACAGTGCTGGGAAACGTCTAATAAGAGCCCTGCCTTCATCCTCCAAAGTCTTTTTTCATTTTATTTTTTAGAACACTAACGACAGCAGGACCTGAGATTATGAGACGTTTACGTCCTCCGCGAGGGTACACAGAGAGCCCCTGCAATGGTAATGTGACATGTTATAATAAAACATTATTAAAGTGATGCCCTGACATGTGCAGTGCGTAACACATTTATTAGACCACCTGTCATTAAAAACAAGGAAACACAAATATTCATGTTTTTATACCCAAATGTGAGAAGTCTGAATCAATCAAAGATTCATCCACTGAAACTCATCTTTCTGTTCAGGAATCAAAGTAAAAACTCTGATTTAGCATCTTAATCAAAAAGAATAACCTGCTTTATTATTTTCTGCTTTTCTGTAAAACTGCACATTTGAAACTGCTGGATAACAACAATAATTCCATTTCAGCATTAAAAATGTCATTCGGATTAAGGAGCCGAGTACAGCCAGAACACTGAGAAATGAAATCAACTCCACCCTCAAAGTTGAGCAATTTTTTCTATGAACAAACTGAGCTTTAATATCTGCACCAAAGCTTTAATATGACTCAGTGAATTCAGGATGGAGATGACGGCAGAGTGAACAACAAAACAAACAAACAAAAAAACGCTCATCTGTACAAATAAAGTTTGATTGACTGAGTGGAAATCCCGTGTGAGAAGAAAAAAGGTGAAGTCAGGCTATGAAGCCCCGAGCGGTCCAATCAGGAGGCGAGGACTGTGTGTGCGTAAGGTGTGTTGGCACAGCAGCACAGACAGACTGGGTGTGGCTCTGCGTGTGTGTGTGTGTGTGTGTGTGTAAGCAGGCAGAGTCAGGGTGTGTGTGATGGATCATAGTGTGTGTGTGTGTGTGTGAGTAAGTGTGTGTCTGAGGCTCAGGGTGTGTCTGCCTGCTGTCTCACCTGCAGCCTCAGGACACGGTTTACACCTGAGCAGGAGCAGAAGGAGAAATACACGGCTGCAGGCCAGAGTCAGCGCTCCTAAACACGGCAAGCATGTCCTGCTGTTTGGCTCAAAATCCAGTAGGAAATGACATCAATCCACTGTTTTCACAGCATGACCGACCCTGAGCCTCCTCACAGGTCCCTGAGCTCAAACATGACATCGGTGTTCTTACGTCCCCTGATCCTGAAGCCGAGCTTCCAGGAACCAAAACCGCAGCTTGACCTTTAAAACAGATTTTAATTAGAGCTGCTGTCGAGATCTAAGACCGGAAATCCAGTCATAGTAAAATGATTCAATGAGAACACTAATGATTGTTTCATTAAAGCAATTATTATAGTTTTTAAACGCCAAAATGACCTTAAATAATTCACAGTAAATAACTGAACTGAACAAATATTTATGATTTAAACTTTTTTGAATGAACATTTTGACCATCATCTTAATTCCTCATCACAAACTTCAGCCTTTCACATCTTATTTTAATGTTTACTTATTTAAACATACACTCTCTGAACAGGGTTTGGAAGGAGGTTATTATATTATTATTATATTATTATTGCTATTATTATTTAATCGTAACATCTAAGGCGTGCAGTGTAGTGACGAGTCTGTTGGTTGGTTGGTATTAATCCTGTCACAGTTCGCAGGGAAATGAAGGATCCAACTGAACAACCGTTAAAAGTTTAAAGTCTTTATTCGCACTAATCCAAAGGTTAGTTTGATGGGGAATGTCCGGGTTTAGACGGGGAACTGCGTGGGGCTCGCTTCCAGTTATCCGTCAGCCAGACGACGCTCTCACTCTCACTTCCAATTTCTCGTTCACCGGTAAACGGAATCTGGCTCGGCTGATTTCAAAAGGACAGATATAAGAGGGTGATAGTTTCTTAGATTCAGATGGGAGTTTGATGTTTTTAGTGGACAGCCAAACCCATTGTCCGGAGACATACATTGGCGCGTGAAGGCAACGGCAGTCAGCCAGTTGTTTGTTCTGGGTGGAGGTGTGTAGGAGAGCAGCTCGGGTTGATCTCCACATCCTTCCGCAGACTGGGGAATCAGGCCGAGCCTTAAATACTGCGTTGATGGCCACCAAACAAGAAACAGGTGAGACAGCCCTGAACACCAGTCCTGCCCTAGAGGGGCAGAGGAACTCCATGCTGCCTGCCTCCAGTCATGGGTAAGCAGGCTGAACAGGAGGGGGCTCAGGATGCAGCCCTGAGGGACCCTGTGTTCACTGTGATGGAGCTGGATGTTCTTTTCCCACCCTGACTGTCTGCTGCTGCTGCATCAGGAAGCTGAGGACCCAGTTGGACATGCCAGCGTCCACGTCCAGCAACCTCCACTTCTTCACCAGTTGCTGTGGAATTATAGTATTAAACACCAAACTGAAGTCAGTGAAGAGGACTCTGCATTGGTGTCTTTATCTTCCAGGTGGGACAGGATGAGGTGGAGTGTGGTGGAGATGGCATCCTCAGTGGAATGGTTTACCTTGTAGGTAAACTGTAGGGGGTCCAGGTTGGCAGGATTTTATGTGCTTCATGAGTAGGTGTTCAAAGCACTTCATCAGCACTGGTGTGAATGCTGCGGCGCGGCAGTCATTTAGATCGGCCGAGCTGCGCTTCTTTGGCACAGGGACAATGGTAGCTCTTCTGAACCATGTGTGGGTACCAGTGCCTGGCTGACAGAGGTGCTGAAGATGTTTGTGACCACATCTTTTAGTTGCTCAGCACAGTATGTCAGGACCCGCCTAGCAATGTCGGGCCCTGCAGCTTTCCATGTCTTGATGCTAGCAAGGATCTTCTTCGAGCAGCTGTGGAAGCTGCATGATCTGATTGCCAGTTGAAGGGGGGATCATCCGTGCCTGGGTGGTGTTGCTTGCCTCAAACCAAGCAAAGAAACAGCTGAGTTCATCAGGCAGGGTGGGGTCATTGAGGCGTATCTGTGGAGGGTGGGGCTTGTAGTCAGTCAGAGAGTGGAAGCCTTGCCATAGCCGCTGGTGTCCCTTGTGTTAATGAAGTGGCTGTGGAGTCCATATCGCCTCTTTGCCTCCCTAATGCCACGTGACAGGTTCCTCCTAGCCAGTCTGTATGCTGCTGACATGAATGCTGAGTTTGTGGCTCTCACAAGCACACACACTTCAGCACATATCCAGGGTTTGTCACTGTTGCAACACTTGTAGGTTTTGACCTTCATCAGTACATTAATGAATGCAGGTGATGACTGATTCCTCCAGGTCAGGTTGGCCTGTCATTTGTGTGCGCCTCACTGAAGATGTCCCACTGTGTTGTCTCAGAACAGTCCTGCAGTGTGGGAATAGCATCCTGTGACTCGGACCTTCCTAATGGTAGGTCTTTGTTGTTTCACCCTGGGTCTCTACATGGACGTGAGAAGGACGGTGGTAAGAGATGGTAAGAGTTGCCAACATGAGGGAGGGGGGGGGGGCTTTGTACACCAGGTCTAATGTGTTGCTCCCCCTTGTTGCAAAGTCCAGATGTTGATAGAATTTTGGCAGGACAGATTAAGATCCTCCACTGCTATGAAGAAGGCGCCTGGATGAGCTGATGATGTTGTACAGCTCCTCCAAAGCCTCCTCCGTGTTGGCACTCGGCTCGTGGCTGTGTACTCGTACGTACACAGCCACGATGATGACCACCGTAAACGCTCGTGGCAGGTAGAAGGACTGTCAACAGCTGTGTGTCTGGTGTGCAGACCTTTGAAACCACCTTGGCATCCAGACACCATGAATTGCTGGTGTATACCACCAGGCCTCCTCCTCTGCACCTGCTGGTTAGCGCAGCCACTGGGGGGCATTCCCAGTAATCTTTCCAGCGTGTCCTAGGTCTACCCTGAGGCCTCCTCCTGGTAGGACGTGCCCAGAACACCTCATCCAAGAGGTGCCCAATAAAAAATAAACAAACAGAAAATGTAAAAATCATTTAATATCTATAAGAGTCTCAACAGAAATCCTAGTTAAACAAAAAAAAGCTTCCGACTGCTTTTTAAAGGCGCCCACAGAGTCAGAGTGGGAGATTATTCCAAAGGCACAGACCGAAAGAGTCTTCACTCCTGTGAGGAACATCTAACAGGCTCTGAGCCTGCGACTGAGGCGAGCAAGCAGCAGTGTGTTTAAGGACAAAATCAGAGGCGTGTCCATTCAGTGCTCTACATGCAAGAACGATCGTTTAAAACAAATCCACCGGCAGACAGTGCAGAGTGTAAAACAGGAGTAATATGAGCTCACTTACTAGAACGCAGTAGAGGTCTGGCTGCAGTGTTTTGTAGAGCTCGTAAACATGATGGAGGTGATTTTTGTAAGGCAGTAAACAGCCCACTGCAATAATCGAAGTATGATGACACAAATATATGAACAGTTTTTTTCCAGTGCAGAAAATTTGAACTTAAATGAAAAAACAAGAACGTGAACCTGATTTTATTGTTCCTGCCAAAGTCACAGCCCAGAGAGGACCGAATGTTGCCCCAGCATTATGACCGCTGGTTATCTCTACCTGCCCGGCCCAGGACTGATCCTTAAGAGTTTCCCTCCCTGGTTTGGTGAAACTTAAATGTTATAATCATTTTTGCTGCCTGATAAAATCTAAAGCTTGATAAGAACTGTGTCATAACAGCCTAGAAACCTCCCACAATGCAGATGTTGCTTAAGTTAAAAGCATAACTTTAGGTCAGTAATAACCCATTACTAACCCTAAGCTGCTGCACCAGCAGCCTGCAGTGGAAGAGTTTATTCAGGAAAGCGTAAATTTGTCGTTTAGCTCTTCTGCACACTTCACTTCTGTCATTACGCTGGCGCTTTGTGTTTGAATATTTCACTTCCTGATTTCATTCATGCACTCACAGTTTTCTTTATTGCCCATCTTTGTTGTTTCTCCAAGGTGTTCACATTAGATTGTTGCTGTGAACCATCCAGGTGTTGTTTCTGACGTTTGTTGGTTAATAAAGATAATAGTGATAAAATTATTGCAGTTTTTCCTGCATCTCATGCTGCTTTTTGACTCTCGGTTTGGTATTTTTAGCGGTTCATTCAGCCGCAGACACCCTGCGGTTTATATTCAGTAATCCCGCGCTGCCCTTCACGATGCTGTCTGATGCTTTATGACACCGATCAAAGGTATATAATGTTCCGCAGTACTTGATACTTTTATGGTGGTTTTATTGGTGCTGCTCGGGTGGTTTGATGTGAGCTTTCAGCAGCAGAGTCCACACATGTTGAACCGGACATCTGTCATATTTTCCACATCTGGAACAAAGCACAGATTCACGATTTCCACAGAAATCAGATTTTTGAATGTCTGTCCTGTGAGACGTCTTTGTGTCGTAAACAACACCCCACACTGTTACACACACACACTTCCTCACACACACACAGCAGCAGCTGACACACTGCAGCCTCACATCCTCTGACTGTGTGAATCACACTTGAATAAGTGCAGGAGCAGCGTGTACAGACCTGCAGCAGCAGCAGAGGAGTTTAAAGGCGGCAGTTTGAGGAGCTCAGCAGGATTTTTTTCGATCAGCTGCAGATTTCAGATCTGATTTCAGGATTCACGCATCATGAGGAGCAGATGGATTTCACTCTACGGACTTCTGTTTGCCGTTTGTGCCGTCCAGGCCACCTACAGATACTACTGTAAGTGTCTCAGCTTCTTCTTTACTCTCTTCTGTAAACTCTGACCAACATACCTGAGCTCAGCCTCCCGATGGGAGGAAGCAGACAAATGACTACAACACCTGAAAATACTGCAGTTAGAAAATAAAGAGAGGTGTGTGTATGTTGGTATTGATTGATGGGATTGATGCTCCATAAGTTAAAATTAGTTTCTCATGTTTTAATCACAGTTATTAAGTTTTGATTTCAGGGCTAATAAAGCCGAGCCAAGCTTTTATTGTTGTAGACTTATTGTTGTGTGTTAAAGGCTCAGTCCGCTCTTATTCCTTTATGAAATGATATTCACAGCACAGGTTAGCACAGGGAGCCGCACGCTGAGGGGGGAGGCACGATTATCTGTAAGTAATGCAGCTCAGTGTGGACAGCAGATAATTAGGAATAAATCCAGAGAAAGAATGAGATAAAACGGGTATGCAGTGGTTTATGGATTTCATAACTGAGACTGCAGATAAGATAAAGCTTCATTAATGAGTCAGAGGGAAAGTCAAACCAGTCAATGAACACAGTCAGTGATAAACGATCGTGCTCCTTTGAAAGACTGGAAGTATGATTTTCTATGATTTCTTATTGAATCTGTGGCTTAATAACAACAGGACAAAATCAAAGATTTAAAGAGAATAAAAGCACAACAACAAAGAACAAAGCTTTCGTGTATTTGGAGAGCTCTGATTAGAACTAGCTGGTGAAAACAGGGAGACACCCATGGGTGAGGCTCCTGAAGCCTGAACCTGAGCTGTCAGAGGGGAGCTGCCTGCGCCTCGGGACACAAGTTATTATCTGCTGCACTTTCATCACACGCTGAAGAGAAGAATTCAGGCCGACCCTCTGATCCACACACCGAGCTGCACGAAACACCTTCAGTTCACAGATCCTAGCTAATTACTGCAGAGCCGTCACTGAGCTGCAGCCCGAACTCCCCCACAGTATGTGAGTGGAGTGAAAATCAGCATTCACACTGACACACCGCAAACACCTTTTCCTGAAACGTTTCTCCGAGACTCTGCCAGCACTGAAAGACAAGAAGGAGAAAACAGGAAGCTGTGATTTTCAGGCTGCGTGGGTCAGAGCCCAGAAATGTGAACGACTGTGAAACTGTGAAAGCTACACGTGAGGTTCAGGAGTCACACCTCACAGGTTAACTGAGCTTTACTAATTACAGAATCGATTATTTCACAAGAAAACATCAAGAAATCACCCCAGAAAAGGATCCTTTGACCTTTTTGTAATGATAAACTTTATTTCATTTACTCTGTTCAGCTCTAAGTGATTCATTGAAAAAGATTAGAGACCAGATGCTGAGACATTAAGATGCTCAGGCTGACCATCCCAGAGATTCAGGGCGTTGTTAGCAAAGGTGTTCAAAACCTCGGAGCAGCCACATGTCTTTACCATGTCAGACAGATGAGACACGCCAAAGCCGCGGTGTGATTAAAACACACACACAGTGTTTTCATGCAAGCTTGTGCTGCTGTTTTGAGCACAAACACGCCGCAGACAGAAAGCAGCTAAACTATTAATGTCAATAATCGGGTGCTGCCGACGTAGCTGGGAGCTCACGGATGAGCTGAAGTAAAGCTTACAGATGCAGCTCAGTGTAAAACTGTACACAGCAAAGGTTTGAAGATATTTTTCCCTTCCTGCGCCTGATGTCACCTGATGGTGACATTATTATTTTTATTACTGTATAGAAGACAGATGCCTCTGACTGTGGGGTCACCACCTGCAGTTATTCTGAACTTCTAAACGTCCTGTTAGACTTTTCTGAACAACCTATTCTGAAGCACAAAAAAGCAGCTGCAGATCGTTGTGTTACCGGCTGAATCACGACCCGTCAGGGCTCATAGAACTGTTTAAACAGTGTTTTAGTCTTTTATTTGTTAACACATTAACCTCAGATCTGTTACTAAATACACATTTCACACTGTGATGTCAGAAACATTGTTTCTAGGTGTGTCTTTGTTATTTTTTGTTCCTCTGGGGGAAAAGAAAAGTGAAGTTGTGAAAGAGTGAACACGTTCCCTTTGGAGAAAAAACGTTCCCTCGGGGCCGAATGTTTAGACGCACAAGTTGGAAACTGTCCTATGAAAGACACAACACCTGAGTTCATGGCTGCCAGAAGCAATCAGGTGAACAATAACTGTTACACAGTGAGTCAGAGCGTATCGCTGATGTACTCTGAGCCACAGAGGACGGGCTGTTCACGCCTGCTGAATCACAGGCTGAGTGTTCAGGAGGAAATCTGATGGTCAGGCAGACGCACTTCAGCCTCCATTAATTACAGTCACTGTCAAGGTATTCAGACCCTCAGGGGGGACACCACAGTGAGCTTAAATAGTTCCTACCAGGACAGAACCTGTTCGAGGAAACCCAACGATCAAACAACCCACTCGGTAACAGGGGAAAGGAAGAACTCCTTTTTAGCAAGAAGAGACCTCCAACAGAACCAGGCAGGGACCGCCATCTATCAGCGACTGCTGGGGGGGGATTATTCTCAACATAATCTCCTGGAAATCAAAAAACAACACCTCCCCCCCCCCCCCCAAAAAATAAAAAAAACAGTTACAGTTTTTTCCTCGTAACCAATGTAAGTCTAAGTTATCACGGGTACCCTGACCACCTGCAATCACAGTGACTTTTTTATTGGTCTCCTACGTTTCCCAATCATAAGATCATAATAAAGTTTTTACATTTTTAAAAGTCCTTTTTTATTGTCAGTGCTGAGGGTTGGGGTTGGGGTTGTTGGGGTTGGGGTTGGGGTTGTTTGGGTTGGTTTGGGATGGCACTGGTGATGTCTTGATGAGCTCTTTGCTCTGCTTCCAACCTTCCTGCTGATTCGGGCAAATCATTTCCAGCAGTGTAGCTTAACATGCTGTAAGTGCTACACTCACAAAACACAAACACAAAGCAAAGTGTGGTCGTGTGGTCATGTGGTCGTGTGGTCATGTGGTCGTGCGGTCATGTGGTGTAATTACATACAGAGTCTGTTCAGTCAGCCAAATTGCTGGTCCCATTTGCTCCAGGCGAATCCAATATTTCAACCAAAATTCATGTTTGATTCATGTTGCGCTGCAAAAGCCCCTCAGCTGGGATTCTCCTGATGGCACCAACAAACAGAAGCTCACTGAGGGATAATATTTCAGTTGCTGCAGTTTGTGATCAATTACAACAAGCTGCCCATCTGACCACACACATTACTAAACTGTTGTACAGTGAAGATGACAGTTTAATACAAAAACACCAAACAACAGGTCATAGAAACAGATCTGCTGTGGCTGGTTAGCTGCACTGACATCATATCCTGTGACATCACTTGTTTGGGGGTCCCTCCTATTGTGTCTGAAGGTCTAACACTTGAAGAGGGAAATTAAATAATGAAATCATGGAATGTTTATCTCCCTCAGGCTGTCCCTGCAGTCTGGAGGTTGACTTGTGATTCATTTTTTCCTCATTACTCGGGTTTACCTCTGTCTGCTGTTACTGCCACTAAAAATGAGGTTTTCCCTCGTTGCTAAGAGCAGAAACAAGCAGCAGCCTGCTGAAACTCTCCTTCTGTCTGAAACAAAGGTTTAAAGAAGCAGGTAGAAGTCCTTTCAGAGCGGCGAGCTCGCTGCAGACGGCTGAGGTGTTGGCTGGTTAGGGTGGGGCTCGCCGGAGTGTGATGATTGTGTGTAGGCTCTCGCTGGGATTTCAGGACAAACCACAAAACATACGAGGTGCTTCACGCTCTGTAAACATCTCTAATGCTCTTGTTTGCCAGCTTAAAGCTCGGGAAGCTTCCGCTATCAGATTTCACGTGGATATGCTCTCTCCAAGTCTCCTTTCACCTGCCACAATCCAAACTAAACAAAGCGGTACGTGTAAGCTGAAGTGGTGAGGAGAGCAACAGCGTTAAACTGAAATGTGGACAGCTTATTCTAAACTGGCTGTTGATACGAGGCAGATATATATGAATATATATGTAAATATGTAGCATGTAGTGTAAAGCAGGGTATAAATACCAGTCCAGGACTTCAGTCCAACAGTTGACTGAAGCTACAAAAAAAATGAAAATGTTTCCCAAAACACAGAACAGAGAACCAAGGGTCTGCATTTCCACAAAAACCAATCATATAAATAAAAAATAAAACTGACCTTTGCCCTCTTACAGCAATCCTGCGCTGTGAGTGCAATGGCAGATCTCAGTACTGCCTGCGCGACGCCTTGGGTCTGCACTGCGTCGACTGTCAGGGAAACACCGAAGGTCGCCACTGTGAGCGCTGCAAGGACGGCTTCTACATGCAGGGGGCGGAAGAGAGCTGCTCGCCCTGCCGCTGCAACCTCACAGGTGAGTCTCACAAAGCCACTGTGCCTGGAAAATGAAAAGATTTTTTAGTTCTAAGTCAGATGTTAGATGTACAAACTGAGAGGCAGAATAGTGAAGCTGCAGAAGCTGCAGTTCCTTCGTTATCCACTTGAGGCAGGCTCCAAACATGAATGGCTTCAAAACAGGCAAACCAGTGCATGACATCACTGTGACTGCTTTCATCTGTGGTTCTGACCGGGTTCTTTTTACTCCAGGTTCCATCAATAAGTCATGTGACAGCACGGGGCGCTGCAGCTGTAAAGAAGGTGTTACAGGAGACAAATGTGACCGCTGCCCCAACGGACCAATCGGGCCGGAGGGCTGCCCCCAAAGGTGAGAAACAAATGTCACACCATATGTGAACTTTAACACCTGATGCACCTTTAAGTTCCTTTTTACGGCCCTCCTTTCTATGTTTGCGATTTAATGCATTCACTGCTGAATTCAATCTTTTTTTTAATGCATTTACTTCATTAATGATCATGTGACTGTTTTCAGTGCCTGCAGTTTAAATAAATCTGTGTTTCCCTGCTCAAAGTCTCTGTTCCAGTAACTGCCACTCCACCTGCTTTCAGTCATTAACTTCGTCCAGCGCTCCTTTCTGTTTGGGTGTTCCAACATGACCTGCCGCCTAAATTCATTTCAGTGCTTGAATTCCAGTTGCACTTCCTTCAGTGTTCCTGTCACTTCAACTACTTTAAGTGCCTCACATTCATAAGAACACAGTTTAGCAGCTTCATACAGTCCACTTCTTCTAACAATGACACTCGTTCCATAATTTCTCAGTTTCTAGCTCACAGAGATCTTTCCCTGTCTTATTTTGTTAGTGCTGAGCTCTCACTTCCTGCCGTCCATTGTGTTTTTCAGCCGTCAGCCCAGGCAGGATTCCGGGAGTTCCAGCCTGCCGTGTTTCTGTTACGGCCACAGCAGCCGCTGTTCAGCACAATCTGGTTACTCAGTGCACAAGATCACCTCCACCTTCACCAACGGTAAACCTTTCTCCACTTCATAATAAAAGAACCCTGACATCTTCCATATTTCAAAATAAAAGCACGTGATGTGTGAGGTGACATATCTGCTGTGTTTCAGGTCCCGAGGACTGGAAGGTGGCGACGATGCAAGGCAGCACCCCAGACGATGTAAACTTCCGCTGGTCACCAAAACACCAGGACCTGGAGGTTATCTCTGAAAACAGCCTACCGGTTTACCTGTACGCCCCAGGTGAGAAAACCCCGCCTCTTCTGAAACCTTAGCCATACCCATTCCTCCTTGTTTTACTTTTCATTCCCATTGTGACTGATGTTCTCCTTTCCTTACAGATCCTTACCTCGGGAACCAGCTGCTGAGTTACGGTCAGAACCTCTCCTTCTCGTTGCGTCTGGACCGTGGGGTCCGATACCCGTCTGTCAACGACGTGATCCTGGAAGGTGGCGGTTTAAGAGTGACTGCCTCTCTGGGTGACCTGCGATCCATCGTCCCCTGTGGTCAGAAGATCAGCTACAGCTTCAGGTCAGAAAACCAACCAGCTGAAACTTGTCTGCAGTTTGAGCCTAAAATATCAGTCCTCAGGTTTTGATGATGCAGAAGAGCTGCCGCTTACATAGAGACTCAAAGGAATGTGAAAACATTTCCAGTTTAGATAAATGTGCAACGTTTCCTTCTGTGAGGTGTGGCCATTCTGGGGTCGAGGAATCCTGTGACTGTTAATCACAAGAATCTCAGCCTCTGTCAGTGCCTGGCTGTGTTTACATGGGATTCACTGGATGAATGATATGGAGGAAAATGGGTGGAAAAACATTGCTTGTCTGTTTCAGCTGCTGATTGGCTCTTTGGGGCTAGGGGGCGGGTCAACCACCACCTTTAGTGTCACAGAACTCACCCATAGATTTCTACTCAGGATTAATTTCTCCTCCTTATATAATCTCTTGGATCAATATGACACTTATTTAATTTGATTTAATGAATAACAAAGAGAGAGAAACTGTATCCTGAAGGGTGCACTGAGGTTATTCTCAGAGCTTTTATCGGTCTCTCTGAGGTTTGATGACATATACAGTAAAGGGAGAAGCTTTGTTAGTGCCGTGAAGCATTGCGTGACCTTCTTCTGTCCTCTGAACAGGTTGGATGAGCAGCCCAGCAGTAAGTGGAGGCCTCAGCTCTCCTCCTTCCAGTTCCAGACGCTCCTCCAGAACCTCACGGCCATCAAAATACGAGCCACGTTTGGAGAGACCGGTGAGCCTACTTCTCCTCCTATTTTCTCTTTTTCTTTACAGCAGCAGAGTTATGAATTTTCTTTTGGCAGGAATGACCATGTGGAAATATTCAGCTCTCACATTTGTTAGTAAGTGGTTTAAAGAGCGGCCAATATACAGACAGATGGCACTGGCAGGTACTTTTATTTTTATAAAAGTTCCTTAAACAACAAACTGTAACTGTAAACTAAAGAAGAACTAGGAAACAACCCGAACAGTAAAACAAAACTACACAAAAGGAACTAAACACACTGGGCCACCGGCCCACAACCATGACAGAGACTTCATAAAATCCAAAAGTAAACAGGGATCAAGGCAAGGAGCAACACGGCACGAACACGAAACCCGGGATAGTAAGGAATGGGTGAAGGAAAAGACCAAAGGAAGGAAGTGAAAAACCTTCAAAATAAAACAGGCTGTAAAATGAGCATGAAATCAATAATAAGCTGAGACAAAAACAGGAAGACCGAGATGAAAAGGAAAGTATCAGGAAGCACAGGGACCTGTCACATTTCTTTGAAATGTTTTGGCATTGATCCAAACATTCACAAAAAGACAAAGAAGTAAAACAGAAAGCATGACACACAGTTTCAGACGTTTTTAAATCCATCCTGATGGAGGACAGTTTTATGACTTTCTTGTTCACTTTTTCAGGACGTGGTTATCTCAGTAACGTGCAGCTGGTGTCTGCACAGCGTGGGGACGGCGTCCCGGCCCGCTGGGTGCACACCTGCAGCTGCCCGCCGGGCCACGAGGGCGAGTTCTGCCAGCGCTGCTCGGCCGGCTTCAAACGCAGCGCCCCCGCAGACGGAGCCTTCAGCCCCTGCGAGCCCTGCAGCTGCAGAGGAGACAGCTGCGACCACACCGCAGACTGTTACTCTGCTGATGAGACGCCTGCAGATCAGAGCTGCTCCCAGGGCTTCTACAGAGACCCGAGGCGGCCTGAGACCTGCGTGAGGTGCCCCTGCCCGGAGGATGTGTCCTGCTCGCTGCCTCCTGGTTACCTGGAGCCTCAATGTGATACGTGTCCACCGGGAGCCACTGGTGAGGAAAAGCACAGTGCAAACAACACTGCAGGCCATTTAAAATGTACACACATAGGCCCGGGGTCTGGGTCCACCTCCAGGGAATTTCACTTGCCTTAACTTCTACTCTCTCTGAGTCAGTTTAAGGTGGAATACTACAGTAGATTGTAAAAGCACAGAACAGAGGAGGAGAGGCTGTGCACACTGTTTGTGTGATTGGTGGGGAATATTTACCATAAACTCATATTACTGAAGAAAAACAGCTGCCTCACTGGAGGCATTGCTGCTTTGCTAAAGCTAAAATTACATAAAGTTAACTTTAAATTAAAACTTTTGCCTTGTGTTTGTCTTTGTGGACATTTGACCTTCATTAGGGGATTTTTTTTTGCCATTTTGTGGGAATTTTTGGTGTCTTTTGGGACATTTTGCATCACTTTCAGATGTTGTGTTTTGGGAAATCACTGATTTTTAATTAATATTCAATTTAAAAAGTCTTTCTTTGAATTTGAATCATTCTAAAATATTCTAACCTGTCTGATTCAAAGTCCTGATCTTGTATTTTGGTGTGTGTCCGCCCCCAGGTCCTCGCTGTGACATCTGTCAGGAAGGTTTTTATGGTGACCCCTCGGGTGCTGGAGGTGTGCAGCGTCCCTGCAGACCCTGCCAGTGCAATGGTCACATCGACGTCAGAGTGCCGGGAAGCTGCGACCGCAGCAGCGGCGAGTGCCTGAAGTGTGTGAACAACACGAGGGGGCGGCGCTGTGAGGACTGTGTGAGAGGTTTCTACCACAGCCGGCTCACCGACGCCTGCAAACGTGAGAATGACCCGCAGACGAGTTTCTGCCGTACACATCGAGTTTGTCTCTGCAGGGAAATTATCATTGTTTGCATTTTTACTGTAAAATTGAATAACAGACACAAGAAAGTAGTAAAAAATACATTTCCACAGCCAGAAACGACATTTATTCAGTATTATTCAGATTTACTCTGTTTAAGAATCTTTTAAGTTATTTATGGCAAAGAAAATCATCAAAATTATGGTTTTTGATGGTGGAGGTGGGTTGCAAAGCAGCTTGCAGGAGCCATCAGCTGATGTGTGCTGGCACTCGAACATTGTTTAATTATTGTAAAATATATCTGTTAATAGATTTTCTGTCGAATCATCGCTGAAGATCCTGATTATTTATTTAAAGAAATAAAAATCGCTCCATCAAAGGTGCTTTATAAATAAAGAATAAGCAGCAGCTACAGAAATCTCCTCTTTGGTGAAAGTTCGTGGAAAAACAGTGACGTACTCTCAGGAAATCTGCTTATGTTCTCTGAAAATACATTTAAAATTCAGCAGAACTTGACTTTAAAAAACAAGCAATGTTCAATAATTATTTTGAAGTTTCGAAGAACTTTTGAGGTGTTTATTGGGTTTCAAGACCCTCCAAGTAAAATGAATGAAGTAAAACTGTCAACAGAATGTGAAGAAACAGCTGCTTTGATTTTATGTCCAAAACATCTTTGCATCAGCTGAAGCACTTACTGTATATATAACCAGGCACTCACAAAACATTGGCACACATCTGCAAACATCTCAGCGCTGCTGCAGGTAAAATGCTGCCCCTGGTGGTGAGAAGATTAATATGTGTGCAGCGGTTAACAGCTCTTACAGCATTCACAGAACATTTCACCACGTTGTGCGGTGACAGTTTTTCTCAGATGTGAAGCCGACAGTAACCTTTTGTTTCCTGTGGTTTGCCGACAGCGTGTAACTGTGACGTCCAGCACTCGGAGTCCTTTCAGTGCGATGCTTCCAGGCAGTGTCGGTGCAGAGCGGGCTTCGAGGGTCTGAGGTGCCAACGATCCAGCTGCCCTGCCTGTTTCACCCCCATCAAAACAAAGGTACTGTAAGCCAGGCCTGCCTTAGACTGCTGTCATAAACAGAAAGTAGTCAAGTATTAAGTTTATTTTATATGGCGCCCTCTGCTGTGTGGATGATACATTTTCTATAAATGTTAAAAAAGTTGCTCTTTAACTTAAACTAAATGTCATATAAGCTGAGGCTTTTATCCATAAAATTTTCACTTCATGATTATCACGATAAAAAAATATTATCACAGTATGGAAACTGCCATTTCATCTCTTTATAAAGAAATTGTGGCAATTACATCTAAACGTGTTCTTATGTTTCAGATGGATGCTTACGCTGCCAAACTGAAGGAGCTGGAGTCTCTGTTCTCCGACACGGACGGAGGTTTGAAACCAGCTAACAGCGCTGAGGTAGAGGCTGCCCTGAGGGATGCTGAGAACCTGGTGAACGACATGCAGGACGACACCAAGGAGCTCACAGGTAAGCTGGCACCTCAGCCAAACCATCACCTATTCTTTCTTTAACCCAAAGCTCAAACACTAACCTCAGTGATCCTCTCACTGTAATGTAACTTCATATTTCCAGCACTTCTTGTATTCAGATGTTTAAAGTAAAAGGATAATGTATAAGAAGTATAATGGGAAAACGTACTTAGTGGTGCAAAGATGCCTCTGCACGGTGTTATTTGGTTCAAGTACATATTTACTACTTTGTGTGAGGCTAGAACTAATTATTATATTCAGTAGTGATCAGATAACTGATGGTCACAATTACACCACACTGGAGAAGCCTAATGAAAGTACTAGGACCTTAAATTTGTACTACAATACTCGAGTAAATGTACGTACAGTTTTTGGTTTCAGTTTTTTAGAAACATCTTGTGGACATTAGAGGAACTGCAGTACTCATAGTAGACGTACCAGAGAAAGCTTTTTCTTTGCTAATATAACGTTTTATGCAGATGACTTCACGCTCTTTGTCTATAACAGAGTTGGAGAAGATGCTGCAGAGCCGCCTGTCGTCCATCAGCACGATACAGCTGGCTAAGGAGCAGGAGATCCAAAACATCGCAGACACAGCCGATAACATCAAACTGCAGCAGCAGACGTACAAGACGAAGGTGGGCGAGGTCCAGACGCTGATGGAGGACATGAAACGCCAACTGGAGGAGGCCAAACGCAAACTCAGTTCAGCTGTAAGGCTCCACATGACAGATACTGGGATGATCACATGTTGTGTTTGACAGAATCAATATTTTCTTTTTTGAGGGGTTGAAAATGGTCTTGATACCACAAATAAAGAACACAGATCTGTGGGAAGTAACCTTTTACCAAAGAGCAGCTCTGAGCTATAGAGTCTCACAGAGCAGAGAGGAAGATGACAAAGACTCCTGGATAGATCTGAACCAGAGACATGCTTTTATGGACCTTCAGTAAACACGTGTGAAGGAAGCCAAACTTTTGCATTGTTATATTTATTTAAGTCAGCTACAGTGGGGCAAAAAAGTATTTAGTCAGCCACTGATTGTGCAAGTTCTCCTGCACAGAACAATGAGAGAGGTCTGTAATTCCCATCATAGGTACACTTCAACTATGAGAGGCAAAATGAGAAAAAAATCCAGGAAACCACATTGTAGGATTTTTAAAGAATTTATTTGTAAATCATGGTGGAAAATAAGTATTTGGTCAATAACAAACAAGCAAGATTTTTGGCTCTCACAGACCTGTAACTCCTTCTTTAAGAAGCTCTTCTGTCCTCCACTCGTTACCTGTATTAATGGCACCTGTTTGACCTTGCCGTCTGTATAAAAGACACCTGTCTTGGGAAGGCTGGGAAGAGTGAATCTACAATAGGCCAGCAGGTTGGTGTGAATAAATCAACTGTGGGAGCAATTGTAAGGAAATGGAAGACATACAAGACCATTGATGATCTCCCTCGATCTGGGGCCCCACGCACGATCTCATCCCGTGGGGTCAAAATGATCATGAGAACGGTGAGCAAAAATCCCAGAACTACACGGAGGAACCTGATGAATGACCTGTAGAGAGCTGGGACCAAAGTAACAAAGGCTACAGTAACACACTACGCCCAGAGGGACTCAAATCTTCCAGGTGTGTCCCCCTGCTTAAGCCAGTACATGTCCAGGCCCGTCTGAAGTTTGCCAGAGAGCACATGGATGATCCAGGAGAGGACGGGGAGAATATCATGTGGTCAGATGAAACCAAAATAGAACTATTTGGTAAAAACTCAACTCGTCGTGTTTGGAGGAAGAAGAATGCTGAGTTGCATCCCAAGAACACCGTACCTACTGTGAAGCATGGGGGTGGGAACATCATGCTTTGGGGCTGTTTTTATGCAAAGGGGACAGGACGACTGATCCGTGTTAAGGGAAGAATGAACGGGGCCATGTGTCGTGAGATTTTAAGTCAAAACCTCCTTCCATCAGTGAGAGCATTGAAGAGGGAACATTGTAGGGTCTTCCAGCATGACAAGGATCCCAAACACACCGCTCGAGCAAGGAAGGAGTGGCTCCGTAAGAAGCATTTCAAGATCCTGGAATGGCCTAGCCAGTCTCCAGACTCCAGTCCGTTTTGCCCAGCGACAGCCCCAAAACATCACTGCTCTAGAGATCTATTTGGAGGAATGGGCCAAAACACCAGCTACAGTTTGTGCAAACCTGGTGAAGACTTACAGGAAACGTTTGACCTCTGTCATTGCCAACAAAGGTTTTGTTACAAAGTCTTGAGTTGAACTTTTGTTATTGACCAATTACCTATTTTCCACCATGATTTACAAATAAATTCTTTAAAAATCCTACAATGTGATTTACTGGATTTTTTTCCTCTCTCATAGTTGAAGTGTACCTATGATGGAAATTACGGACCTCTTTCATCTTTCTATGTAGGAGAACTTGCACAATCAGTGGCTGACTAAATACTTTTTTGCCCCACTGTATCGAGGCCCAGACATGCTCATGACAAACTACTGCATTTTTCTTGGATCAGCTGCCTGGAATATATCTAAATGTAAAATCTGATGAATGAGCTCCGGGTTTGATTGAAGCTAATAAGCTAAAAAAGTCCTTTTTTGAAATTTTTGTAGATGGCTGATGTTTTCTTGTTTGACACCCGTTTATTTTTCAGGAGATTCCTCTTGGTGATGCTCCGCTGGGTTCAAATGACATGTCTTCTCTGGTGAAGATTGCTACCAGTCTGGCTGACAAGTAAGTGTTTATTTCACGAATCAGTAAGAGGTATTTTGTTGCACTCGTCCGTGTTTCCCATTGTCCCGAATGCTGATGCCTTTCCTTCTACCTTCCAGACATGAGACGATTGCAGGCGCTGTGGAGAGAACCGCCAATGAGGCTCTGAGTGACTCGCAGGAGGGTCTGGCTCTGGTCAGAAATCTCATTAACAGAGAGAACAAAGTCAAAGAGCTGATCGGCGATCTGAATACCCTGTAAGTATCTCCTCTGAGCTTCAGAGACAAAGACTGAGACGCTTTAATCAGAATGGTGGCAGGTTATGAGTACTGTCAGGTTTGCTCTATAAAAGCTGAAGGGAACACTTTTGTAACTAATGTAGCCCTGCAGTCTGGATTAGTAAGCAGGAAGACTCGTGCATGATAGTCTAAACTAAACCTACCTGTGTGTCCAGGTATGACCAGACCTCAGCTCAGGTGAAGGGTTTTGAGAACCAGGCGAAACGTCTGAGCAGCGAGGCCAGAGAAGAGAGCAAAATGGCAGATGGCATGCTGAAAGACGTCGCCAACTTGGAGCAAAACCTCCCCTCATCCCTGAAGGTAACAGCTGCAGCTGGAGGTCACATTTGTTGTTTGGAGATTATCATCCATTTGTTTAGTGGCTCTAACCTCCTTTTTTTCCCTCCTATGATGCTCAGGGGGAGATGGATGCGATGCTTTCCAGGCTGGATGGAGTAAAGAAGGCAGTGAATGAGAACATAAAAGGCATCGATGGACTGCAGGACGGTGTGCTGAGAGATAAGGCCACTGCTGAAGACCTGCTGGCGAATGGCAAGGCTGCCCAGCAGGTACTGAAAGTCCATTTAGATACTGAAGCGTCACACATTCAGCTCTGCTTTGGTATCAAAGTGCTGAGCAGACATGGGTTCAGGGGGAAATGATGGTTTTTGTATCAGGCTGTAAACATGTTTATTTCTGCTGTAAACTTGGACATTTTAACATGGGAGTCTATGGGGACAGACTCACTGCTGGCGCCTCTGGTGGACATTAAAGGAAGTGGAGGCTGTTTTGAGCTGACAGGACAGCAGTTAGCTCATGAGAGAGGGATGTTTAGAAGCTCACCTGTGTCATGAGAACACATAGACATGTTCTAGTTTGACTGAAGATCAGCACCGAACAAAAACAGGAGTAAAATCATCTCAGGGTGTCAAAGAAAGCTACAGCTCTATTTTTCTAATTGTTTTGAGTCAGCTGTTATCCTTCCCTCTCCGCAGGAGTTCAACAACCTGCTGGACAGAGTCAATGGTGCCAAAGCCAACACCGAGGGCGCCATTAAACTCATCAACAGCAACACTGATGAGCTAGAAGACGCCCTGAAAGCCCTGAGAGGTAGACACACTAACTGAAATAGCATTCACTTCCATAACCCTATCAGCAGACTGAATTCCACTTGTCCTTCTCAGGCTTCGACCAGCAGATCGCCAACAGCAAAAATCTGGCCGACGCTGCAATCAAGCGTCTTCCCGGCATCAACGCCACCATCCAGGAGGCTGTCCGTGAAAATATCGCAACCATTTCCATTCTGGGAGACGTTGATGAGGATTACAGCAGTGCACAGGAATCTATCACCCAGCTGGAGAAGCTGGTCTCTGGTCTGGAGGTGGGTTGTGTTTAGCCTAGCTTAGCACAGATACTGGGGTAGAGGAAACACCATAAAAAGTTGATGCTGCCACCTGCAGGCAGAAAAAGCAACAGCTGCTCTGGTTTTAGTACTTATGAGCCTTTTTAAAGTCCTTTAAATGCTCTTTAATGTTGAAGTCAGCAAACTGTTCACACTAGGGGGCGCTATACAAAGGCTAAAAGTACAGGGGTTCATTCTTTATCTTGGAAACTATGAAACAGGCCAAACTTCAGGGCCATAAGTTTGTTTCTCAGAGAATCCAGTTGTAATTAATGTCACTGATGATTCAGACTCACAGTTTTCTGATTTCTCTAAAAGGTTTTTTTAAACAGACATGTTTACTTTGTCATGTTTCTAAGATAAACCGTTACTTTTCATGGTAACTGCATGTAGCCGTAGTAACCTGGAGAAGTCGTGGAGGACTCAGTGAGCATGTTGGTTCTAGTGCCGGATGTTCTGTTGTAACTGGGTTTCCTGTCGTTATTCTTCAGAGTGAATTAGCATCTTTGCCATCTCATGATGGTTTACTGGATGAAGCCACCAATCTGAACAGGGAGGTGAAGAGCCTGGAAACAGCGGCGGGAGATTTTGCTGGAGACCTGGCCTCTAAGCTGAAGACTGCCGAGAAGCTGAAGGCTGATGCCTCAGAGGTAAACCGACCACTGAAGTAACCGCTCAGAGATAAGACTTGCATGAAACGATGGACACGGGCTGAAATATGGAAATGTTTCCCCTGCAGGCGTCTTTGGGAGCAGCTGCAGCTTACAACAGTGCCAGAGAGACGCGAGAGGCTGTGGGACAAACTCTGCGAGATATCAACGATATGCTGGCCAACATGAGTACGTGCAGTTTTCTATACTTACATACAGACAGGTTCAAACATGGAAGAATTTGCAAAAAGATGTTTGTTGTAATTCAGCATCAGACCTGATAATACACCAGTGGAGTCGATTTTAAGATTAGATTCCATTAAATGTCATAATTTCCAGCGGCCGTCTCCTGAAGGCCTGAATGCCCTTCTGGGGCTCAGGTGAGCTGCTTACTCACCATGTCTGCCTCCACAGATCAGCCCGGTGCTGTGGATGAAAGAAAGCTGAAGCAGCTGGAGGACTCTTTGGCCGGGGCTAAGACTACTGTAGAGGGCAATTTGAGGCCCCGGCTCAGGGACATGCAGGACAAGGAGGCTGCCCACCGGCGCCGGCTCACCTTGATCAACCAGGACATCGACACCATCCTAGAAGACATCAGTAACCTGGAGGACATCCTGGGCTCCATCCCCAAAGGCTGCTACAACAGCCCCCCCATCGAGGAGGCCTGAGGGGAGCCTCTTCACCTGCAGAGACTCGACCTGCTGAGACTTACTGCGAATGTACATCACTTTTGCGCTATTGCACTTAACTACCGATGACCTTCTGTTGTCTGTAATGCATAAATGTATTGAATTATTTAGAATCCATATCTAACTGTTCCCTGAGGTCTGTGTGATGGATTATCGGCACAGTCTAAGGGCTCTCGTGGAGCACATAAACCCGGATAACCTTCATGATATTTGTTTAATCCTTAATTAATTTAATTGACTTTAATCTCAGATTTCTGCACCTCTGAGTTAAGGGAATCATTCCCAATGTTTCCATTAACGTGTCCTTGAATCTAAACTGTAGATCAACTTAAACTGTAAATGAAGAAGCACCTTAAAGGCTACTTTTCTTCACTGAATGATTTGATTGAAATAAAAGGTTCATTTTTTAAAAATTAAAGGGCAGTTAAAGGATCTTTACAGGTTTGTTTCAGGGATAATCAAGAACAAATGAATGCACTGGTGTTTCATTATGTGCTGAGTAGGGCCCGTCTACTGTTTTTATAAAATATATTCTGTTTATATATTCTATATGTGAATGTATGTGAATGCTATAGTATTCCTAACTGTACATACACTATCAGTGTTTCTGTCCAGCACAAATATTTATATAAAAATAAATGATCATTTATCACTTTTTATCTTCATGTAACGTATTTCTGTGTGTGGGTCAACCACCCAAAGCAGCAGTCAGTGAGGAAGAGAGTGCAGCAAGGTGGAGAAGGTGGAGCGTGACAGAAGCAGAGCAGCCAGAGTGAAAGGGAAGGTTTACAGAGACCTGCTCTGACACGAGGCAGAGCTGGAGATGCTCAGATCTTCAGTGGGAGTGAGCAGGAGTAGAAACGAGTCCATCAGAGGGACGGCTCAGAGTCAGAGAGGCTGAGAGGGTTTGGACATGTGCAGAGGAGGGAGGGTGGAGATACTGGAGCTGCAGGCAGGAGGAGAAGAGGAAGACCTCAGAGAAGGTTCATGGATGCAGTGAAGGAGGACATGCAGAGGGTTGGTGTAACGGGAGGATAGGAGGAAATGGAGGCAGATGCTCTGCTGTGGCGCCCCCTAAAGGGAGCAGCTAGAAGAAGAGTTCCTCTGTGAGGTGAAGAAGCTAACCCCCCCCCCCCCCAAAAAATCTAAATCATTTAGGCCTGTTGGAGATAAAATTAAATGTATGATTTTATGTTGCAAATTATAATTTTTTTGATAAATGTACCATCTAAAAACAAAAAACAGATGCTCTGTTAAATCCCTCCCTGGGAACGTCTACACCTGTTAGTCGAACCTCGGATTCAGGAGGAATTCACTTTGATCCGGGTCGGGGAACCCTGGAGCAGCTCTTCGTCCTTTAGAGAATGTTGGAGGGCACGTGAGAGCATGGCGTCCAACTTTTACGGGCAGCGAGCTCTGGGTTTGCATCGCTGGCAGTAAGTCAGCTGGGTGCTGCCTCCGTCACAGCTGCCCTTTGGTTCTGTTCAGAGGTTTTATGGACAGGTGTTGGGTTTGGAGATCTCAGGATCTCACCTCTGCTTTGTGCCAGTGATGTGTGTAGTCTACAGAGAAACCCGGTGACATTAAATTTTCCACTCTGGATTCTCAGCAAATGATCCACAGATTTACTTACTCTGAGCCTGAGCTTTGATCCTAAGTTTGAGCTGAAACTGAGCTGACAGCGAGTCGAGAGAAAACTTAATAAGTGACTTTGAGTTAAGATGATTTAGTCAAAGTATTTTATTTCGGCAGCAGGAGGTGTGAAAAACCACAGCTTCAAATCAATGCAAAGCAGACCCACAATGTGGACACAAAGACACACAAGATCCAGTAACCCCGCCCTCCCCCCCAATTTGGAGAGGAACAACCCATGACTTCAATACACTCACACACACACACCACACTTACACACACACACACTGACACATACACTCACACACACACACACACACACACACACACACACACACACGTGTGTGACTTCTGTACAGAGTGAACAGATGTGGAGACGATGATCTCCGCGCTGCAGCCATGTTTTATTTATTTTCTTATATTTGATCTTTTTCAGTTCTTTTTTGCAAACACGTTCACGACAGAGAAGAACCTACCAAGTGATAAACATTCATGCCAGAACCAAACCGTCTAAGCATGCAGTCTAAGAACAGGAGCAAACGAGGAGGACAGAGAAACGCTGCTGCTGAGGACATCATCATCATCATCTTCATGACCTGAACACTTTAAACCCTCCTTTATGTTTAAAGTGCTCTAAGCTTCACTGCAGCCTGCTGGTTACTTGCAGTTTAAGCTCTGATTAAACTGGTTCCTGGCGCGTCTCCATGTGGAAGATTTCAGAGTGGGATTCTGTGACAGCAGCGTAGCGGTGTTGCATTTTTTAGATTTCATTACAGGAGGCAGAAGAGCTGCAGAAAACAACGGGCCTCATGCAAGAACACCACAAACTGGATATAAAGATGGACATAAGGAGGCGTAACGCCACCTGCTGGTTCACGCTGGAGCTGCTTCAAAGCCCAGACGAGTGGCCACATTCGGACGCTCGGCCGGGACCTCTCTGCTTCAGCTTTAAGCTCTGAACCAATCCGTGAGCTCTTTCCAAACCCAACCAGGTAAAATTCAGAATTGAAGGAAGAATGAAGCTCCAAAGCAGATGCTTCCACACTGCACGGCTCCCACCCTGGAGGCTGCCTCCTTATTGCAAACAGCAGCTTTTATCCTTGATGACAGCATGTGAGTGCAGCTGAGACACCAGCACATGTTGGGATGGCCTTTCACACCAAAGCAACACCAGCTTACTGGAAACAGGGCTCGACGTTATCTACTGCAGCTACACTGTGCTAACAGAGGAGGTGCTCTGCACTCTCTTTGTTTCCTGAAGTTATTTCCGGTGTGTCTGGAGAACCTGCCGGAAATAACTTCCAAACAGCTGCAACATCAGCTGGTCGTCTTTAGTGGTTCTAACTTTTATTCGTGACGGTGTTTATTGTGCTGAAGTAGGGCTTAAACTCCCCGTTAATGGACCAAATGAAGTCATGGGGATTATCCTGCTGTTGGTGTCCGTCTATTCAAGCTCACCCGATTTCAGACTGGGCCTCGTTACCTGCGCATCAGAAACTCAGTGGTTCTTGCATGAAGCCCAGTAACGCTGGCCCGATGCTGCGCACACTGAGCATGCCCGGATGTGTCATGCATTCGCAGACCTTAATGAAGAATTAGAAAGAGAAAACACCGCCGTCACTGCTACAGCCCTGAGGAATTACCCCCATACAACAAGACCTAACCCCTTCCCCCTCCCCTGATGTAAAGTCACATGACACAGACAGAAGGAGGGACACTAACGCTCCTGTTGGAAAGCAACAGCTCAAAGAAGAGTATATGTTTGACACAGAAGACAGACAAGTTTTAGCTTTAGGAGGAGGGAGGGCTGTGTTTTATATAGATGATGGTTGTAGGTAGGACCCCCGCCCCCTCCTCCAGTCTCCCTGTTTTCATGCGGCGGTTGTCGTCTCTATCCTGAGGCGTTGATGTACAGCTGACTCTGCAGGATGTAGTCGATGACAGGCTGACTCAGGTAGTCCACGACGTGGCCGTCACCGTGCTGCAGCGCCAGTCTGTGGGAGGAGAAACAGATGGAGCGCGGGTCAGACTGTTAACACTGTTTAGGAGCATCCAGGCCGACTGCTGCATGGAGGATGTTTAATGATTCAGAGTATGTGAGTCATTGTTTGTCCTCGGGCCACATTCTGAGGGCGAAGACTGAGTCAGTTTTTATCTGCTGTGTATTCACTCAGCGTGACTCTAACTCTGTCCACTGCGTGCTGTGGTTCTCCTCTCTGTGTTTCCGCCCACACCTGTTCAGAATCGTCGTCACCAGCTCGGTTTGCATGCACAGAAAAAACAGATTCATGGAGCTTCATTTAAAGCTTGAAGTCAAATCAGTTAAACATCACCCTGCAAAAGCAGCACCGCCTCTCTGTGTTTGGCATAAGAGGAAATATTACTGTAAAAGAAATTCCATCAAGCCCAAAGCTGGTTCTGCTCAGCTTCCATAAGGACACAGTGAGAATAAAAACATTGGAATGACCCTTTCCTGAATGCTGAGCCCTAATAAGAGGATTGTTTTACAAGAATAAACTCATAAAGCAAATGAAAGCTCAGGATAACTCCTGCTGGGACAGTTTTCCATCCGTCAGACTGCAGGAAGGAAGGAGGCTGGAGTTTCAATCCCACCTGCTCTTGGTCGAGCTGACAATGGCCATGGGGTGGGTTATCGCATCCTTCACCACAATGATGTTGTCCTGAAAGCAAGAAGAGAACAAAGATGAGCTGAGGATGGAGGCTGTTCCTCGGGGTTAGCTGTACCGCGAACCGGAGGTGAGCGGCCGTGCTGTGCTCTGACCTTGAACTTGCGCAGAACAGAAGAGTGATTAATGATCCGCTCTGTGTCAGTGCCGTCACGAGGAACCACCACAATCCCGAAATCCCCCACTATCACCTCCATCTGAAAGCACAGAAACACGAGCTTCAATGCTCAGATGGGTCTGAGCGGCACAAGGACGACTTCACCTGTTCAAACCGGGAACATTTCCAGTTAAAGGGAACCTGTTCTGCTTTTCTCTGTTAAAATCTCCTGTTCTGATGGTTCTAATGGTTCTGATGGTCATCTTAAATACAGTTTCCAGTAATGAGGTTGGTGTATGTACAAGCTATCCCTGCGAGCTGCTCTAAACACTCAGCTTCACACCATTTTTTTTCACTCTTGGCTCCACATAATGTCATAGAGAGGGGATGTCCTTATATGGTCATTCCAGGTACACAGAAGTTCAGACCAGCCAATCAGAAGAAAGATGGCTCAGAGGGGGAGGGAGCTGGTTACAGAGAGAGGATGGAGTGAGGGGCCCAGTTTGAAGGATTGTTTTAAACTGGGAGTCCTGCAGAGCTCCTGAATCGCCCCATAAAAATACAACATTTCTGTCATTTCATGTGTTAATCTGAGGAAGGTCACCGTTTCTTCACTGCTCCAAACACAGCTGATGATTTTGTCTGGATATTGTCAAGTCACATGACTCAAGATTTATTTGATTTTTGGTGTTTCCATCTCGTTTTTATCTCAAACTGATGGAAACACAACTGCAGTCAAATAAATCCGTCCTAGCTCTGACACACCTCCGTACACACATCAGGTGAGTGAACCGCGACACTTTCTTTAAATCACAGGTGAGACAGTCGATTGCTTCCCATTCACTGCACCTCCGTTGTTGACACGGGAAAGTTTGCTGCAACTTTTCAGTCCTCACGAGTCCAATTAACAACAGACGCACGGAGTGGATGAAAACAGGATGAAAGCATCGATCGTTTGTCTTTGAAAGAAAGCGACTTCACCCACAGAGTTGTTGGTAAAGACCCTACGATCACACAATTACATGATATCACACCTCAGACTTGTGTCCGGCACAGGTCTGTCCCGGCATCTGGGGAGCTTCCAGCTCCACGTGTGACCTGTGTGCAGAGTGCACGCTGCAGTTTCACACAAGTGTTGTGGTTCTGTTTTTCATGTGAGGTGGAAACATTTATTCTCCATAAACGTGTCAGAGAGTGTTCCTGTGTCTTGAAACAAACAGGAAATGAAAAATCTGCATTTGTTTTGGATGCAGTTGAGAAACTTTACATCAGCTGCTGCAGCTGCAAACGCACTCACATCACACAACACTCTCAGGTGAACTGCAGGCCTCGAAAAACATTAAATCTCATTTTCTGATCTGAATGCTTCTCGCTGACGCAGGCGCTGGTTTGGTGATTAATTTTCTTTTGTCAACAACATAAAAATGACCGTCTAATCACTACAGCTGAGTCCTGGGAATAAACTGTATATTAAAAATGGACGTAGCTCCCAAAATCCCGTTCTGAAGCCTCAAGCTGAGCTTTTTAGCTTTCTGAAACAGCAGCTAAAGAGAATCATCTAAATCCTCACCTGTTTTACTTTAAATGAAGCTATCATTTCCAAAATGATCTTTAAACCAGCGGCCGAGGCTGTAAACTCATCTGGAGACACTCACTGAGGTCAGAGGTCAAGGGAGCAGCAGACTAATTTTCTCATAGACTTCCATGCAGTTAGACTCAGAGGCGTCGCGCCCTGCTGGTAATGAGAAAGAATGCACTGGCTTCACTTTCCAGACCCGGAAGCTACGTCCAACTTTTATATCCAGCCTACAGTTCGGGGAAAGAGCTGAGGAGCTGGGCTACATGTGAGTGGGGCGGGGCTATGTTATGCTTACATCACTGTCCTTCCACAGGCCAGGGATGCAGAAGGACTCCAGGAGATCACTTCCACACAGGAGCAAGATGCGTAACTCTACAGACGACAAACAGGCAGGAGGAAAGAGACACGTCCTCAGTAAACTTCACGTTTACCGGATCCAAACAAACAAACACAGCAGGAAGGAAACCAGAGGACACGACACACGAGTCCGCTCAGGCGCACACACTGAAGAGACCACTCACCGATCTCCTCGTATCTCATCGCAGTCCCCAGGTTGGCATTTTCATCTGACACAGTGAGACAAAAACATGTAATTACACAGAAGTGAGGCACGTACACGGGAGAACACACAGGCTTTGGCGCCTGCTGCTCATGATATGAGTGTTAGCGTTTCAGCATTTAGACTGAGTCGACTGACCGGTTCATGAACAGATCAGATTCAGGAATTTAAGAATACGGAGGTCGAGCATGCAGCTTCTTACTGACACAGTTTGTTTGAATCGAAGGGCACTGAGGGGTGAAGAGAAATCAAATCAGCCAATAAAAACTTCAAGGTCCTCTCATTGTGCACCCCTGGACCTCCACACCTGGTGCTTCTGACCAACCTAGCATCAGCTTTCAAACTGACCCAAACTTCACGTCACTGATCAGAAGATCTGGGTCTCCAGAGAGGACTCAGAGGCCAAACAGCAGTTTTTAGTGGAGGAGTCCTTAGTGTCCAAACCTCAAGGAGGTGCATCAGGTCAAGAGTGTAACCAGGAGCATGGGTGTTGCTTTTTTTTTTTTACCCCAAAATGTAATGTGAAGTTCTGCTGTGATGTTCTTTCTGAAGGTGTCTAAGGGAGAACCTCTTCTTCTTCAAGCTGCTCCTTTAGGGGGTGCCACCATCTCACCCTATCCCCAACACACTTCTCTGTCACACCAACCCTCTGAATATCTACCTCCATCAATGTTCTCTGAGGTCTTCCTCTCCTCTCCTGCCTCGCAGCCTCATCTTCATCATACTTTGTCCAGATAATCCACCCGCTGCACATGTCAGTGTACTCTTAGTTCTGGTGTCAAGCCCAAATAAATGGGGAGGGTTATGTCAGGAAGGCAAATATGTGGATCATCAAGGATGATTCTGAAGGGTGACATTTGGTGGAAATGAACGATGAAGCGTGCCATCGTAGCATCGTGCACTGGTACACTGACCACCTGCCCTCCGGCTCCCTGATACTTTGTCCTCTCCCCCAGAATGAGGTTGTGAAGCGCGGTGGTTCAGTGGTTAACACTGTGGGGAGGGTCTGTCTGTGTGTGTGTTCTCTAGCTGCACCGCAGCACAAACTCCAAGAAAATCGCTTTGTTAAGTAATGAGAGAGACAGAGAGGCAACCCTGCCTAGAGTGAGTACATCCTAAATCTACACAGTTTCACTTCCTGGATAAAAAGATGTTTCAGGAATAATTCGAGGTGAAGGCTGGAGGACATCCAGTGTGGAAGCAGTCCAGGGTGCACAGGGAGTGAAGAGCAGACCGTCCAGATCCACATCACTGAGGTTTGTACTTTTTACAGTGTCAGAACCTCACGTGCAACAAAGAAAACAGAACAAAACACTCATGTTCCCTCTAATAACTTACTGTACATTTACACTTAAATGTTGCTGTTTACGACACAATCAAACCCAATGGAAAAAAGAATGTTGTGGTCACACATGTGGTTACATATTAAATAAATTCCTAAAATTCTGCCCTCGAATTTTAGAAAATCTTATAGTTTATGATTAAAAGATTTTTCAGATCTGCAGTCTTATACATCACGCCAGGTCAGCGCGCGTGTGTGTGTGTGTGTGGTGTGTGTGTGTGTGTTTGTAACTGTGATGTGTTCTTACCGACAAAGGTGAAGCGCTCCATGTGCGGGCGTACGCAGCAGATTTTGCCCAAACTCTCACTGATCTTCCCCCACACTTTGACTGAGCAGAGAGGAGGAAGTTCAGACCCTCAGCATCAGTTCATTAGCACACGCTAAAATCACCATCATTGTCTCAGGAAGAATCTAAGCTGGGCTCAAGTCTGACTCACTGGCCGTGGGCTTGTGATTCATGTTGTTGTGGTTCTGGTAGATGGGCGTGGTCTGGTTCTGTGGCTGACCAATCACAGGAGTGGTTGACGGCGTGTTGACGTTGGACAGAATGCAGCCGGTGACTCTCTGAGGGACACAGACATGGTTACAGACCTGTTTCTGTTCAAACAGCACGCCTCATAAAGTTAATCGTGCTTTTGCAGTATTTGGTTAATAAATTGATCAATTTTGGTTAAAGCTGCGTCTTTGTCATGGCTCATGTACCATGACAGTACATATAGTACATACAGTTGTGCTCACAGGTGTAAATGGCTGCTTGTATTCGTGATCTCATTCTTTCGGTCACTACCCAAAGCTCGTGACCACAGGTGAGGGCAGGGACGTAGATCGACCGGTAAATCGACAGCTTCGCTTTCACGCTCAGCTCCCTCTTCACCACGACAGACCGCTGCAGCGTCTGCATCACTGCAGAAGCAGCCCCGATCCGTCAGTCCATCTCCCGCTCCCTTTACCCGTCACTCATGAACAAGACCCCGAGATGCTTAAACTCTCCACCTGGGCTGTTACTGGATACTTAGTTCAATGAGAAATCCTGGTTTTCATGCTGAAAAGCTTCCGTTACGCTGACCCGAGCAGTTCCATAATTCAGTGTTTAAAATGAATATCGAAGTGAGCAGCTGCTTTTCTGTGCTGTACAATGAAAACAGTGAAGGGCTTCCTCCATCATTCTGAGCCGTTCACTGTGCAGTCTGAGCGGAGCTCAGAGTCCTTTATCTCTTCTGCTCGCTGCTGCTCATTCAGCCTTTTGGGCCTCGACCCCTCTCAGGCCTCTTTATTCCTGTCCCGTATTTTCTGCACCTACGCACAGTCAAAATGTTCACCCCTCAGTAAGAGCGTACCCACCTTCATCAGGTCACGGTGATGCTCCAGCACGCTGCAGGTGGTCTGCCAGGTGTCCTGGTAACACTCCCAGGGGTCCACCCTTCAAACAAAGAACGAAGAATTCAACACAAACGCTGGTTTCAGCTTCTCACTACAACTTCCTGCAGATGTTTCACACTAAGACCAATGCAATGCCTGCTTTTTGACCACTGTAATCAGTTTTGCTTTCTGTGGTTGTGTTTATGTCACTGAAGGTGTGAAAAGATGGACCCGCCACCTGGACATGACTCACCTGTGGGTTTGCATTATTGTGGCCACTGCCCTGTTGGTTTTGGAGGCCATGCTTAGAGGGCAGGTGGAGCGCAGAGTTAATGATAATGCTGATAAGCTGGTGATGAAGCAGCTTTTGCAGACTGCATGTATCGTTCCAAAGCTTAGCTAATACTCAAGTCCTCTTCGGCCTTTGACTCACAGGTAAAATACTTCTCGTTCCTGTTTCCTTCATTTAAAGAGCGGTTCTAACTTGTGCCATTTGGTCTCCTTTGGCTGAACTGCAGAAAATTATTCATGCGTTTGTGTGCTCAGGTTGCTGTCGTACCCTGTTTACCAGCTTAGATAAATCACCTCCTTCATGCCTGTTACTAAACCTGTTCTGCTCAGCATGCTGTTTAATGTTCTCTGCAGTGGCTCTCAGCAGATTTTAGGATTTGTTTTAAAATGCTTGCACTCATATACAGAGCACTAAACAGCCGGGCTCCGGACTATTTATCCAGCTTCTTACTGAACACCCTGCTGCTCCGGTCTTTGATCGCAGGGCAGAGCCTTTCAGTCTGAGGCACGTGACCTTTGAACCATCTCCAGCTGCAAACATTTCTGCTTAAACTTTAGAAATAAATGTTACTTTCATACATACTCAGTAACATCCACATAAAATCCCACAATCTCACTCAGCAAACTGGAGCTCCGCCTCCTTGGGTGCTCTGTTAGTCCAATGAAGCCACAGCAGCCATTTTATTATCGGTCATTTGTTGATAGCGGTTTCTAGTATATAATCATTAATAAATACAGACTTGTTGTCAGGGCTATTAAACAATAAGTCACTGTGTGTGTACAGGAACATCTGGATAAATCCAAACTCTCACCTGTGAGGCGTCTGCAACTCAAAGCTATTTAATAAAAGCGTTGCTGCTGTTCTGATTTGCTGACCCCCCCCCCCCCAAAAAGAAAAAAAAGCTACTGAGCCACATACTGGGACGTTTTAGGGCTTATTAATGAGAAACTCTCTGCAGGAAGTCCTGTCTCTGACATAGCTCAGATGTGGTTGTTTCCAGAGTAAAAGCCTTTAAAAGGCGAGCTGTCTCACCTGATCCAGTCAGAATTCTGCACGGCCAGCTGACACATGGTGAGACGATGTCTGCTGGACACGAGACCCTGCAGACACACAGAGCAGCACCGTCAGCCCACAGCGCCGTGCCGCCGACCAATCCAAGCAAAGCAAACGTGGAGCAAAGACACAGTTTGTGTGACTACACACCAACACTGAGGGACCAGACAAAATATGCAGGTTACAGGGCACGCATGGAAGGATGAATACATTTAACTGAATGCAAATTTCCCATCTCGATAAGTAAATACAACAAGCAGGGAAAGGAAGCTAAACCCACCCAGCAAAAGCTCCCCGAGAAGAGGCTGAAGAAGAGTTTTGGTGAGAAAGTGAAAGAAAAAGACGTTTGTGGTTGAAAGAAAGAGGACATCTCCTCCTCAACACCTCTGCAAACTCCTCAGACGAGCAGCGGATTCAGACTCACGCCCTTCTTCCTGTGAGACCACACCCCTAACCACTGCACCATTGCTTCACCCGAGTGGGTCAACTGTCCCGCTTTTCGTGTCAGAGTCTCATAATTTTACCATTCGCACCATTTGGATCTTTAATCAGCAGAAAACTGTTCAGTGAGCAAATGTAAATTCAAGGCCTTGTCTTTTTCTTCTTCCAGCTGCTCCCTTTAGGGGGCGCCACACTGGATCATCTGCCTCCATCTCCCCCTATTCCAGCATCCTCCTCTGTCACACCAACCCTCTACATGTCCTCCTTCACTACATGAACCTCCTCTGAGGTCTTCCTCTTTTCCTCCTGCCTGCAGCTCCATCTTCATCATCCTTTGTCCAGTATCTCCACCCTCCCTCCTCTGCACATGTCCAAACCATCTCAGCCTCTCTGACTCTGAGCTGTGGTGGTGGTGGTGGTGGTGGTGGTGGTGGTGGTGGTGATGCTGGTGGTGATGGTGTTGATGATGATGATGATGATGTTGTTGTTGTTTT
>JAVDPK010001970.1:122625-133732 GCA_034780415.1 Cichlasoma orientale
CCCCCCCGGTCAATGATGGATCCTGTTCTTTTTCACTGGGGAATTTTGAATTACTGTTTCAGGACCAGTTTACCTTAGGAGATGATACCAGTGCAAGTGTACATCTTTGGACTGTGGGAGGAAGCTGGAGTACCCAGAGAAAACCCACGCAAACATCTGAGGCTAAATTAAGTTCTACCTCATTTTCAGGTTATGAACATCAGACAACTCATCCCTGGTGGCTCCATAGTGGTTAAAACAAGAAAATATCCCTGGTTTGAGACCGAGAGGAGACACAAAGCCAGCCCAGTCTATACTCAGTGTTGGTCCCAAACCTGGACAAATGGGAGGGGTCATTAGGAGGGCCATCTGCTGCCAAATCTGTACCCAATCAAAACATGGGCCCATCTGCTAAAAATAAATGTAACAAGAACCCTGAGTGGGCTCCTACACGAGCCACAAACAGTCGTTAGTTCATTAAAATGATTATAGGCTTACAAACCTATTTTTTGTGGTCTGCAGACATCATCCTGTAGTTCAGGCTGATGGTCGCTCTCTTCCTTGTTCCAGATGATAATGTCTACACTCTCCTCCTTCACTACAAGCTGCTCTGCCTCCTGACTGCTGCAGAGTTCCTCCTCTTCCTCTTTAATCCAAGGAGGTTCTGGTTCCTCCTTGTTGAGACTGGAGCTCCTCTCCAAGTTACGGAGCGGCTGCTCAATGAGAACCTCCTCCTCCTCCTCATTGGCATGTTGCTGTGGGAGGTCTGAACCAAAGGGAGACAAGAAAACTGTCTAATTTTTTCTGAAACAAGACAGAACAAGCTACAGCACAGTGCATTTTTATATGGCATGAATGCAAATTGCTACAGTTAATTATTTTATTTTACAGTATTTTGATGCAACAGAAACTTTCCATATAGCATCCATGTAATCCATTAATTAGGCACCAAAAACTAACACAGAGAGAGAGAGAGAGCGAGAGAGAGCGTGTGTGTGTGTGTGTGTGTGTGTGTGTGTGTGTGTGTGTGTGTGTGTGTGTGCAGAGAGTAAATCCAAGCATCACCCTCATTACGTCAGTGAACGCTGCGCCTCGTCTCACAGTGAGAACATGAATCAGTGAATCTCCGCCAGGTGAGCTCGCGGCACCTGACGCGTTTCCTTCATTTCTGAGGATTTCACCATTACCGGCCTCTTTCACAGATGTGGCGCCTCACCTGTCCTGAAGGAGATGGAAATGTTCCCATCTTTCTCACAGAGCTCAGCGTCACTGACTCACCTGTCCTGCGCAGCTTTATTTCGGGTTTCCAGGTGATCTCCAGCAGTCTGCGCTGACGGTCGATCTCTTCCTCGTACCGGACGATGGTTTTTTCAAACTCTGTGAATATTTCTTCAGCAGCAGCAGTTAGTCGCTCGTTGATAAACTCTCTCAGATACTGAACAGAAGGCATTGTTACTCCAACAGCTCAGAGATTCCGCTCACACACCGCAACACAACCTTTCATTGATTACCTCCGCCGGACCTCTTCTTCTTCTTCTGATCAATTTCCAGCAGCCAGTGGACGGTGCAGTGCAGTGCTGCCCTCTACAGACGGAGGTTTGTTGGTTCTCCATCACAGGGCAGCCGGACTGAATAAAACTAAAATAAAATAAAAAATAAAGACCTGCTGAGTTTCACTGATGAGAATAGAGCATGTTAGACTGTTTCAGGGCGAATAAATGAGGGGCTGGAATCAAATTATGAGAAAAAAAAAATAACAAAACTTATTTACAGGACAAATTGGCAAAAAAACACAAAACTGCAAACTTAGCAAAAACACTGGAAAATTCATAAGAAAAAAGTAAATTAATGGGATTTTAATAATAATACGAGGAAGATAACAAAATTACTAGATAGGAAATTTAAAAAAAAGTAAATTTATTCGGAAGAAATTGTACATTTACAAGAAAAATAATGGCAAACTGACTAACCCAACCCTACTCCTTAAAAATAGGAAAAAAATCACGTGAAAAAACAGAAATGTGTACGAGAATGAAATCAGCTCAGTTTCTTTACTTTTCTCCAGGTTTGTTTCTTCTCGTATCATGTTTGGTTTGTTGTGTTGGGGTTTGTAGCCTCCCCGTGTCCTTCATCTCATGATCAGCGTGTTCTGTTATCTCAGCGTTTGGTTCTCTCTGTGTTTTCCTTTCTGTGTTCAGCTCGATTTCTGGGTCGAGCGAGTCTTATGTGTTTTAATTGTCAGTCTGTAGTTTTCTTTTCTAATGAAATCTGGATTATGCTGATATTTTATGTGTTAATCTGAGGGTCTGGTTTCTGATACTTCAGTTCTGTGTGTGCTGCTGTTTTGGTTCATGTGCAGCGGTCATTGTCCTCGTTCTGGGCTTCTTGTCAAACACGTGTGTTCAGGTCCAGTTTGGCCTCTTTGATTGTTTCCTGTTTTACTTTGAAGTTGGGTTTTATTTCCTGCATTATTAGCTTTGCTTCCTGCGCTGTGACGGTCCTGATTGTTTTCACCTGTGCTTGGCATGCTCTGTGCTGCTGCTGTTTCCCATCAGTGTGTTCAGCTGGCCTTTGCTGTCCTGCCTGCTGAGCTCCAAATGTCTGCTTCCTGTGTGGCTCTCATGGTTTAGATTATTGTTTCTGCTTTTTTGGACTTGGGTGCCTTTCCACTGTAATCTAAACACACACACACTTCTAATTTAATTTCATGCTGTACACAAACTGGCCATTCTTAGATTCATCTCACAAAGCTTTGTTAGAATAATGGCAGTCGGAGGTCATGTGATATGACCTTCCTGTAAGTAAAGTGTTTGTTTTTAACCCTTTGTTCATGGGAATCCTTTGCAGGCAGTGATGTCTGAACTGTGGGGATGTGTTACCTTTGCTGTAGCTGTCCTCACTTGTTTATGGCCCTTTCCTTCAGGAGTGAAATGCAGCTTAAACAGTCTGAGATAGATTCTATTTTTCTACTTTACTCCTGGAAATAGGAGCCTGTGCATGAAACTCCTCAGCAGTTCAAACTGTGTTCTTGTTACCCTCTGTCATGGTTCTGGGTTCTTGATTTGACTTTGTTAGGTTTCGGTTCCTGTTTTGATTCTGGTTTTTTTTATTCTTGTATTTCCTGCTTCCTCGTCTCCTTCTGGCTTGTCTGTTTGTAACTGCTATTGTCATCCTGGTTCCCTCTTCCTGTTTTATTTGAGTAATTCCTTCTCCTCACATGGCTGCTGTGCTTTCCCTTCCTCTCTTTGTCTTCCCTCCCCTAAGATTGCGGCCCGTCTTGATTGTCTGCAGCTGTGCTCTGTTCCCAGCTGCGTCTCATTGTGTAATCGGTCCCACGTGGTCTCATCTTTGTGAAAATATGTTTCTGCTGCTTGTGCTTGTTTGTGCATTCCTCCCTTCCCTCTTATTTTCCTCTGTCTTCCATTTGGTTTCTGTCTCCTGCCTCTCGATTAAACACGTATTAACACTCAAGGTTTGCATTTAATTTGCATCTGAATGTTTTGTTTCAAATTTATTCTGGTGGCATATAAAGCAATTTCTCGCTGTCCGAATGTATCCAGACTTCATTATGAGGCTCAAATGTGTTTTGTGACTCTGTGCAGATGTTTTTGGCCTTGATTCAGGCCAATCCTGCCTGCTTCCTTTTGTAACAGTATATTCTGCATCTTTTTCCAGTGTTGGGTAAATTTAGATGATCACTGAAAAATCAATAAATAAGTAGATTTTTTTTCTATTTATTTCTCTTTTGCTGGACCTCGATGCAAAAACATCACAGAGGTAAGGGAAGGATGTGTTGGAGGATCCATGAAGACTTGGGAAAAGAGAACGCGGTGCTTTAATAATGTGACGGTGGATGTTGCTGATGTGGGTCTGCTGGGGTGAACATCCTGAAGACTAGATTACTTTGTCTCTGCTGGATATGTGGGTAAGACCCCACAGTGCTCAAGCCTACACCCACCAGGACAGGATAGCGGCACACATCGAAGCCTGGAAGCTCTCTCAGTGGGGGTTTACCTGTAGTAGGTTCAACCATGCGGGGCAGGTGAAAAACAGCAGGTTGGGGGTCCCAGGTTTGAGGCTGACAGCCTGTCTCATAAAATTCCACCAACTTCCAGAAGATGGACTACAAAACGCTCATCTTAATACTTCTCATCATGAAGTCTTAACGTGTGGCTTCATACAGGTTGTCTTTATTACCGAGCCTGTAGTTAATAAACAGCCCATAAAGTGACATCACATTCAGGTTAATTACACTTCCTGTCCACTTGTTTCGTCTTCCTGCTGCAGAGACGATCCAGTAAACTACAGCTGACAGAAATAATGCCAATCATAATCATAATAATTATAATCAATCTTAATTTAGAGCACTTTAAAAATACATACACATTAAATCACACAGAGCAACTTTATAAGAAGCAGATTTTATTTACAGCATCATAATGATCGTAGTTCATCCTGCAGGGCTCAAACATGACTACATGAAATGGAAAACATAATTAACATTTACATGATCTGCGCCACGTCGCTCACTCTGATCATTTGTTGTCGTGAACAGTCTGATGGTCTCGCAGCGTGGGACGCCATCATCGCCGCTCCCTTCTGAAAGGATCCTCTGCTAAAGGAGATAGCAAAGGAAGCATGGCAGCTCCTTTCCTCAGTATTCAGCTCTAACTACGGCTGCAGATACTTCAGTGGCACGTAGTGCAGCCCAGACCACCACACGTCCGTACAGGTCCTGTTATCACCCCGTCTCTGGCGCCGTCCTTCCACTCAGAGCATTTTTATACTCAGATATTCTGATCATACCTTTATTCAGACTTTTTGCCTACAGCTCAGCTTTCCTCCCCTTCATGTGGCTGCAGACACAAACAAATATAATACAGACAGATGTCAAAGACTTCGAGGCCACCAACAGAATCCTCTCAGGACCTTTGCAGTAGAAAGAGAGACCATGGGTAACACCTCCAGCTCCTAAAACTATTCAAAGATGATGCAGTCACAAAAAACAGCTCTAAACAGTCAGCAGGGAGCACTTGAGCTTCTCCCAGCTTCAAAAGCATAACAGAGGTAGAGATATATGACATGAAGTTACATAGAATCATGATAGCTTTCACTTGTACAGATTAAACCCCTCTCAGATCCAAAGACTGTTTCAGGACTGCAGCTTCTCACTTGTGCCTCTTCCGGTGGAAATTCATCGTAGAGGCGTCCCGAAATCGTTTTCCACAGATGTCACAGGGAACGGGCTTCTCTGCGGCGTGAGTCCTCGTGTGGCGCAACAGATCGTTACTTTGGCAGAAACTTTTCCCGCATATTTTGCAGGAATGAGGCCTCTCGCCTGTATGGATCCTCATGTGGGAGGCCAAATTGTCCTTCCGACCGAAGCGCCTGCCGCAGAAGCCGCAGATAAACGGCCTCTCACCCGTGTGGGTCCTCATGTGCAGGATCACGCTGTCCTTTCGAGTGAAACCTTTCCCACACACGTTACACGAGAACGGCTTCTCGCCCGTGTGAGCTCTCATGTGGATCTCCAGATTAAAACGTTTACGAAAATGTTTCCCGCATATTTCACACGGATACGGCTTCTCGTCCGGGTCGATCATGTCCTGTTGCATCATCAGAGGTTCATTCCTAAAACCCTCCACATAAACAGGACTGCTAAATATGAGAGACTTCTCTACGTTGTTGTACGTAACACGTGCAGTTGATGCCGATTCGACATGGCTGCCTCGGTCCTGATATCGCCTCTCAGCTGAAGGAGAGCTGTGAGGGGGGAGCTGCTCGCTGTCCGCTTCTGCTTCGCTGTCGTCGCTTTCCCCATATGTAACAGTCACCATGATGGTATCGCTGTCCTCATCCAGAACAATCAGCTCTCCCTCCTGACTGATGCTGAGCTCCTCCTCTTCCTCTTTGATCTGTGGTGACTCTGCTTCCTTCAGATCGGAGTTCCTCTCCTGGATTGTGAGAACCTCCTCAACCTTGGAGAGATGCTGCAGTTGGAGGTCTGGAGGGACAAAATGACACAAATGTGATGAAAGAAAAACATCTGAGAAAATGTATTTCACACTTTTTATGTGCAAATGAACAGATAACTCCTCAGTATTCAGATGATCGATCGTGTCAAAGTAAAACCTTGTAAAACTGCTAAACCTTTGGACGTGAACAAGAATAGGAACACAGGTGCTGGAGATGGGAGATCTTCAACTTCCAGCTGGGGCTGGGAGAACCGAGTTCAGATGGAAAATAATTTGCAGCTGAGGCTGTTGTAGCCTGTCCGGGCGGCAACCCTCAAACCAGAGGGTTCGGAGCAGGAATTTCAGTCGGCTCTGAGGCAACTCTGGCGGGGGGAGCGGTTCTCTGCCCACGCTCTATAAACTGTGGAGACGGAGCGCTGCTGACGTCAGCTGGAGTGGAAGAAATCCTTAGAGGATCCCCGTTTCAACTTCTTCTATTCCCATTTCCTCTCAGGAGTAGACTGCAGGGACTCAAGCTAGCTGCCCATTGGTGGAAACCAACAGATTAGAGTTTGAGTCCCGACAGCTCTGAAAGAGCGACTGTTGCACACGATCGCCGACTAAACTCAGCATCTGTTCCAATCCACAGGGATAAACTGGCTGCTCGGGGGTTAAAAAACACCAGTGACTGCAGGGATTGGGATGTGCACATTTATTCTGTGTAACAGCAGCACACACAGTAACAGAAGACCGGCATGAATCAAAATGTGGGCTCAGCGCCCTTACAGAGAAGAAGTGAAAGAAAAGGCTAAATCATAAATGAATGAAACAAAAAGTCTCACCATCCAGTTCACATGTAAATGCACGCATCATCAGATAAGGAGCTTATTGTCATAACTGCTGCTCATATAATGCAATCCTTCCATGAAAGTTCAGAAGAATATAAAAGATAACAATCCAGCTGTGAAAGCAGCAGAAGTGAACAGACACACGGAGGCCGGCTCTCTCCTACAGTCCTCTGCAGCCAGTGTGATTTCACAGAAGAAAGAGCCTTTAAACATGTCAGCAATGAGCCAGTGTTGTTTCTACGCACTTACATGTTTTAGGAACGAGAGAGAACCTCGGCTAAACTGGAACCGCGAAGTACGAGGTGAACGACAGCATGCTGAGCCGGACCCGCTCTGCTTGTCCCGGTATTTCCTCTTCCTGTTGTTCAGCATTTGAACAGGTCATTCTACTCTTGGGTCAGTGTGACACCAGTGGCAGGACGACCCCCCTCCCTGATCATTGGCACCGTTTGGAGGGTGACCAAAACCATGTTTCAGACTGTGAAAGCAAACTCGGTTTATCTGCCTTTCCTGCAAACAGGTTCTATTTATCAGAGCGGCTGAAGGCCAGCGTGTGTTTGTGCACGGAACAACAACGGGCCAATTTAAATATGCTGTTCAGCTTTCGGTCAAAGGTCACACCCCCACCACAGGACGGCAGTCACAGCGAGGTTCCGCCAGCCCAGTTCGTTCATTTTCATTTGTTTTAGGAACGACTTCCACACGAGACACTTTTTGGTGGTTTCTGGCTTTGCGTGTTTTTTGTACAGAGCCGTCTAATCTCACCACCTCACACTAATTATTTATTTAAATACCTGCACGATGACTCAAATGTCGGAAACTTGAGCCCATGGCACATTTAAATGCAGCTGTGTTTCTCTATGTGCATCTATTAACTCCTGCAAGCTATTTTTATACGTGTGAAGTGGTTAGCAGCCATGATGCTGGGACATACAGATACAGGAATAACATTTTTCCTGCTGCGCTTCCATCCGTGCATCCAGAACACAGAAACATACTCTTTATGCAGCTTTCAGTGAATCATAAATCATTAAGACCGACAGGGCATGAGGTTCTTTAGAAATGTTTTCAGAACCAGAAACCAGCAGGGGGCGCCAATCATCACTAGCTTCTCACAAGGGACAGCCAATCAAAAAAAAAGTCAGCTTAAAGGGAGGGAGGGGTTAGAGCACAGACGGGATGATCAAAGACACTATAGAGAAATAAAGTCCACCCCAGCCCGTAGCTGGTTCTGGCCTTTAGTTTCCAGAACACCGGACCCACATCGCACAGGTTACCAGACCTCAAAGGGACGGGACTCACCATCACTGCACTGCACTGTTTCTGAAGGCTCGATTTCTTTGTTAAAATACATGTAATACTGTTCAAGCTACAAGTGCAATGCTGTTCTTCAGTGTGACGTCCTCACATTGACTGTGCAGCCTAGAACAGGCCAAAGGCAGATTTTATTATCTGCGCAGTGCAATAAACTCTCAGTACTGCTGCTAATCTAGTCTAAAGGTACTTGAAAGGTCGAAAACCTTGAAGCTGAGCATTCGACCTTTCACGCAGACGAATTCTCGTCCGTGTGAGTCCTCATGTGGCGCAACAAATGGCTGCTCTGAGTGAAGCTTTTCCCGCAGAGTTTACAAGAGTAGCGCTTCTCGCCCGTGTGCGTTCTCATGTGGATCAGCAGGGTGCCGCTCTGACAGAAACTTTTCCCACACGCTTTGCAGGAATACAGCTTCTCGCCCGTGTGCGTTCTCATGTGCACAGTCAAGCTGCCCCTTTGAGTGAAACTTTTCCCACACGTTTTGCAGGAATGCGGCTTCTCACCTGTGTGGATTCTCGTGTGACTTTTCAGATTTGAGGTGCAGATAAATCTTTTCCCGCATGTTTTACACCCATACGGCTTCTCACCTGTGTGGATTCTCATGTGGACCAATAAACTGTCGCTACACCTGAAATTTTTCCCACATATTTTGCAAGCGTACGGCTTCTCGCCCGTGTGAGTTCTTTCGTGATATTTCAGTAAATAAATCTGATAGAACCTCTTCCCACAGGTGCTGCAAGCGTACGGCTTCTCGCCTGTGTGGATCCTGTGATGTCTTTTAATTTGGGATTTATCCTTAAAAACTTTCTCACAAACATAACATTTTAAAGGCTTTTTACCTGCATCTGTATTACACTGACTCTCTGACATGGGAGAGTCTTCTGCACTGTCACTGTGACTCCTGCTTTTAGAAAGTCTCTTCGTTGGCTTTGGCTCTGCGTTTGCACTCGATCCTGAGGCTAAGTTCATGCTTTCTTCCTGATCTCGGCTCTCAGCTGCAGGCGGGCTGTGAGAGAAGAGCTGCTCACTGATTGGCTCTGTTTCACTGTCACTTTCCCCATAAGTAAGAGTCAGCATTAAGGTGTCGTCCTCTTCCTTCACTATAAGATGCTCTGCCTCGTAACCACTGCAGCGCTCCTCCTGTTCCTCTTTAATCTCTGGAGGTTCTGGTTCCTGTCGATTGGTGTGGATTTCATCCAGTTCCTCTTTAATCTGTGGAGCTTCCTGCTCCAGACTGGAGTTCCCCTCCTGCTCAGATAGAACCTTCTCCTTATTACAGTCATGTTGTGGTGGAGGTTCCTGCTCCAGACTGGAGCTCTTGTCCTGGTCAGCAGAAACCTTCTCCTTATCACAGTCATCTTGCTGTGGGAGTTCTGTAGGGACAAAGAGAAAAAGGTCACGGTCAGGGAAACATCTGAGCATGCTGCTCATAATGCAACCGAAACGTAATATGTGCAGATGTGACGTATTAACTGGGTGCATGTGTGATCCTAGCAAAGCTCGGCTTCCCGCTTTTAAACCACCCCCATTCTTACGCTTTTAATCCTTATTAATTAGTCTGATTGAAATTAAAATGTTATTTTTCAAACGAGCCCCAAGAGCACAAAAACAGCAAGTCTCTGGAGTTTGAAAAAAGGTCGACTGGACTTCTTTTTGTTTCTTGAAGATGTTTCTCCTCTAATCCGAAAGGCTTCTTCAGTTCTCAAACCAAAAGGTGGAGAGACCCAGGTATTTAAACCTCAGTGGGCGTGGTCCCCTGGAGGTGGTTGTGACCCTCTATTGTTCATGTGTATAATCACATGTGCAAAGGAAAGAAGGTCAGACACAAACTAGGGAGAATAAGAATGACAAGAGGAACAACATCATCATCCCTGATGTGGCAGCTTGTCAGAGAAACGCAGAAGAATTTTCTCCAAGCATGACATCCCAGTTTACTTCAAACCGAGTCACACTGTGAGGCAAAACTGGTTCATCCCAAAGACAAACCCCCCAAACACAAGATCAGCAGTGTAGTGTCTGCTGTCAGTGCAGTGAGGAGAGCTCGGACCTCTACACTGGAGAAACCAAACAGCCTCTTCACAAACGCACAACATAGAAGAGCCACCTCGACAGGACAAGACTCAGCTGTACATCAACACCTAAAGGTCAAAGGTCAGATAGTTTGAAAGAGGAGTAAAAGAAGCATCTATGTCCACTGTGAACAACCATCTTTGAACAGAGGAGGTGGATTACATCACCAACTCCCCCCCTTACAGTGCTGTCCTGAGCTCCCGACCCAGGTGCCTCAGCCCCCATTCACACCTTTGTTCTGGTGACCTCAATAGGTCACTTGATACAATGGGGCCAAGTCCCAAATTGGTTTCACTCAAAACCACCGATTGTATTGACCCACGCCTCCTTGTACACCTTAGCGCATGTGATTATGCACACGAACAATAGAGGGTCACAACCACCTCCAGGGGACCACGCCCACAGGGGATTAAATACCTGGGTCTCTCCACCTTTTGGTTTGAGAACTGAAGAAGCCTTTCAGATGAGAGATGAAACATCTTCAAGCACCAAAAAGAAGTCCAGTCGCCTTTTTTCAAGCTCCAGAGATACTATGACCTGGATGACTGAGAACCTACACAGACACACAACAACTAGAAACACCACAATACAATAAACATAAATAATAAAAAAAGTGGTACGAGTCATAAAATCATCAGAAAGATGGACCCTGAGGAAAGTTTACTTCGATTAAAGCCGCCTTTCCATATGGGACTACTCAGCACGGCTCGACTCGGCGCGGTTTGATGGCGTTTCCATTAGTAAATGGTACCGGGTAGCAGGTACTTTTTCAGTACCCACTCATGCAAGGTTCCAAGTGATCCGCGGCGATCCGAAAATGTGACACGGAAGAACAGCATGCCACTGATTAGCCAGAAGGTTTTGTCACTAGCGGAGTCATGAGAGCGACTCCTTCACCAGAATCAACCGCGCCATTTTTAAAACCCGACAGCAAGAAACTGGAG